>CM077439.1:29472847-29912847 GCA_039654765.1 Mylopharyngodon piceus
TAAATACATATAATATACAAAACCTTTTTGCATTTTTAAAATAAAATGCATGTAGACACGGTCAAGATGATCTGCTGAAGTTCAAACTGAGCATCAGAATGGGGAAGAAAGGTGATTTAAATGACTTTGGCATGGTTGTTGGTGCCAGATGGGCTGATCTGAGTATTTCAGAAACTGCTGATCTACTGGGATTTCCATCTCTAGGGTTTACAGAGAATGGTCCGGAAAAGAGAAAATATCCAGTGAGCGGCAGATCTGTGGGTGAAAATGCCTTGTTGATGCCATGAATGACCAGACTGGTTCAGCTGATAGAAAGGCAACAGAAACTCAAATAACAAGGTCTGCAGAAGAGCATCTCTGAACACATCCTGAAGCAGATGAGCTACAGCAGCAGAAGACACACCAGTGCCACTCCTGTCAGCTGAGAACAGCAAGCTGACGCTACAATTCACACAAGCTCACCAAAACTGGACAATAGAAGACTGGAAAAACACTGTCTGGTCTGATGAGTCCTGTGACATTCAGATGGTAGAGTCAGAATTTGGAATAAACAACATGAAAACATCCATGGATCCTTCCTGCCTTGTATCAACGGTTCAGGCTGCTGGTGGTGTAATGGTGTGGGAATATTTTCTTGGCACACTTCGGGCCCCTTAGTACCAATTGAGCATTGTTTAAACGCCACAGGCTACCTAAGTATTGTTGCTGACCATGTCTATCCCTTTATGACCATATTGTTTTTATCTTCTGACGTCTACTTGACGCAGGATAACACTGTGTCCTAACCAGACGCAATGCGATAAGATTCCAGCGACAAACAAGTTTTCTGTCTACACCAGATGTGACGTGACTATAAAAGACAAAATGATATTCAAACTCACATTAGACGGTTTTAACATTAAATAAAGCACATGAACATTACCTGAGACTATCATTGCCATTGCCATACATACAACTCTGATTCACATGGAAAAGATACCTTTTATCGTGTCTTGCGGCGTCTTGGCGTTTGGTTAGGACACGGTGTAACGCACCATGTCACAAAGCTCAAATCACCTCAAACTGCTTTCTTGAACATGACAATGAGTTCACTAGACTTATGAAAGGTTTTTCCTTTAAGGACGTCCCTGTATGTCCTTTAGTCAGATTTATCTGACTTCTGAGGACAAATTTGTCCCTAAAGTATAGCTAAGTAAATACACACAGACGCAAACTCACACAAACACTCAAAGGCAGAGAAAAGGACATAATGAAACTCTACAGTCAACGAAGGAGAGAGAGACACACACACACACACACTCACACACACTCACACACACTCACACACACAGAAATGGCAGGCAGGGCAGCGGTAGAGGTGTAATCTGTGTTATGTAATAAATCTAATTAAATAGAGCGGTGTCATCTATAAGGACAGATGGCTCACTCTGCCAAATGAAAATAAAACCACGCACACATGAGTCATGAATATCCCTTCATCCTGATTCCAGCGTCGCACCTGTTCAAACATCTCTTATCTCTTCTGATCTGTTTCCTGTTTCTTTCACTATTCATTGAGAAAATAATCCATACGGACCCCCACCGTTTCATATCTCTGCTAAAATGTTAATTTGATTTTCGGTGGCTTCTAGATAGAATCAGGCCAAAGTTTACAGGACCAAAATTGTGTGTGTGTGTGTGTGTGTGTGTGTGTGTGTGTGTGCGTGTGTGTGTGTGTGTGTGTAATCTGAATTAGAATTTTCAAATTCAAATTCAAAACCAGACAAAATTAGAACTAAGACCAGAACCAGATAATTGTAAAAACTAAAATCAGAATAAAATTTAGAATTTTACTAGCATTACAATTAGAACTAAAACTGTACATTTTAATAAAATAATTTAATACAGTATTAAAGAAATTATATTAATTACAATAACAAAAGCAATAAAAATAGTAGGTCCACAAAATAATTATTATAGTAAATTTATGCAATAACATAATATAAAGTGTTACAAAAAATAGAAATAAAATCATGAATCATCTATACTGAGAGTGATGTTTTCATTTCTAATTTGACTCTAATCTATTTTATTTCCCCATTCTTGTTTACTACATTTTCACTTGATATTGCACTTGTATTTGAATTGTTTTGGGATACATGCTAACTCAGAAATACAGTTTCTGCCATGCAAAAATAAAATAAATAAATAATCTTTTGAGAGACAGAGATAAAAATTAAAATCTTTTGAGAGACAGAGATAAAAATAAAAATGATCGAGAGACACAGATGGAGAGACAGACAGAGAGACAGAGGTTTGACACCCTGCTCAGACTGTGACAGAATAACTGATGACAATGAAAACAGGAGATTCAAAAACAGACGTGACGAGCAAAAGACAGAAACACACACACACACTCACACACACACACACACACACACACACACACACACACACACCTGTGACGTCCATGAGCATTTGGGAGTATGTTTAAAGTGTGTGTGTGCATGTGTGTGTGTTCTGCAGTCACTTGTCCTGGTTTTAGTTCTTCTTCC
The DNA here is from genome assembly GCA_039654765.1 of Mylopharyngodon piceus. NCBI lineage: Eukaryota > Metazoa > Chordata > Actinopteri > Cypriniformes > Xenocyprididae > Mylopharyngodon > Mylopharyngodon piceus. The sequence continues at coordinate 29,475,382 of CM077439.1, forward strand.
CCTGCGGCTGTAACCTCATCTACATCTTTTTCATTCTTTCATTTTCCTCCTGTTATCCTTCTTTTCACAGCTGCCCCCCCCCCTCCCCCTCCTTCTATCCCCCTCTCATTTTCATCACCTCTCTGTCTCTCTGTCTCTCTGTCTCTCTCTCTCTCTCTCTCTCTCTCTGTAAACTGATGTTATGAGATTCCAGCTCCACTTCAGATCAAATTAAAATGAGCTTTAGTGAGAGCAAACCACATGGCCTGCCTTCATCCCATGTTTTAAATATCACACACACACCCCTAAATGAGGACGTCATCCACCTCTATTGTTTTGAATAGCAATGACTACAGACCAACAGTAACTAACTAAATGTTTATATTTTAAAGATGTAAAAAAAAAAAGAAGAAGAAGAAAACTTGCATATTAATGCATATATTGCATTAATATGCATATACTCATATTAATGGCATCCTCAAGGGAGGTTTTGTCAGATTTAGCACACATCACATCAGTGTTATTTTAGTATCACTGAGATGGTATTATAATTTTTATTAATATTTTGAATTAGTTTTTATTTAGTAATTTTGTTGTTTTTTAGTCATTTTTATATGTATTTTTTAATACACCTATTTAGTTTTTATTCATTTTTATTTCAGTTTTAGTTATTTTAGTACATCAAGTTAAACTAAATGACAATAAGGACCAGAATTTTAGTAACCAGACAGTTCACAGCAGCCACTGACTTCCATCATATTTTTTTCTTACTATGGAAGTCAATGGCTAGTGTCAACAGTCTGGTCACCAAAATTCTTCAATACATCTTCTTTTTAGTTCAACAGAAGAAAAAACTAATACAGGTTTCGAACAACATAAGGGTGAGTAAATCATTTTTGGGTGAACTATCCATTTAAGACACTTACATATGTCTGGATGTCTTTACATTAGATACAAAATATCAAAACAAGTGTCATTTATTCTTAAGAAAGATGCTCAAACACACTTTACAAAAAACATTTGATGAAAAGAAGTTTAAACCAGTAGATATTAAACTCTGCCCAGTTTGTTTGAGCAATGGAGTTTAACCAATGGAGTGAATTTGAGGCGGGACTGTCTGTTTAACTGACCAATGACAGGCAGGATCAGTGTCTTGAAAACATGTTTGGAAACAATCATTATTTTTTCAAGGGTTTTTGTATTTTTAAATAAATTTAAACTGAACAAATTTCTTTTGGTCAAATGTTCTGATTGCAAAGTGTGTCTGTGCATCTTTCTTTACAGTAAATAACACTTAATGCAATGACATAATAATAATAAATCATTTTAGGGGGGCGCTGTATGTTTTTTAACCTCATGCAAGACATTTTCTGTCATTTAATGCACAGACACGCAAAACACACATTCGGCGCAGCAAACACTTCTTTGACCCTAAACCTTGAACGCGTTTGTACACTCTCTCTCTCTGTGTGTGTGTGTGTGTGTGTGTGTGTGTGTGTGTGTGTGTGTGTGTGTGTGTGTGTGTGTGTGTGTGTGTGTGTGTGTGTGTGTGTGTGTGTGTGTCTGGACCTATCAGCAACTAATGTGACCGAGGAGAAGGGAGAAACCAGGACACACAGTGGGATTAACACACACACACATAGAGAGAGAGAGAGCGAAAGAGAGAGAGAGGGAGAGAGGGAGGAGATACGAGACGCTCAGTTCACCAGTAGATGGAGGGAGAGACAGATGTGCTCATGAGAGAGAGACAGATCATAAACACACAGACGGATGTAAGAAAGAAGAACACAGAGGAGTCTGATCTCACAGGAATATAGGAGAAACAGAACGAGTGAACGAGAGAGAGATGAGGAGATGAAGAACAGTCCGTTCACCTACACAACACTCTTGTGATGAAGGTCAGTAACAGAGTAAATCATCTAATGAAATATTACAACACTGCTCAAGTCATTAGCATACGTCTAAAACATTTTTATTAATTTAATTCACCTGTGTGAAGTGCTTCTGCATTCATTTCATCAACAAAAATGTATTAAAAAGAACCTTGGTACTAACATGGTACTTTTAACCTGTACCGTGGGCATACCAAAAAAGTATCGAAGTACCATGGTGATACCGTGTTTTTTGGACTTGCACTACGGTAATGCTGTGATATTCTCTGTGGTACTGTGGAGTACCATGTATGCAGCATAGTAAATTTATATGGTAATCATTCAGTACCTTGGTGTATATCAAAATACTGTAGTGTTGGCATCTGATACATCTTTTAAACGCGATACCACCGCAGTACTTCTGCAAGAGTCTCTGGCTGCTAAAATCTCTCATGATGTCTGTGTGTGTAATTAATCATCATTAATTATACAGAGCAAGTTTACTGAATGTACTGTAAACATATGTCCTGTGGTTTCACTGGGATCTGTGTGTGCGTGTGTGTGTGTGTGTGTGTGTGTGTTATGTAACAACAGGTATCTAATACCCATCTGTTACAGAGACCTCTGATGAAGTGATGTGTGTGTATTTAAATGAGTGTGCATACATGTGTGTATATGTAATGCTTTTAAATGTGATGTGTGCATGTGCTTGTGTGTTTTTGTGCACATTTACACTAAAAAAAATTGGTGTAGAATTTACTTGTAATTTAATTGTCACAAATAATTACAAAGAAACAGGGAGACATTTAATTAAACATGAAATTTTGAAGTAGAAAGACTGGAATAGTATTTTCTTGTAAAACATACTCCAATAATCTGTTATTTACAACTCCGAAAAATCATTTTACAGTGTGTGTTTTGTCTAAACGCAAATGCATTGACTCTTTTATTATTTATGCATGTGGTTCCAAACCTGTGTGAATTCGTTTCTTCTGTGAAACACAAAAGAAGATATTTTGAAGAATGTTGGGAGTCAAACAATATTGGACCCCACTGACTTTTAATGTATGGACAAAAAATAAATAAATAAACACAGAGACATGTATCTAAATATCCTCTTTCATGTTTCACAGAAGAAAGTCGTAATACAGGTTTGGAATGACATGAGGTTGTGCAAAAATAAGGGTGAACTATTTCTTTAACTTGTTTATTTACCATTACGTTAATTTAAATAACATTTACATGGTTTGAGGACGTCCCAGAATATTCCCAAAGAGAAGTTTTGTCATATTTATCTCACGTCTGGGGACAAATTAGTTCCCAAACTAGCGTGTGTCAGGTGTGTGATTCAGAACAAGTCTGTGTCAAATCAATGTCATGCTGAAGAAATCTAAACATTCAGAAACAGTGAGACAAACACACACACACTTAAACACGTTAAAAGAAAGAAAGAAAGAAAGAAAGAAAGAAAGAAAGAAAGAAAGAAAGAAAGAAAGAAAGAAAGAAAGAAATGAACACCAGAGAGAGGGAAGGATGAAAGACAAGGAAACAAACAGACGGTGAAGAAAGAGAAGAAGAGACAAATGAGCAGAAAGACAGGAGACAGACAGGTAGTTAAGAGACGGCGCTGACCCTCTGTACGAGGTGAATCTCCAGACAGCTGTCAGGAAGATGTCCAGCTCATATTTCACCTCAAAATGAGAAGGAAGGAATAAGAATGCCTGACATGAAGAAAATGAAGCCCATTTTAAAGACCATTAAGAGTTTTTTTTTTTTTTTTTTTTAATTGTGACATTTTCATGACAGTTAAATACCCAGTTAAATTATATTTCCCTCAAACTCTTATTACTGTAATGCACAGCAATCCCAATCTAATTCAGATTGTAAAATATTTATAAGTCTTGAGAGAATTTGTAATTAATAAATAAATGCACAGGACAGGCAGTATGAAAAATATATGTAATCAAAAGTTTGTGGTCTGTAAGATTTTTAAAAAAAAAGAAATTAATACTTTTATTCAGCAAGGATGCATTCAACTGATCAAAAGTGACAGTAAAGGTGTTTATAAAATATAATATGTTTCTATTTCAAATAAATGCAATAATATAATCTGTTTTTGAACCATCAAAGAATCCTGAAAAAAAGATCTTGGTTTCCACATAAATATGAAGCAGCACAACTGTTTTCAACATTGATAATAATCAGAAATGTTTCTTGAGCAGCAAATCATCATATTAGAATGATTTCTGAAGGATCATGTGACACTGAAGACTGGAGTAATGATGCTGAAAATTCAGCTCTGATCACAGGAATAAATTACATTTTAACATATATTCACATAGAAAACAGTTATTTTAAATTGTAATAATATTTCACAATATTTCTGTTTTTACTGTATTTCTGATCCAATAAATGCAGCCTTGATGAGCATATGACACTTCTTTAAAAAACATTAAAAAATCTGACAGACCCTTGACAAAATATACGTCATCATCCAAAAGAGGTGAAGACACAAACATCAGCACGTCTCTTGGGATGTTTGTGTCCTCCTGCAGACAAATGCACACTCTCTCTCTCACACAGTTTTTTTTAAAAGCTGTTTTCTTTTTAAGCTGATAAATCTTTTAAGCTACCCTGATACTCTCGCAGACGCAAACACACACGCGTCTGATTGGTAAACACATTCGCTCCATCACATGACTTGTGTAAAATAAACACACGTTTACCAGTGGACACTGGAGTGCATGTTACTAGTGCTGTTTGATAAGTCAAGTATAACTATTATTATTTAAACAAACCTCTAGAAGTCAGTATTAAAGTTTAGTCTGTGTGTCATCCTGCAACGTTTGTGCTCCAACCACACTAAACACCCTGGTAACCACCCAAAACAACCTAGAAATCCCCTAGCAACACCCTGGCAACCATCCCAAACACCCTGTCAACCACTCAGAACAACCTAGCAACACCCTAACAATGCACTAGCAACTCCCTGGAAAGAAACAACCCAGAAAACACTAACAACCACCCAGAAAGCAACCTCATAACAATGTCGTAGCAATTCCCTGGCAACCACCCAGAACACCCTAGAAACACCCAGGCCACCACCCAGAACAACCAAGCAACCCTCTAACAATGCCCTATCAACTCCCTGGAAAGAAACAACCCAGAAAACACTAATAACCACCCAGAAAAACTTAGAAACCTCCTAACAATGTCATAGCAACTCCCTGGCAACCACCCAGCACATCCTAGTAAACACCTACAACCAGAACAACCAACGAACCCTCTAACAACGCCCTATCAACCACCCAAAACACCATGGCAACCACCCAGAAAGCAGCCTCCTAACAATGTCGTAGCAACTCCCTAGCAATCACCTAGAACACCCTAGCAACACCCAGGCCACCACCCAGAACAACCAAGCAACCCTCTAAACAACAGCCTAGCAACTCCCTGGCAACCACCCAGAACTTCCTAGAAACCACCCAGAAAAACCTAGAAATCCCAATGCCCTAGCAACTCCCAAGCAGACACCCAGAACACCGTAGCAACAACCTGGTGTCCACCAATAACAACAAAGCAAACCTCTAACAATGCCCTAGCAACTCCCTGCGAACCGCCCAGAACACCCTAGAAACCACATTGCAACATGCTAAAAACCACTAAGAACACCTTAGCAACCACACAGAAAAATGCTGGCAACCACCACAACTTTCATTCCAATTATCATACTGTGGTTCTTTTAAATATATAACAGGAAGCTACAACAATAGTACAGGGTCCCGTGAAGAATACTGTGGTATTACCTTGATACCGTGTTTAAGAAAAAAACATTGTTATGGTTTAGTACTTTGGGGTATTTTTAGTTAGTGAGTGCTTGGCATGTCAGTGTGCATTGAGAAACATCACAGTGAAAGCCATTTGACACACACACACACACACACACACACACACACACACACACACACACTATATGCGCAGTGCACACCTGTGTGTGTGTAGTAATATTTCCAATGTTTTTCCATTAGGTTACCATGTGAGTAGTGTGTGTGTGTGTGTGAGAGAGAGAGTTATGTGTGTAATATAACTCTTGGCGTTTTCCTCTCTCAGTGCGTCTCAGAGGTGCTGTACACTTTGACTGGTTAATATTGTATATCACAGCCTTAAACACACACGCGTATGTCTCGCTTTGTAAAATCTCCCAGAGCAGTTTTATGCTTCTAATAACTGAAGCTTGGAATTACATCATACCACTGCAAAGTCTGAACCTCCAGCCAAACCAATGAAATCATCACAAAAAGAAGTTAAAAAGACCATATTTGATGTAATTGCTGTTATTGGAGTATTGGAAAAAGAGGCAGATTCCTTCAAATCTCATTAGATCCCACTGAAAGCAGTTAAAGGCTCCAGATAATGAACACAGACTTTTGCAAACTACTGCATATCTTTCATTCAAACGGACACACAAGAACCATCTTGACGCACTCTTTATGCTCATCCTGGCTTCTGTTTGTTGTTTTGATTCATTTCTATGCTCACAGGGTCCAAAATCAACACCTGCAAGCCAATTGCTAATAAGAATTTGGCGCTTTTGACCGTTTAGTGAAGCAATGCAAAAGAGCATCATGCATATAGTTACAGCTCAACTCCTTCATGACTATATTATATTATTAACTTGAGATTTGAATTGATATTAGAGTAAATGCAAATTTAAAGTGCATACATTTTCATGCATTATTTATGACTTAAAAGATCTAATGGTGACAAACTAAGGTTATGCATCATTCAGAACTGAATTGAGAACACAACTGCAATTTAAATTAGAATGAGAAGCAGAATTAAAAATGAATTAAAATGTAAAGAAATTTATAGGACTGTAAGTTTAACTAGAAAAGACTTGTTTGAAAGTTTTGAAAAAAGACAGACGATGGATGGATGGATGGATGGATGGATGGATGGAATGGTAGATAGTTTAAAAACACTCAATGCATCAACTGTGTTGAATTCAGAACATTTCTCTTCCTGTCATTCCATTTCAACTTCCTAATGCAAAATACATAATGCAAAATATGGTTTAATGTCTGGTTGCAAATATTTATGGCCGGTAAACTTTCATTCTTCGCTCCAGTGGCAGGTTTGGCAAAAGCATAATTTCGGGCCCGTGTGTGTGAGTGTGTTTTCAGAACGGTGGTGACGGGACACTGCATCTGCGGCTCCTGAATATCGATCACCGCACACAGAGATGCCAGAGTCTATTAGATAAAGTGTGTGTGTGTGTGTGTGTGTGTGTGTGTGTGTGTGTGTGTGTGAATGATGACACAAGAGAGGCTCAGAAAGACAAAATCAAAGTCAGGAGTAACGGAGTGTGAAAGAGAAGAGAGAGGAGGAGTGCAGGGCTCGACCGGAGCTGATGAAGAGATCAACAGAGACTCGTAGTGTGTGTGTGTGTGTGTGTGTCTGCACGAGAATGGAGGGATGAAAGTGGAACATCTAAGTGTGTGCTGATGAACCGTAACGAAGATCAACAAGAGACCTCAAGAATACAATACTGGAGAGAGAGAGAGAGAGAGAGAGAGAGAGAGAGAGAGTGTGTGTGTGTGTGTGTGTGTGTGTTCGTAAAGACAAGGTGCCCTTACAGAAAAGCACTGTTGCAATAATATAGTAATGTATCAGATAATATACACTCAAACAAATTTACACTCTAAACCACACACTATTAATTTTTTTGATGAAACATTTTTACGCTTAAAAACACTGAGTAAATTTTAAAGTCGGCATGAAACTGAAGTTGAGGTAGTCGTTTCTTCCCTATTGTGTCGTATATCCGAGTGAAACAGCTTCTGGAACAAGAACAAATGTAGGGCGGGGCTTGATTTTGCCCATGGGAAATTGATTGGATGGTTGGATGGTTGTGGTTTGCTATTGGTGAATCTCATGTGAATGACAGGTTGCCCCGCCCTCGTCATCAGAGAACACTGAACAAAAAACCACACAAAATAGAACTTTGTTTCAATATTTCTTGCTGGCAAAATGAGAATTCCTTCTATTGTGTCCAACATACTCAATTTCTTAAGTTGTTGTTAAAGATGAATAATATTGATAAGAACTACAGTAATAATTGTAGTTCTTGAAACTGATCAATATAATATCTCAATTCTCCAATATTTTGACTGAAAGTTAACAAACTTTTAAGTATATTTTGAAAATATAATTTATTAGTCAAATACTTATTTCCTTTTGTTAAAAAAATTTAAGATGTACATTTTAGACAAAAATTACTGTTGTATTTTTAAGCATTTATTTTGGTATGTCCAATTCATGGTATACAATATAGTATACAGAACTCTTTAGTATTTTTTTGTTAATAAATGCAAAAGCACAGCATTGTATTACCACAGTACTTTAAGCGGATCCATTTCAAGGTCAACATGTGTCAAATCCACCAGATTAATGAATCTCAATTCTTCTAAACACATCACAGAGCAAACAGCCGTCCTGAAACCCACATTCCCTCTCCGGAGGATTCAGAGACAGCAGACATGAAAGACGAGAGGAGGAGATTTGGCTTCGGATGCCTAATGAACGTAAATGCTGGGCGTTCGTAAGAACTGCAAATATTCCGTTAAATACTCCAGATTTTCCTAATTGAACACACACACACACACACACACACACACACACACACACACACACACACACACACACACACACACACACACACAGACAACTTATTCCTCATTAGGCCTGTTGTGTGTGCATGAAATAAGCAAGTAGTGTTGTATGATAATGTTAATCTGTTAGAGGCTAATGGGGGTCATTAGCATTTTCAACCAACATCACACACACACACACACACACACACACACACACACACACACACACATTTTTGTCTATATTAGTGAGCTCATCTCATAGAATTCCTTTGTATTTCTATCAGGTTAATACTATTTTCTATCTCCTAACCCAAACCCTAAACAAACCTTCACAGAAACAGGTTCAAAACACTAGATTTAAACATGATTTGGCCAATTTATAAGCCGGCAAAATGTTCTCACTAGTCGGTTGTTATGATATTTTACTATATATGTGAGGATTTTGGCCCTCACAAGTATAGCTAAACAAGCACGCACACACACACACACACAAAACACTTTCCACTATGATTAAGGGACAAATCCTATGCTCTTTGATCTATAAACTATTATCTATCATAAAAATTAACCTAGCATGAAAACTAGGTCATTTTAGATGCATCAAATGTGTGTATATTAAGAAGTATTTTGGCCTGTCCCTCCTCTAACTAATCTATTTCTAATGGGTTTCCATAAGCGGTTTAGGTTTTATGAGTAACTTTTAAATAAGTCAAATAAGGTCTGTGGTTAACGTTATTTCAAGAGACTTCCACATTTCTTCTAAAACATAAATTACATATAATTTCAGTAGCTGTCTGATTAATCATGCACATAAATACACATCCTTATGGCTTTAGTTCTGATGTGGTAAACTTATTTTTGAAAGCACAGCGGTTTTAAAATTTAAATTTGAGGTCTGAATTTGTGTAATTTATGTTGTATAACAAAACAGGACATTTTCTTTAAGTAAAGTGTATTATTTCATTCTTGCTTTTTTCTCAGTTTTAGCACAAATGATAGTGTTGACGGCTTTCAAGCTCAACCAACCCTGTTGTCACAGTTTTTGTAAAATCAATAAACCCCAATATTCTGAATTGTATTCATTTTTTCTTATTTTGATGGTTTTTAATGATAAAAGAAAAATTTTTTGAATGATTTTTAAGATATTTTTAGTGATAGAAAATAAAGAAATCACACAAATCAGAGTTTAAAACTCAATTTAGACATGTCCCAAAATTTGCTAACAGAGTTGGACAAATGTCAAACGTATATAAAATAAATAGAAAATAAAACACCTTTTGATAATAAAACCTCCAAAGGTGAATGACCGACATTGAAGGCTAAGAACCTGCTTTCACTGACCATTTGCTGAACATGAAGAAATAAAAGTGTTTTTTAAGCCTTATTTTGTTCCCTATTTGTGGAAAATGTCAGTAACACACACACACAAACACACACACACACACACACACACACACACACACACACACACACACACACACAGAGTGTTCGGGTCAGATGAGACGCACAGCTTTGAGTCGGTCTCATAAAAGAAAAGAAGCTTAACAGAAAACAAGATATGAACTACAAGACACACAGAGAGCTTATCAAAGAGCAAAAGAAAGGAGGGCGAACACTCCCATCTTAATGTTCGCGGAAGCAGGGACGCACTTAAGAGGAGGAGGAGATTACAGAGGAATAAAGTGATAATAATGGGCCCTTCAGGAAGAGAAGCAGTGAGACAGAGAGAGAGACTTTAATCAGCTGGATGTGACATATGGGGGATTTTGTTAACCCTCATTAATATTCGTAATAGTCGTGTTGGGGTTATTGGCGTCTCTGAGCATAAGACGGACGTGAACTTTAAGAGCGTCTCTCTGGTTTCTCCACTTGACTAGCATTCTTGATTACAGACACAAACTTGCACAGTGTCGGGGAGAAACTAACTAAAAGTTGTGATGCTTCTAACTTTTCAGAAGTTTAGGGATTTACAAAAGAGATCAGCTTTTCAAGTATCGTAACAATCTAAGTGTTTTTTGTCACATATTGTATTGCACACACAGCTTTACAGTCAGGTGAACACAGGGAGGACAGCATAAATACATATATATTTTCATAAATATGTATAAATAAATACAGAAATAAATAAGTGCTGTCAAACGATTAATCGCATCCAAAATAAAAGTTTGTGTTTACGTAATATACGTGTGTGCAGTGTGTATATTTATTATGTATATATAAATAAACACACATACATGTAATAATTTAAGAAATATTTACATGTATATTTATATATTTATATTTAAATATAATTTATATTATATATAAAAATAAATATTTTATATAAAATATATGTTTGTTAAATATATACATGCATGTGTGTGCAAACTTTTATTTTGGATGCGATTAATCGTGTTTAATCGTTTGACAGCACTAAAATAAATAAATGCAATAAATCATTAATTTAATGAATACATTAGTAAATAAAATAAATATGTAATTTTATGAAATGTATAAATTCATGAACTATATGGATAATTTATTTTAGGGATGCACCGATACCATTTTTTAAGGACCGAGTACGAGTACCGATACTTTTTTTCTAGTACTCGCCAATACCGATACCGATGCCTAGTACTCTCTCTCTCTCTCTCTCTCTCGTTTTTTTTTTTTTTTTTTTTTTGGTGATGTTGCCGTTTTCCAAGCACAACACAGTGAGACTAATGAATGTAGGACAGCTTCTTTATTATTACTCTAATGAAAAAAGTAATATTTTTTATGTGCTTGTCACAAACTTGAACAAAAATTTCACAGTGTCCAATAACCTTCAATATAATTGTTGTTATATAAAAAGAAATTTACAAACAAATTACAAACAATACAACAAATACTATAGAGATACAAATTAAATAAACTTGTTTTTCAGATACAGTAGGTTTATTTACCATGTATACATTTATTTAACATATTTTGTGGGATCGCGCGCAAGAAAGAGAGAGAGAGAGCGCACAAGAGGGAGCGCTTCTGGTCTGTGTCATTCAGCGCGATTCCGCCTATCCCGCCTTCACTAATCGATAACGAATTATGATTATTATTTATCATTTGCATTTCTTCATTTCTTTATTTTGTTCTTAATTTTGCAGGTTTCGTCCTCCATAAATGCAAATGCAATTTGCATTGCAAAGCTTGATTCATTTTAGTGAACTGGTTCATTTGGATGGTTGATTTAAATGAACTGACTCCAAAATCAATTCACTGATTCATTTTGTGTTACCTTTCATTACAAAATAGATGTTTTAAACTCAATTATATATGTGTTTAAGTACTATAAAAAGATGCACTCAGTAATATTTTGCTAATGTTGCACTAGCTGATATGACCTGGACATGCACTGAAACTGTATGGATGCAGCACCACACAAAAACTCAATTTTCCAATTAATGATGCAATTGAAAAAAAAAATATGCACAGTTAGCCTAAACCATGATTTATTTTGCGTGCAATAGAGTCAAATAATTACTGAGTGCATCTTTAACATTGCCAAACTAACTGAGATCCTCATTGTTTTTGTGAGAGATAAATACTACACAGAATAAAAAAATGGTACAATCTGAAAACACCCTCTTAAATAGTTTAAAATTAGCTTCTTTTTGTTACTGCAGCTCCAAAGTGTAGCTTGAGCACATGCACAATCATTCTAATGTCTTTTACACACATATTTCTTCTTTCTCAGACAGGTAAACAAGACAAAAAGCAGACCAAGTGACACTGGATTCACAGCAAGCCAATGGTGACCAGGATCTGATCAGAAAATGGATTTCTGACCAATGCGAACACTGTGGAATATTATTTCCCGAAATACACAGTGGAATAATTACCTTTGTTTTAGATAGTATGCTTAGAAACGAAGGCCACACCCCCTCCAGCTCCTCCTCAGGGGGCTGAGCCAATCAGCAGAGGTCATGGGCCGACGGGCGGCTGATGCGTCCAATGCTGTGCCGGCGCTGGAGGTGCCTCTTGCTGGTGGGCGGGCCATGCTGTCTCAGAAATGGGGTCCTCTGTGCAGCGTTGGCGTCCAAACATCGCCGGGCCTCCGCTCGCTTCCGTCATTAAAGAGGAGGACGCAAGCAGTCAGTACGGCCAATGGACCGACTGCAGAAACCATGTCGCTGGACCGGATGAGGCGTTGTGAGGTCAACGGCAGGCATGTGGTCAATGCGGCTTCCAGGAACGGACCAGACCGGGCGTCCCAGGAGAGCGAGGTGTACTGTCAAATCAACACCGGCAAAGTCAATCCGAACCAATCAGGACTGAGAGGGAGTTTAAAACGAACCCCTCGATATGTTAACGGAAGTGTCGTTGCACCCGAGGTGGTGGGCGGAGTTTGTAGCGAGGGGGCGGAGTCCGAAGAAGCGAGACGGCAGAGTCAAACAATAACACGTGATTGTAGGCGGGGTCAATCACTGAAAGGGGAAGCGTCCAGGCCGTCCTTGCACTGCGGAAGCGTCGGCTCGTACGCCACGCCCCCTCGGCCATGCCGGATGATGACGTCATCGCCCAAACTGTGCGCCAGCTGTGGGCGTAGACAGTCTCAAGCCCCGCCCTGCATGGCGCCCGCTTGTCGCAAACGAGCCGCCAGTCAGGTTCAAGCGAGCATGACGCTTCCGATGCCGCCGAGGAAATGCTGTTCACCTCGGCTGCAGAAACAAAACTCCACGGTGGCACAACCAACGTACGCCCAAATTCCCAATAACGTATCGCACACACAAAACGCGACAACATGCTCCACCCCCTCGCAATCCAACAAAAAAGACGCACTCGCAAAAACAGAGTCATCGACGCAGTCTGAAAAACCTAAAAATGACTCGACGACGCACAAAACGCAACACACACAAACTCGAGTCACACACACAACCAAAACAGAACCAACCACTCAACGCGCATCGCAAAAGACTAAGGACAAGTGTGCGACCACGCAAACGCACACATCCGTATCCGCCACGTCTAAACCGGTTGGCTGTGAGTCACAAGCCACGCCCACTCTTCCACCCAAGAAAGGCTCTCAGTTGCAGGTAAAATCTAAACCAGCACCTCCAGAGCTTCTGATTGGCTCAAGGGCAGAACCTAAACCACAAACCCCGCCCCCTCCCTCAGAACCTAAAACTGAGACAGAAACGGACTCTAAAGACACCCACCCACCGCCAACAGATGAGATCCCACAATGCAACGGGGCACCTGGTGTTCTACACGGACTGCTGCAGAATGTAGAGGAAAACCTGCTGTATAATCAGGAAAAGATCAAAGTTCTTCTCAATGTCATCCAGGATCTGGAGAGGAACAAGGCAATGAGCGAAGGGTGAGCGAGAGCAAGAGATTAAGGCTCGGGAGTTCATGAAAGTGTGTTTGATTTGTGCTTCCACACATCCATCATCCCATAATTCCCCTGGTAACTGATGTATCCTGAGGCAACAACTCGGGAATCTCGATCATCAATAGAACATCGACCCCCTACCGCTCTCTCTACTCTCTTTCTCTCATATTTGATGTCTTATTTTCTGTCTCATCTTCACCGCTGCACCTCCTAACACATTTACACTCTTTCTCTTAATCTCTTAAAAGTGTCCCTCTCTTTTTTATCCTCCATCCACATACACACAGTTTCGTCAGAACTCTGCTCTGATTGAAAGCTCAGATCTGCCAGAATCGATCAGGAAAGTGACTGTGTTGTATGTTTTAAAGTGTTCATATTCATTACATATTCAAGGACATTCAATAGAGGTCTGTATGCCTGTGGGATTCCTGCTGGCCTTGATTTTATTTGTTGTGACGCAGGAGTAATTTTCTGAGTTGTAGAAAAACTCTACACGAGTATGCATGCTCAGAAACCATATTATATATATACACACACACACATATATATATTTGCACACACTCTACCGGTCAAAAGTTTGAAATAATTATGATTTTTTAATATTGTAATATTTGCTCACCAAGGCTGCATTTATTATTAGTATTATTAGTACAGAAGTATTATTACAATTTAAAATAACTGTTTTCTATTTTAATCTATTTAAAAAATGTATTAAATTATATGTTAATTACATTTTTCAAATTTTAAAACAAATACTACTGATGCTCTAATATTATCAGACTGAATACAGGTTTTGCTGGTTAATATTTTTGTTAAATATCTTGAATTTCTTTGGTAAGTTCAAAGGAACAGCATTTGAAATAGAAATCTTTTGTAACATTATAAGTGCATTTACTGTCATTTTTGATCAATTAAATGCATTCTTGCTGAAAAAAAGTTAATTTCTTTTTTTAAATCTTTCTACCCTTATGTTTTGAATGGTAGTGTATAAAAGTTTCCAGAAAAATATTAATTACTATCATAATGTATGTATATATATACAGGTGCTGGTCATATAATTAGAATATCATCAAAAAGTTGATTTATTTCACTAATTCCATTCAAAAAGTGAAACTTGTATATTATATTCATTCATTACACACAGACTGATATATTTCAAATGTTTATTTCTTTTAATTTTGATGATTATAACTGACAACTAAGGAAAATCCCAAATTCAGTATCTCAGAAAATTAGAATATTGTGAAAAGGTTCAATATTGAAGACACCTGGTGCCACACTCTAATCAGCTAAATAACTCAAAACACCTGCAAAGGCCTTTAAATGGTCTCTCAGTCTAGTTCTGTAGGCTACACAATCCTGGGGAAGACTGCTGACTTGACAGTTGTCCAAAAGACGACCATTGACACCTTGCACAAGGAGGGCAAGACACAAAAGGTCATTGCAAAAGAGGCTGGCTGTTCACAGAGCTCTGTGTCCAAGCACATTAATAGAGAGGCGAAGGGAAGGAAAAGATGTGGTAGAAAAAAAGTGTACAAGCAATAGGGATAACCGCACCCTGGAGAGGATTGTGAAACAAAACCCATTCAAAAATGTGGGGGAGATTCACAAAGAGTGGACTGCAGCTGGAGTCAGTGCTTCAAGAACCACTACGCACAGACGTATGCAAGACATGGGTTTCAGCTGTCGCATTCCTTGTGTCAAGCCACTCTTGAACAACAGACAGCGTCAGAGGGCTCTCGCCTGGGCTAAAGACAAAAAGGACTGGACTGCTGCTGAGTGGTCCAAAGTTATGTTCTCTGATGAAAGTAAATTTTGCATTTCCTTTGGAAATCAGGGTCCCAGAGTCTAGAGGAAGAGAGGAGAGGCACACAATCCACGATGCTTGAGGTCCAGTGTAAAGTTTCCACAGTCAGTGATGGTTTGGGGTGCCATGTCATCTGCTGGTGTTGGTCCACTGTGTTTTCTGAGGTCCAAGGTCAACGCAGCCGTATACCAGGAAGTTTTAGAGCACTTTATGCTTCCTGCTGCTGACCAACTTTATGGAGATGCAGATTTCATTTTCCAACAGGACTTGGCACCTGCACACAATGCCAAAGCTACCAGTACCTGGTTTAAGGACCATGGTATCCCTGTTCTTAATTGGCCAGCAAACTCGCCTGACCTTAACCCCATAGAAAATCTATGGGGTATTGTGAAGAGGAAGATGCGATATGCCAGACCCAACAATGCAGAAGAGCTGAAGGCCACTATCAGAGCAACCTGGGCTCTTATAACACCTGAGCAGTGCCACAGACTGATCGACTCCATGCCACGCCGCATTGCTGCAGTAATTCAGGCAAAAGGAGCCCCAACTAAGTATTGAGTGCTGTACATGCTCATACTTTTCATGTTCATACTTTTCAGTTGGCCAAGATTTCTAAAAATCCTTTCTTTGTATTGGTCTTAAGTAATATTCTAATTTTCTGAGATACTGAATATGGGATTTTCCTTAGTTGTCAGTTATAATCATCAAAATTAAAAGAAATAAACATTTGAAATATATCAGTCTGTGTGTAATGAATGAATATAATATACAAGTTTCACTTTTTGAATGGAATTAGTGAAATAAATCAACTTTTTGATGATATTCTAATTATATGACCAGCACCTGTATATATATATATATATATATATATATATATATATATGTGTGTGTGTGTGTGTGTGTGCATGTGTATATATGTGTATATATATATATATATAATGCACTGCCTTGAAAATGCAGACGTGTAGGATGAAAATCATTGTGGGTGGAAGCAGGATGGGAAAGCACAGACCTCTAATTCAATGTTCAGTTAGTGTGAATCACATGCTCAAAGCGTCTGTGTGTGTATGTGCAGGTCCTCAGACTTTCTTGTTTTTTCAGGCGTTGTTCGTACAGAACAGGTCAGGACATCAACAACTGCTCAACCTGCCAGAAAACAGCCTGCATTATATACAGGTAAACATTACCACAGCAGTCCACGTATGTCTATCATGTCTTAATTTAGCCATTTATGACTCCTCCCTGTCCGACCTTTACAATTAAACAGGCTGATTTTGCTACTGTGCTATATGAAAATGACCTATGAAAGTGACAATGTTCAAACATGAAAACACATTCATTGCATGCCTTTTTTTTAACATCAAAGCATTTCACACTAATCAAAGCCCATTAACAACCACATGCAAACATGTCAAAATGGAGCCTCTTTTTTAATTTTGTGATTTAATTTTGCTACTACGTTGGTTAGAGGCTGACCAAAGCTCACGTCAACACTTTACTCTCAGACTTTCAGCAACAGCGCTCAACACTGCACGGACAGCATTAGCTGGTGTCACACAGGACAGACCAATCAGACCTGAATAGAGCAGAACATGGTCTATTTTTAACTTGAAAAGTCATGTTGAAAATGCAACACTAGAGAGATGCAATGCAACATCCATCTGATGCATTTGTACATACTGTAGATCAAAATTTTAAAATTTCGCCCAGAAATTGCTCCATCAGAGACACTTGAACCACGAGCTGAAGGACGACGTTTGTACAATTATACTAAAAGGCCTTTTACTTAATAGAAAAGCATAAACTATCAAGCAGACGACAGAAGGCATCGTAGCAGATGTCAAGAATTTAGAAATTTGCTTATTAAATATGATAGAGTAGGTTTTACAGGGTTAAAACTCTTTAGAGCAAAAAACAAATCCTATTTCCTATGACCCATTTAAAGTATTATAAATCGTGCACAGAGCCACATCTGAGTTATGTCTCTTCTGGGGGGCAGAAACAGACAGAAATGCACCAGGAGACCATGAGGATGATTTAAGAGTTGCATCAATATCCTACAGCAGATCAAAATATCCGACGGCCACCAGAAACACATGAGCATCTACTCTATGAAGAAACAGATTGTATTAGTCCTAATTAGTGCTGCTTGCTAAATCAAGCATTATTATTACTATTTATCATAGTTAGTGGTGCACTGTCTCAAAAAAAAAAAAGAGTAAAAATCTTTAAATAAGCAGTTAGTTAGATGTGTGTGTGTATTTCTGTAGGTGTGTGATGTATTTGTTAGAGTCAGCTGGTTTGTACGTTTGTTAATCGAGGGACAGAGAGCTCAAACTCCCATTCAACCGTAATGAAGCCTTGAGGGATAGAAACACACACACACACACACACACACACACACACACACACACACAAACACACACATATCATAAAGCCAGAGAAAACTCTGAACCTTGAGATATCCCTCCTGTCTCACAAACACACACAAACAGCTAGTGAACATGTATGAAATTCCCTCGGCTCTTTTATCTCCCTTCCTCTTTTTTCCTGTTGGGATAAACAGGATCATTATTCCCGTACTATGAAGAGCTAATCGCACACTAATGCATGTTTCCAGCACTCACACTGAGGTAAAGCCTCGGGAATCAATTAAGAGAGATGGATTTCCTATTGAAGTTTAATCTCATGACAATACAGCAAGAGAAAAGCCATGAACACACACACATACACACACACACACACACACACACACACACACACACACACACACAGGTTCTGTTCCAATTGCTATTGAGCTTCTTTGTCTACATAGACAGCATACTAACTAAAGTGACTGATTTGGAGCGCCCTACATAGGCAGCAACTCTGTAGTGCTCCTCATGTGAAAGTAGAGACAGTAGACTTGACAAAGGTTCTTTAATTTGTTCATTCATGCGTTCATTTATTCATGTGTTCATGCAGTCATTCAATTATTCAAGCATTCATTGATTTGTTCACACATACATTCATTAATTCATTCATTCATGTGTCCATGCATTCATCATTCGTTTGTTCGTTCGTTCATTCATTCATTCGTTCATTCGTTCATCCATTCATTTATTCATTCAAGCATGTATTCGTTCATGCATAAATTTATTCATGCATTCATGCATGCATTCATTCATTCATTCGTTCATCCATTCATTCGTTCATTAATTCATTCATTCATTCATTCATTCATTCATGTGTCCATGCATTCATTCATTCATGTGTCCATGCATTCATTCATTCATTAGTTCCTCCATTCATCCATTTGTTCATCCATTCATTCATTCATTTGTTCATCCATTCATTCATTCAAGTATGTATTCATTCATGCATACATTCATTCATTCATGCATGCATTTATTCATTCATTCATGCATGTATTTGTTCATGAATTTATTCATTCATGCATGTATTTGTTCATGCATTCATTTATTCATTCATTCATTCATTCATTCATTCGTTCATCCATTCATTCATTTGTTCATCCATTCATTCATTCATCCATCCATCCATTCATCATTCATGTATTCATTCATGCATTCATTCATTCATCCATTCTTTATGCATTTATTTATTAATTCATGCATGTTTTTTTCATGCATTCATTCATTCATGTATTCGTTCATGCATTCATTCATACGTTCATCCATTAATTTATGAATTTATACATTCATTTAATTATGCATGTATTTGTTCATGCATTCATTCACTCATTCATGCATTGATTCATTCATTCAATAAATAAATGTAATTATTATCCCACCAAGAGAAACTAGTTTTGCAGCAAAGATGTCAGACACAAAAATTTACAACAAAATCACTGTACAATAACATGAAATAATATATTTAAGGCAAATCAGTTCACTCATTGGCCATCTTGTCCATTGGTAAAAAGCACAGAGGTACAGCTGCTATCGGTCTGATAACTATATCGGTCTGATATAGTTGAGATTATGCGTCAATAACATTCAAATTAGCACTAAAGTCTGACAACAATGGTTAAGTTTCTTCTAGTCTTCAGTGCTCATTTTCCCAGAAGAGAAAGACTGTAAATTTTGAACGTGTATACTTTTGTCAACTTTTAGAAGTACACTAGCATATAGATGAGCTCAAAGCTAATAGAAATGGACTGAAAAAAACTCAGGATTTTAAGGTCTTTAAAAATCCGCAACAAAAAAGTAACATCTGAGCAAAAAAAAACATTTCCTCTGGGTTTGCTTTGCACTCATGCAAGCTGTGTGATTTATAGTGCTAGATATCCTTTGACTCATGATTTCTGGAAAATAATATTGATGATTAAGATTTTTCCCCATCTGAAAGTGCAGACTCCAGCTTTGAGCTTTCTGACTGAGTGAACGCTCTTCCCTCAAAAGATCCGTTCATCACGAATTCTGCTTTCATAATTCTTTATCTCTCTCTTTCTTCCTTTTTCTCTCTGTCTTGGTGCCTTCGTTCTCTAGGGATGCAAGAAAGTTGAGATGGGCTTGGTTATAGTGCTCCTTAAAATACAGAAATGTGCACTCCTCTGAAGTCAAACATTTCCTTTCCCCATGCAAACCTCAGGTGGTTGCTCAGTGGTTACTAGCCCGAGTCAAAAGAGTCTATGATCCTCTTTATGAATCATTCATGTCTTAAGCACAAACGTTATGCGACAAAGTCTAAAATTTAGGGTTAAAGGTCTCTTTAAACCACAAACACAAAGTCTGAGCAACAACAATAGTAATGCAAACACTACTGATGACAAAAAAAGCATAATCAATTGCACTAAAAAAAAAAAAACCTCAGTGAAGATGATTTTGCATGGTGCAACAATCATATACATGTAAATGTGTCATCTGGATATGCAAATGAGAGACATCACCTAGCAATTTCTAGTGACAAATGACGCTCTCTGAAATGACAGCAACACTGAAAAACAGATTTACAGCCGGCAAAAACTGTCGAGTTTCAAATGCAATACAGAAATAACTAGATTTGCATTTCCTGAAGAAAACAGAAGCGCCTGCACAACGGCAAAAGGAAAGTTTGAGATTTAGGCTTTAGCTCTGCGTGTGAAATGCTGCATCCCAGATGCTTTGCATCTGAGCATCATGTTTATAGGGGACCTATTATGTCCTTTTTCAAAGTCTTGATATTGTTTTTGGGCTCTACTAGAATAGGTTTTCACGCTTGAATGTTCAAAAAACACATTATTTTCCTCATATTCTCCATTGTTGCAGCTCCTCTCTTCCCAGTCTGTCAGTAACGCTCTGCTTAGTTCCTGTGTCTATGAAGCTCCTCCTGAAAAGCACAATGTGCTCTGATTGGTCGGCTGGACCATTGTGTTGCGATTGGTCAAGCGCTTCGAGTGTGTTTGGGAAATGTCCCGCTAACTCAACCAGGCCCCACACCTTTATTTAGCGTATGTCTTGGGCAGGAATTACGTAAATGAGGAATATTGTGATGTGTTCGTTCCCGGAAGAAAATTCAAGACTACAATGGAGGCGTTTCAGGGAGTTCAGAAACAGACACTGATATAGAGAATAACTCCCGCTGGAGGGACTTTTTCATGCTCAAACAGCAACATTACACACTAAAGAAAGATGAACATGTAAAAAAGCATAATAGTTCCTCTTTAATATCAGCTGAGCATCAACATTCATCGCACACAATCTCTGCAGTACAAAATGCAGCTAGAGATGGTTAAACAGATGCAATAAAGGCAAAAAGGGAAAGAAGGACAAAAGCAATTCGGTGTGCAAATAATACAATGATTTAGAAAAGAAATGCAATAGCACAATCGATGCGGGACGGGTGTATTTTCCTTACAGTGTTCTCTAGGCTCTATAACAAGCTGTTGTTGAACATGCTTCATTTATCTCTGTCCCTCATTATGGGGTTTGTTAACCTTCAATACATTCTCTATCGGTCTGTATTATTCCCTCATCCTTTTACCTCTCGTTTTTTGCTCATCACGTCCCTTCTTTTCTCTCTTTCTCTCGACTCACTTAGTTGCCGGGAAATTGCAGGCAGGACTGTGGCTATACTGTAAATAGAGGGCATAACCCCTCACACACACACACACACACACACACATCCTCCTCGTGATGTTAGATTGCAGGCAGATGAAATGGTCAAAATCGCTGTATGACGCTGTTGTGATAATAGTTTGTGTCAGCGGTCTTGGCTCCAAAAGTATTTGTTTTATTCATTTCCACTTTGGGATTTTAAAAAAACTCATCATAAAGAGTTTTAATCCTTGACCCGAACCAACCAGCTCTGAGATGAAGCAAAATATTACAAACTTTCATTTTAAAAACAAAAAAGTATTTGAAAATTGCAAAGATAACAACAGTACAAGAAGCACTGCAAATGACACAATCCCATCAAAAACTACGGCACAATATTGGCTTAATTATAAGTGATTATAAATTTAAAAACAATGTATGTGAAGTTTAATGCAAATTATTTAGGTATGTACAAATATTCACTATCCATTTAAGGCCAAATTAAAGTTTGAAGTCAGCGAGATTTAGAAGTCAGCAAATACATAAAAAAAAAAAGACCAAAAAAACTAACTTTCAACTAATTGTGTTCTTTTGAACTTTCTATTCATCAAAGAATCCTGAAAAAAGTATCACAGTTTCCACAGAAATTACTGTTTTTACTGTATTTTTGATCAAATAAATGCACATTTGGTGAGCAGAAGAGACTTCTTTTTTAAAAAAAAGTGGAATGGTAGTGTATAAGTAGTCCTTATTTTCATGGTAACAGTGACTTCTTTGATTGGTGGATCTGGATTTGGCTATTAAACATGATTTCAAAGAAAACTGCAGCTGCAGTGACTTCACTTCAGAGCTCACAGACAGTGTTTCCTGAAAGGTTTATACATTATCATTAAAAATCAATCTATGGAAAAAAAAAATGAATGAGAATGAAAATGAATTTTTACTTCCTGAACCCGTCTGCTGTGCTGTGAAACTTCTAAGAAAGTGAGATGAATGACGGACTGAGCAGAAGGAAAGAGAGAGAGAGATTGAAGAATGTTTCTCTGTAGGTTTGTCTTTAGTTTTGTTTGTTATTTTGACGTGTCATATTGTCTTAATGTTCATTTCTATGTCATGACAAACAATGTGTCATTACAGATGATGAAAAGTGTTTTTGTTTTACTTTCTCTCTTTCATCAATCACACTCTTCATTCACAAAAATAAAAAAGATGTATCAATTTCTGTTGTAATTACATCAAAATGTCCATCTTTTTGCCCAATTTTAATGTATCCTATATTTTTGCAACAAACATACATTATTATAATCTTAAAAACAACTTGTTTAATTCTGATAGATTTCTGAGTGGGAAATAATGTGATGTGATATGATTGGATTGTGAGAAATATATATTGCCTTGATTACATCAACCAAAAGTTGTTTCGGTGCTTACAAACAAACTTACAAACAAATTACATTTGGAAGAAAAAAAAAACAAGACAAATATTATTTCATTTAGAATAACATGCACAGATGAATCATTCACAATAAGATCAGAAGGAATGAAAACATTAAAATTATATTCATTTAACAAATATCAACAAAGGTTCCCGGTCTTTTTCTGAATTATTCATCAGTGCATGTTTTTCCAAAGAGAAAAAAAAAAAGTTTTGTTGAAAACGTAAAAACTTTGCTATTGAAATGTACACATTTTCCAAATTTTTCTTTGTAGAATATCCCGTTTAAAATCCCAGTAATCAATAAAGATAAAGGTGGATGTAATGGGTGCATCTCTCATTGCAGAATTAATCATTTTTAATTTTAAATATTTCATTTAATCATATTATCCGTCTTTTTAGTGTGGAGCACGACTTCCGTGTGCAAGAGGGACGATTTCAAACCATTCTGGAAGCCTTGGATGAA
Organism: Mylopharyngodon piceus; assembly: GCA_039654765.1. NCBI lineage: Eukaryota > Metazoa > Chordata > Actinopteri > Cypriniformes > Xenocyprididae > Mylopharyngodon > Mylopharyngodon piceus. Next base: position 29,498,960 of record CM077439.1, read on the forward strand.
GCGGAGTACGATGTTCCCGCCCCCATCCCAAAACCCGCCCACATACGCCCGCCAACCAAGAGCCGCGTCAAGAAACTGCGAAAGAAGTGTTTCTGGTGGCTGTAGAAAACCATTGAGACCTTTTATGGAAAATTCCACCAGCATCGCTGCTGTCATGGAGAGCCAAACACTTGACTGGACATATGAATACATTCCAGCTTCCAAAAACAACTTTATGACGCAGGATAAAGGATTTGCTCTTACTGAACGGATTATACTTTGAAATAATTGTTACAGCGTGATGAACTTTGCAAAGCCAAGGCTGAACCAAAAGCTCATCTGACATCATCCTGAAAACTTGAGGACAATTTAAAACCCAAGGAGACCCACAAGACCTCGCGTCTAACCAGTCAATAAATCCCCTTCATAGTGTCTGACGGAGTCGATATCCCTCTTTACGCTGATGGACAGAGCGTTACCCTGATGGAGATTCTCCGTCTCATCTCCTCGTCACCATTCTCTGACCTTTGTGTGCAGATGGCTTTCGTCCCCGACTAATGAATGTCTAAAGCTCTGTTCCCAAACCAAGTCATCTGCCTACCTACACAGCATTTTAAGTAACCGGTAGTTGAGCTCCAACATGAAGGCCATCTTATAAGATGCATATATCCTTAATGGAAAAGGCAATGGCAGAACGCATCGTGACAAGAATAAGCATCCAAGTTGTAACACTTATCAATACTGACATCTGCTCTATTGGAATCAATCAGTCTCTTATGAGGTTCTATTTCAGTCAGAATGCTGCCTGTGTAGACGGCAGGTTTCGGAAGAGAGTTTAAATGTTTCAAATACTGAAGTTCAGAATTCCAAAAGTTCTAAAATTCCAATGTTACAATGTGATTCTAGAAGCAAAAGCAGGAAAGAAAGTGTGACTGAAGGGGCCGTCCATACTGAACACCAGGGCTTGACATTAACTTTTTTGCTCACCAGCCACTGTGGCTAGTGGTTTTCCAAAGTTACTAGCCACTCAGCATTTTCACTGGCCACAATTTTGACATCAATACCATGGGGAAAACAGGCCTTATAGATATATTTAATATTATTTCATGATTTAGCAGCAGGTATATTAGGCTGCTGTCACTTTAAGACCTGATGCACTGATCCATTATACTGTTACACATGGGTTTTCTTTCTCAACTGTTTACTTTCACTTAAAACATAACTGACTGTGTTTACGTGAATACTCGCCGAGACCGGCATTTTGACATTATTTTGTGTGTATTTGACTGTTTAAGCACAATAAGCAGCGAAAAAGAACTCAATTTAGTGCCGTGAGGCGCTTTATGTGCACGCACTTTGGGCGTTTTCTGCAGGAATGAGTAAAATTATGCACAATATGCACAATCCCACAATGAAATTCAAGCCCTGTAACACCAACAATATTCATCTGGAGCAAAACGAGTGAGTGAGGGGAGGCGGGTTTGTGTGTCGACTCACTGTCGGAGAGATGAGAGAGCGATAAAGCGCAGCTGGTATCTATTCTGCGGAAAATGAGCATTGGAAGCATTTCAGAAATTTAAAGGGTTAGTTCACCCAAAAATGAAAATTCTGTCATTTATTACTCACCCTCATGTCGTTCCACTCTCGTAAGACCTTCGTTCATCTTCGGAACACAAATTAAGATATTTTTGATAAAATCCGATGGCTCAGTGAGGCCTCTATTGCCAGCAAGATAATTAACACTTTCAGATGCCCAGAAAGGTACTAAAAACATACTTAGTACAGTTCATGTGACTACAGTGGTTCAGTCTTAATATTATAAAGAGACAAGAATACTTTTTGTGCACCAAGAAAACAAAATAACGACTTTTCAACAATATCTAGTGATTGGCGATTTCAAAACACTGCTTCATGAAGCTTTACAAATCTTTTGCTTCGAATCAGTGGTTCAGAGCACCAAAGTCACGTGATTTCAGTAAACGAGGCTTCGTTACGTCATAAGTGTTTTGAAATTTCAATAGTTCACATGACTTTGGCAGTTTGATATGCGATCTGAACCACTGATTCGAAACAAAAGATTTGTAAAGCTTCGAAGCTTCATGAAGCAGTGTTTTGAAATTGCCCATCACTAGATATTGTTGAAAAGTCTTTTTTTTTTTTTTTTGGTGCACAAAAAGTATTCTCGTCGCTTCATAACATAAAGGTTGAACCACTGTAGTCACATGGACTGTTTTAAATATGTCTTTAGTATCTTTCTGGGCATTAAAAGCGTTAATTATCTTGCTGGCAATAGAGGCCTCACTGAGCCATCGGATTTCATCAAAAATATCTTAATTTGTGTTCTGAAGATGAACGAAGGTCTTATGGGTGTGGAACGACATGAGGGTGAGTAATTAATGACAGAATATTTTTTGACAACACTACATTGCACTTAGTTTATTATTTCAGATGCCTTTTTAAAAGACTACAATTGAAAAATGTATATATTATATATAAAATTCAACCTGCCAAAGTGTCTAGTAGGAGTAACTGCATTACACGCCACTACTGAAATTCACCCACATTTGGCAGGTATTAATGTCAAGCCCTGCTGAACACGTTCTTGTTTTACACCTGCACCATTTTTAGTTGGTCTATGTACATAAACATGCATTTTTAAGGCTGTGTCAAATTAAAAGAAGTTACATTTTTAAAAACGTATTGAGACACACACGTTCGGTTCCCTTGCGCCACTTTCAAATTTATGTGAACGGCCCTTATTGCTATATTCAAGTCTCATTGAAATTACCATAATTACTAAATGAGATTCTGCTCAGAGTAACTAAGTTTCTCTGAATCAGAAATTATTTGTTTCTATTGCAACACTCATTGCCAAAATTGCTGTGTAGCGCCAACATTGCTGCATGTGCAGCTTCATGATGACAGTAAAATTTATCACTGCATTAATTTACCTCCAAATTCTCTGTGAATGTGCATCAATTAACGTTGTCTATATCAAAACAAGTGAAACAGTAATATGTCTTGTCTAGAGTTACAGCAGCTCATTCACAACCTTTATTGGTCATTTGCCTGTAATTGAAGCTGCTGCCATTTTGATTGTTTCTACATGACGACACATCGGTCAAGTGGGAGAAGTCAAGAGTTTTTGTTACATTGCGAGTTTCTGACTCATAATTAGTGAGTTTGACAAAAACATGAGCAAGTTTTAGTTGGAAACTGGTAATTATGGTAATTTCATCATGGCATGAACGCCCTATTAATGCAACATGGATGCAGCCGCTGATTTCCTCACAAACTCACACAAGACTGAATTAAAGTGTAAATGTTCGGTGTTCTCACAGACATTATACCTTCAATGTTTAGATTTGTTCTGATATATTTTTCTCTGTGTTTGATACACACTTTCTTACACACAGATCAGCACTTCTTGCTTCCTAGAGTACGTAATGTTCAAACTCGTCTTCCACTCCGTATCTGTCTTGTCTACATGTCCAGACTTGAAAATATATAGTATATATATATACAAATATATAGAATAACAAATATTATAATCAATGTATTTTTATACGCCAATATTCTGATAGTCTAAGACTACATTTCCCACAATGCACTTATTCCTCCCTCCACCTGTTTGTAATTGAGATATTTAAGATGACGTCAATAAAATTGTGTATTTTAATGCAGTAAATGTTTCTGGTCTGGTCACAAATAACAATATCAGAGCATCACAAGTAAAAGTAAACCTCAAAATATCAGATTATACATCATTGACTCTAAATATGAGCAATATTAATGGTGACACTTGGCTTAGTGAACCCCACTAACTGTAAAACAAGGAAGAGGAAAGGGAATGGAGAGGATGTAGAGGTTTTAACTCACGATGAGAGTGTGTTCTCGGCCCATCGTGATGACTGTGCGGTTTATTGTCCTCAGCAGAGACGACACAATGTCCTGAATGTGCTGAAATGTGTCTCCCTGGAAGAGAAAAAGACAAAAATGCTTGTCATTTGTATTCTAGCACTGAACCGCACTGCATCCAAACGGTCAAAGATTTTCTCATTAAGTCACCCAATTAAAACAAACACACAGATTCCCTCTTGAGTTCCTCACCTCAGTGTTTCCTGTTTATGAGCTACAAATCTTAAAGGAATAATTCAGCCAAAATGTCAATTCTGTCATCATAAGCAGCTCTTTTCCATACAAATGAAAGTGAATGGTGACCACGGCTGTCAAGCAAGACTTATTTTCAGTAAAGAGCTATTTAAATTTGTGTTGCTTTCTCACATAAAGAAATCAGAAGATAAGTCACATGGACTACTGTCGTGATGTTTTCATTTATGAACCTTTACAGCCCCTGGTCACCATTTGCACAGAAAAGAGCAGCGTAAAACGACATGATGATTTAATGTTAACAGAATTCACATTTTTTGGTTAACCATTTCTTTTAACTATGCTACAAATGAAGAGTGAACTGTGTGTTTGTGTTTTAGTTGCAGGTCTGGTCTCTCTGGTTCCTTCACACTGATTTATTGTTTAAATGTATTGATCGTACTGAAGAGCTCTGGAACGGCCCAGATGAGTGTGTGTGTGTGTGTGTGTATGTATGATGTCAACTAAAGGCCTTTAATTTCTTTTTATTCAGTTTTTAAATCAATTCCGAGAGTTTAAAACCCATCTGCGCCCAAAAATGTTGAGTCCCTTAAAGTCAACTTAAATCTTAATACATGTTCCTGATCTTTTGCTGCACAATTCAGCAGGTTACTCCAAAGAAAGGAAAATGTCACTCGTAATGGCATGACATCACATTTCTGAGCAGCACGCACATAAAGTATGATGGAAACACATTTACCGAATAAATCCCTTGATGCGCAACTCACGTGACTTTGCCTCAACAGAGGATGTGATTGGATAACTGGACTAACCAGCTGACTAATCGTATCGCACAGCATCTCATATGTTGGTTTGGTCGTTCTGAAATGCTTGAGCATTTCAATTTCAATGATTTGGTTTAATTCCCTCCCAGAAGCATCTCACATGACTGCGTTCCAAAACACCAGCATCTGAACGCAAGATAACATGACAGCGTTTGATGTGTTTCGTCTGCCGCTCTGAGACTCAAGTAATTTATGATGGAGGAAAAAAGAGCCACAGTTTCTTTCCCCATTGCAGCAACTTCCATTTTTATTACAGATATTTTGTGCCAATTTCCCAGGAAGTGAGGATTTTGTCCTCTTGAACACATGGGATGGAAATGGTGCTTTATTTTTAAATGTTTCATGCTATATTCCAATTTTGCACATACATTTGGATGGAAATAGCTACTGTTAACTAAAACTAAGACTAAAAGTATTAGAAAATAATTTTTGGTAATTGAAATAAAGCTGAAATAAAACAAAATATAATTATTAGATGAACATATCAAACTTAAAAAACTTAAATGAAAATTAGAAATGTTGCCTTGGCAAATAATACAAAATAAAAAATAAGAAATAAAAACAAATTAAAGCTACATAAAAATGTTAAAAATGAATAAAAATGCACATAAGCACATAACAAAATTACTAACACTTAAACTAAAATTAAAATGAAAACTGAAAATACAAAAATAAAAGCTAATTCAAAATATTAATAAATAGGTAACATTTTAGAGTAATGCATTAACTAACATGAACTAACAAAGAGCAGTATATTTTTACAGCATTTATTATTAAATAAATATGTTCACGTTCATGTTACCAGTGTATTAACATTAATATTAATAAAGGCTGTACAAGTATTGTTCATTATAGTTCAAATTAACTAATGTAATTTATAATGTTAACAAATGAAACCTTATAGTAAAGTGTTACCAATAAATACTATAATAGTATATAACACTTGAATCAGTATGAAAGTATCTCTCTGCTTCCTTCTCATGAGTAGGTTAAGTATCTGAGCAACCGACATCATTGATGTAAAAGTGGATGTTCAAAAGCCTTCATCGACAAACATCTTCTGTCTGTGTGTGAGAATCACAGGAAAATGACCCGTGTGTGTGTGTGTGTGTGTGTGTGTGTTTACCACCCCCTCACTAATTTCATGACGCAGAGGCGGATAAAGTGAGGGATTGAGAGAGAGAGAAACATCTGTTCATCTCTACATGGAGCATTTCATTTCATATTGTGTTTCTCAGCATCAACAGTTCTTCTTCATTCAGCTGCCAGCACAAACACTCTCTCTCTCTCTCTCTCTCTCTCATTCTCTGTCCTCAGTCTTTCTCATCTGTTTCTCTCTTTCTCAGAGGTCAGTGGATGACGGCTTAATCATGTACACCTATAATCCCTGCGGGGTGTGTGTGTGTGTGTGTGTGTGTGTGGACGCAGATATCTATGTCACCTGTAGCCTGTCATACGGTACAGTTTCCATTTCTCTTTCTCTCTGTCCACAAAACTGCTCCCTCATCAGTCTCACATCACACTCATCAATCTCATGACACCCGTCAACAGCATGTCTGTCCAGCTCATATTTCATCCCAAAATCAAAAGAAAAATTATATTTTTGCTGAAATGTTATGTCTATTTTAGAGTTGTTTATATTGTCTGTTTTAGAGTTTTTGCATTAAATCAGTATTTTCATGACAACTTAAGCCCCAAATACTAATTAATGTAATGTGTAAAAACAATGATAAACATTTCAGTTGTAAAGTATTGAACATCATGGTAGTATTTGATGTTATGCTGATTAAAAAGTCATCACAGTAATGAGAATCTAATGAAAATTAACATAGAAACTGACAATGATAGGTAAAATGTTGCATTACAGTAATGAAAAAATGAAATGTGTATATATATACACATACATACACACACATATATATATATATATATATATATATATATACATATATATATATATATTTGGGTACAGTGTTGTGGTAACGCTTTATAAGTAATGCGAGTTACATAATCAGATTACTTTTTTCAAGTAACTAGTAAAGTAATGGTGTGAATGGGCCTTTACATCTGCCAAAAATAAAACTTTTTTGATATAAAAAAAAACAAACAAGCAAGCCCAGCCCATGTGAGAACAATTGTTTACATTGTATATACACTACTGTTCAACAGTTTAGGGTCAGTAAGACTTAATTTTGAAAGAAATTAATGCTTTTATTTAGCAGGAATGCATTAAATTGATCAAAAATGACTGTATAGACATTTTTAATGTTACAAAATATTTATATTTCAAATAAATGCTGTTCTTTTGAACTTTTTATTTATCAAAGAATCCTGATAGAAATGTATCAAGGTTTCCATAAAAATATGAAGCAGCACAACTGTTTTCAACATTGATAATAATCTGAAATGTTTCTTGATCAGCAAATCATCATATTAGAATGATTTCTGAAGGATCATGTGACCTGTAATGATGCTGAAAATTCAGCTTTGATCACAGGAATAAATTACATGTTAAAATATATTCAAATAGTTATTTCAAATTTTAATAATATTACAGTTTTTATTGTATTTTAGATTAAATAAATGCAACCTTGGTGAGCAGAAGCGACTTCTTCCAAAAACATTTTAAAAACCAACCCCAAAGTTTTTAACCGTAGTGTATATGTATATATAATGTCTTGTGATTTGAGGTTGAAATATGACATGGACACTTTTTTTGATCTTAATTCTTCAATCTTTATATATTAGAAGGATGTTTGCGGCTGCTAAGCAACATAACTTGTCACATTCCAATAAAATGTGCCGTCACAGCCGTGTATATACCTGCGTTTTACAACAGCTCTGAGCGCGGCTCATCCACACTCAGGAATACCTAGAGAGCATCATCACCGTAATGTGTGTGTGTGTGTGTCACTCTACAATCACATGCTCTCACAGATGTTCTCTCATCTGTATTTTTAGAAGAATCATTTGAGGTGAATAATGTTTTGAAGCCTCTTGGAGAGTTTAATTCAAACCGCAGCGTGAAACATGCCCTGAGAGAGAAAGAGAGAGAGAGCATCCTCCTCACACGTCTCTCTTCATCGCTGTTTATTTGAACTGTGAAACGCTCTCAGAATCCTGTTAAAGGAGCAAACGAGAGGAGGCAGGAGAGGTCATGACCCTGTCACATCTTCATTCTGCTCTCTCTTCAACACTCCATCATTCTCATCAGTCGCTCATCTGGATGATCATCATATAATCACACGAGTCTGACCCGCTCACCTCTCCTCTCCACTCAAACACAAACAGATCCTTAAGGAATTTGATGGGTTCAATACAAGTTAGAAGTGAAGTGTGTCATTAGTTTCGCATATCCAAGATTATATTATTCAGGCAACTATCTAGTTTAGTCATGAAACTCAGGCTGATGGTCCTTTACATGCTATCTGCAAGCAATCATATCATTACCGCATGGCACAAGCTGATTGGCCTCTGCTAATCCTGCAGCCAATGAGATTGCTTGCTCAACATTCAAATAGTCTAGTTCAGTGTTTGCTCTGAACCCCTCCACCTCCCGTAAAATAAATAAATACATGAATTTTATTATGATTGCCTTAATATTATTAAAATGTCATAAAATATAATTTCAAAATTATATATAATACATGCATACGTAAGTTTTTTCAATATTAAGACATATTACAAATATTTAAGAAAATTAATATATTATTTATATATTCCATAATTTTAAGTAGTAATATATGGTAAGTAATATTAAATATCAATGATTTCAAATTATAAGTAATTACAAAAACTTTAAACTTTATAACTATTTAAATATAGACATATTAAAATATATTTTAAAATAATTATATAAATATGAATACATATATTTGTTATAAATAGTAAGCAATATTGATACAAATATTCATATATAATTATGTGACATTTATATATATTTTTAAATTAAGACATTAAATATTAATTGTAAATATTAATATTTACAATTATATATAATTACATAATATTGAAATGTTTATATAAATTTTAAGATAGTATATGTACAGTACAGTATATTTTATATATATATATATATATATATATATATATAAAATTATGTAATGTTTATTATGTAACATTTATATTAACATTAAATACATTTTAATAAAATTTATATTACTTGAAATTACGGTAACACTTTACAATAAGGTTCATTAGTTAACATTAGTTAACTAACTAATAATGAAGTGCACTTATATTATTAAAATCTTGTTAACATTAGTTAATGCACTGTGAACTAACATGCTGTATTTTTATTAACTAACATTAATGAAGATTAGTAAATGCTGTAACAAATGTATTGCTCATGGTTAGTTCATGTTAGTTAATACATTAACTAATGTTTAACTAATGAAACTTATTGTAAAGTGTTAGCAAAATTACATAAAATTTATAATACCATATATTCAATCATTCATATTCATATGCGGATGAATTCAAGTGCTGTACTAAGCTTCACATTTCAACTTTTAAATCTGACCCCACAGAAGTCTATTACTGCATACATATTTGTTTTAAAATAATGCATTTATTTGCATAGTTATGCCACATGTTTTGAACCCAGAACTTTCCTCTAAGAGCAGCAGGACCAGTGCTGATGTAAACACACACACCCAAATGACTTTTTGTGTGAGAGATGGAGCAACAGTTTTGGTTAAACAGGCAGCGCTGATAAACACACGGCTGTGTCCTGACCTCTTTCATTATCTCCCTCTCTCTCCGTCTCACCGGTTTCTTTGGAAGTGGAAGTTCAGGAAGTTCAGTGTCTAAATGCATCACCGTTTCGGAAAGTGAGATTAGAGCATCAGACTTCAAAGAACCAGAGTGTAATCCGCTGCCATTTTAGTAATTAAAAACCCGCTCCAGTTTTAAATCGAGGTGAGTGTGTGTGTGTGTGTGTGTGTGTGTGTGTGTGTCTGTGTTTGATTAGATGCATTTTTATAATCATAATCATAATCCTCAGAAAGTTGGAAGATTTGAATCCTCAGAAACTTCCAAACTCCTACTCAAAAAGTGCAAAAGAACACTTGATGTCGAATTCTCAGTCTCATACATAAATTTAGATCACAACGTATGATAACAAAACAATAATTTAATGAGTATAATAAGAATAATATTAAAATATAAAATTATTACTATTATTTAGCAGTAGTAGTAACATAAGATACTAATAATCAAACTTATGCATAAATTTAGATCACAACGAATGACAGCAACACAATCTAATAAGTATTTCTTTATATTTTACTACACTTTCTATAAAACACGCAAAAATATTACTGTGCAAAAAAACTCTAAAATGCTAAATTAACTATTTTTATCAATATTTTTTCCAGTATTGAATAAAATACAATGAAATCTCTCATGGTCTTGGTTGAGTGTATCAATAAACCCTCCGGTTTTCCTGCCTCACTGACTCCTGCTGTGATTGGCTGGTGAATTAGTGTGCTGATCTCTGATTGGCTCTTACCACGTCGTTACGGCTGAGCACTTCCAGGATGTTGTTCAGGAGTTCAACGCTGTTCCGCTTCTCGTCCTGATTCCCCTCCCCCACCACAGCCAACGCCCCGCTCAGCTCCCTGAGCATCATGGGTAACAAGATGTCACGGCAGTCTGGAAATGACATCATAACGGAACACCTCAGTCTACTCATAAAATAAAATAGTAAAATAAATACATTAAAACAACTTCATCTGCATAAAATAAAATAAAAACATTTTTAGTAATACACTTAAGAAATATTAATATTAAATATTTATTTAAAATATTAAAATATACATTCTATGTAAAAATTTAAAAATATAATTGCTTAAATATATATGTGTGTGTGTGTGTGTGTATATATACATAAAACTCATAAAATGTTATGCCAAAAAATTACACATATGAACCAGGATGGACATATTTGAAATGTTGTATTTTATCATTTAAATATCAAATTTTTAAATGTATAGAAGCATAAATGAGAACAAAATGGTCATGAAAAAATAAATTACTACAGTTATCTACAGTAATTAATACCACAGTTGAGTTTCCGAGTGTTGGTGGGGTCTGTTTGACGGCTCTACAGATCCGGTCTGGATCCAAACCAGAGATTTTAAAGCGAGTTCAATCTGCTGCACTTCATGACTGATTCTCACTCAAACATCTTTTCTTCTGCCTTTCAGCACATTAAAACCTCATTTAAACTCTGGCTCGTTACCAACTGATTATCAACGATGATCAATCTGATTTTGCTGAGAGAGCCAGAGTCAGAGAGAAAAAGAGAAGATAATGCAGACAATGATGGACACATTGTTTTTCAAATTTTTAATACCATGGTGTGTGTGTGTGTGTGTGTGTATTATATCGATTAATTGTGATTAATTGCATCTAACATAAAAGTCTGTGTTTACGTAATTTATGTGTATATATATTATATTTATATCTATTATATATGTCTGTGTGTGTATACACTCACACACACACATATATATACTGTACCAGATTCACATCTATGCAGGTCAAAGAGCCAAAGTCCAACCAGAATGCAGCAGTGCATGTACACATGCATCAGTATATGAACATTTGCCATTGACCTGAGCTTCCTACAGGAACACGACCCTTCCTTTCAACGCAATCTCTCTCTCTCAGAGCTCAAAATGAGTCTCAGCGGGAGAGCTTTTCTCTAAAAGGAGCGCGATGCATCAAGAAAAAGCTGATATTATAAATGCAATGAGTTTCCGGCACTCACAATTACCAACTAAGCGGCATACATCACGGCAGTGAACGGGCAGTTTAACGTACACTTACAGTATTGTTGCACCTTGAGTCTGGTAAATAAATGACAATCATAAACGTCGGCGCTAATGCTAATTACTGAGGCGAATGGTAATTGGATTTGTCACACTTATTGTCCCTGTGAGATAAAGAGTGATGGAGAGCGGGACTCCTCAGAGAGAGAGATAAATGCTGCTGTGGATCCGTCCCTGAGGGAATATTGAGCGATCTGAGCTCATGAAGGGTTCACTGGTGTCGCTTTTTATAGTGTCCCGCTCCATCATCAATATCACCGCCGAGAACAACAGGAAAATGTGCCGTCGAGCATTTTCTCAAGGCCACACTGACCCTTTCACCTCCTGGACCAAAGCAGCACTCAGCGAGTGTGTGTTTATGGCTGTCATGATCCAAATGAACCATTAAAACATGAAAAACACACACAGCTTTCACATTTAGCATCATGTGTACATGCACATAACACATCTAGAATGACCCGAACATGCTACACATCAGGAGTTCACGCTCGTGGCATTCTTGGCTGAGCTGAAACGCTCTTACCTAACAGGAAAAAACACTTACTCAACAGACTCTATATTACTGTGGACTGATCCTGGCTGAAAGCCATGCTAGTGGACAGCCAAAAGTGCTTCATGCATCACTTAGATGACTTCTACAAATAATGCATTTTGAAATTCAAGGAACGTGGAAATGAATGATGGTAAATGCTGCCAGTTACCTTTCTTAGAATACTCTATTGTTTTCATTGTCTGTCTTAAACACATCAGTCTAAAGCAATCTGTTATCTGCGAGGAGTGAAAAGAGGGTGATCTGTTCACAAGTGATCAGGTGAGACACGTCACAGTTTACATATGCACTACCGAGCGTCACCAGTGACCACATGTGAACGGATGTCGAAAGAAAGGTCTCTGAATACATGCCTGCATTCATCACTCACTACATCAGTGTGTTGAGATATGACAAACATAAAATGTTTGATAGATAGATAGATAGATAGATAGATAGATAGATAGATAGATAGATAGATAGATAGATAGATAGATAGATAGATAGATAGATAGATAGGTAGATAGATAGGCAGACAGACAGACAGAATGATAGACAGAAGGATAGACAGACAGACAGACAGTACGATAGACAGACAGATAGACAGACAGATAGACAGAAGGATAGACAGACAGATTGAATGATAGATAAACAGAATGATAGAATGACAGACAGAAGGAACGATAGACAGTCAGACATAACGATAGACAGAACAATAGGCAGACAGACAGAATGACAGACAGACAGATAGACAGATAGAACGATAGACAGACAGACAGAAGGAACGATAGACAGACAGACAGACAGAACGATAGACAGAAAAATAGACAGACAGAACGATAGGCAGACAGACAGAATGATAGATAGACAGATAGAACGATAGAACGACAGAACGATAGACAGACAGACAGAACGATAGACAGACAGACAGACAAAACGATAGACAGATAGACAGAACGATAGACAGATAGAACGATAGACAGACAAAACGATAGACAGATAGACAGACAGAACGATAGACAGACAGATAGACAGAACGATAGACAGACAGACAGACAAAACGATAGACAGATAGACAGACAGAACGATAGACAGATAGACAGAAAAATAGGCAGACAGACAGAAAAATAGGCAGAACGATAGGCAGACAGACAAACAGAACAATAAATAGACAGACAGACAGACAGACAGACAGACAGATAGATAGATAGATAGACAGACAGACAGACAGACAGACAGACAGACAGAATGACTATGTGTATTGAGTGAACTTTAGATGTATGCACTGAAGAAAAGAACATGTTTATTTACAGGCTTTTCCAAATGATCTAATCGGACAGTTATTTTCTTTTAAGGCTGTATGTTACCAACAAAGCTTAAAAATTAGTAGGTGAGAAGGGCCTGGGATTGTTGGATCTTTCTACAAGGTCCCTAAACTGAAAGTCCCTAGGACTGAACTGAAGACTAAATTACAGCCCTGCTATTCTGTTCTTGAAGAAAACCCTGTGTGAGTATTTAAAAACTAATCTAATCTCAGTCAAGTGTCTGTCCTTCTCTCAGGAGAAAAAGATCCTGACAACTGCTCCCTTAAGAATCATAACTCAGCCCTTTTCTCTTCAGCAAGAAACCTCCGTTCATTTTCATCTGCTGTTCTATCCTGAGAGTTCACAATAAACTATTTTACATGGTAATAAGATGCCATTTCTATTACCCAGCTGGCTTAAACCAGACGGACCCACCATACCGTGCCAGAGAGAAAAGTGTGTGTGTGTGTGTGTGTTTGAAATGACATGGACATTGAAGACTGAAATGAGAATAAGCTTTAACTTTGGCTCTTCATGCAGCACTTGAAGGTCTAATTCAATCTGCTTTCTATTACCAAGATTTTAGATGTTCGTGCACAATAACACTCAACATGTTTCGTCACGCTGTTAATATATATATTTCTCCTTGATGAAATGTGTTGAGCTTCAAATTCACCTGTAATTCTCTCCTACAGGGCGGAACGAGAGCGCAGCTGTAAATTGGATTCTCGGCTGTCTAAAATGTTGTTAACATACTGATGACAGCTGCAGCCGGCGGGTCTGACATTGGCCATTCACAAACTTTAAAGTGCATCATTTCCATGCCTCTTATGAAGATGGGACTTTCAGAGCAAAAACAACAACAGCTGGTCTAAACATGCGACTGCACTGAAAAACATCCACCATTCAAACAAGTATCAGACTTTTAATGCAAGACACAACAGGCAAAACCATTGTTTTTTTCAATTTTAGGTTATCCTGCTTCCATATCTTGTCTTCTTTCAGACTAGTGGAAAGAACACATCAAAATACACATTTAAGTGTTTATTACACTTTATCTATTTGCGTCTGTAGATTTCAATTACAATACATATCTTTAAAGGCCATTTCCTCAAAGTGAGCCAGAAATCTCCACTTCAGCAGCTCATTTATATGGCAAACTTTACAGTTTTATTCCTATATATATGTTCTTTTTACAGAGGGTTTGTTCATATATGACACAAATTAGTGTACATTTAATTAGATAACGCGTCATTAATAGGGGTGTCGACACGAGAACAAGACAAGATTTTTACACAGTATTTTTAAGAAATCCTCAATGACAAAATACATGACTAGAAAAATAGTCTGCAGGTGCATTTGAAATGTTTTAACTAATCATCTTGTAATGAATGTCATTTCATTTCTACTTTGAGTATGAATTATCATATGCAGTACTGTAAAAGACAACAATATTCAAGCACTGTAAAAGGTTTTGCCACAGACTCAACTGACTGGCTTCTCTCCTGTATGATTTCATATGAGAACTTCTGACCTCCTAACTGAACAAATTGATCATAGAAATAAAAACAGTATAAATAAAAATGAATAACAAAGTTTTCTCTTAGTCTTAAGTGCAAACAATAAGTGCAACCATAATCAAAGTACTCTCTCAATATTTAAAGTGCAAACAGAGATCACATTTTTCATGATAGTGAGCGAAGAGATGGTTACAACTACACAGCCCAGCCTAAGATAGCTTTCATACTGGGAGATATTTGCATGCATCAGGGAGCCGCTTTCAAAATGTGGGGTATTGAATGCGCGCTTGCGTTTTACTTTCGATTTCGTGATCACGCGCACTCTGGGAATAGGGAGCAGCGGTGCTGAGCGCATTCTACAAGATAAGACATTTGTCAGACACTTAGGCTCTGTTGTGCAACGAATCCTCCGCCATGGTCTTGTCAGTCATCTCATCACTTGTGAATCAGTGAACTCTGATTCCTGCTGCACTACGTACGACTCTGCAGCTCGTGTTGGATGAGCTGGATGGGATTGATGCGACCGTTATCCAACTGAATTAAATGGTTTTTATTTCTATTAAAAGCAAAACAACAGTGGAGGCATAATGTAAACGTAGTGGTGGGATATTCTATCCTAATTTCACCCTCACACTCCAGCATAGCAATACGAGGAGACAGATTTTCACCTCAACGGGAAATCTTGTCACATTTTAATCTTGCAAGATCTCGTAGCACAAGATCTCGTCGCACCCCTAGTCATTAACATTTTAAACAACATTTCGGAAAACTTGTAATACAAAAACTGTGATTAATTAACTGGGGAAATATGGTGATAGCTATTACTTAAGGGTTAATTCACCCAAAAATGAAATTTCTGTCATTAATTACTCACCCTCATGTCGTTCCACACCCGTAAGACCTTCGTTCATCTTCAGAACACAAATTAAGATATTTTTGATGAAATCCGAGAGGTATATGAGTCGTCCATAGACAGCAATATAATCACTACTTTCAAGGTCCAGAAAGGTACTAAAAACATCGTTAAAACAGTCGACGTGACTACAGTGGTTCAACCTTAATGTTATGAAGCGACGAGAATACTTTTTGAGCCCAAAAACAAGACAAAAATAACGACTTTATTCAACAATCTCTTCTCTTCCCTGTTATTATCCTTACGCAGTTGACGCAGTAAGCACAGTGAAGGCTTCCGTGTTTACGTCCGAATGCCGGCTCAGTATTGGCCAAAGCTGATCACGTGAGCAGCACGACGCATGCGTATGATGCTGACGCAGGAGATGATCAATAATGAGTCAGCGTTCTGACACAGAACCTGAAAGCGCTGGACGTAAACAACGCATGAGAATGACACAGAAAAGATGATATTGTTGAATAAAGTCATTATTTTTGTTTTGTTTTTGCATACAAAAAGTATTCTCATCGCTTCATAACATTAAGGTTGAACCACTGCAGTCACATGACTGTTTTAACGATGTCTTTAGTACCTTTCTGGACCTTGAAAGTGGTGATTATATTGCTGTCTATAGACGAGTTATATACCTCTCGGATTTCATCAAAAATATCTTAATTTGTGTTCCGAACTAACCCTTTAAAATGTTTACACTATTCACCTGCAGTGTCTTGCCTTAATAAAAATTAACTTCTTATCTGGATGTTTTACATGTCCATCTTTATTATGAGTTTGATGGGTATTTTTGAGTAATTTTAATCTGTCAGTAATAATTTATCTGATGTATTTTATGCATCAATCTTTGTATTTCTGGGTAGAAAATAAATTCTCGATCTTCCAGAACACCCTAGCAACTGCATAACAATGCCCTGGCAACCATCCTAGCAAACTCTCCAGCATCATGGTGGTGATTTCTGCACAAACAAGCACCACTGACTCACAAAATGTAAAAATCTAGTTGGCAAACGCTGTTAAAGTCAGGTCCAGTTTCACTGCCAGGGGAATTACTTGTTTTGCTCAAGCTGAGAAGTTTTAGCTGAAGGATCTTAAAGCCCCTTTAAGTCTCGATTATCAATATTGATTCCAAGAAATATTCCCATTTAAATTCCCTGTCTGAGAGCCCAGTTGAAATCAGTGACAAATTCTGCCCGCAGATCCTGAAACGAGTGCAACACTTCCATCAACAGATGGTGACACAGAAAAACGCGGAGAAACCTAAAAGAATAATAAAAAATTAACAAATAAGAGTGAAATGCATTTTCTCTGTTGTAAAGCCTTTTAACCCAGCAGGATAAATAGTCAGAAAAGCCCTCGGCAAACCGTAACCATAACAACAGCCACATTAAGGCCTGAGTGGAAAAAACTTTAATTCACTTTCACTGCATTTGAATTAGTCAGATGAGATGTGTGTGTGTGTGTGTGTGTGTTTGGCGCACTTCATCATTTTAATGCATCGGCAAAGAGAGAGTGAATAATGGCAAATTTGTGTATTACTCTGTGTGTGTGTGTGTGTGTGTGTGTGTTTGATTTCTATATTACTCTAGTTATGTAATGTACATTCTCATTATGATCATTAAGCCTAGAAATTAATTTATCATTAGGGTCACACAAACTCACACACACGCAAATTCATAAAGCACAGCAAAATAAATAAGAATAAAATTAAAATATAAATATTAATAATGCTCTAACAGTATGTAAATAATACTAAAATGACAGACACGTTTGGAAAAAATGTAATAAATAAAGTATTACAAAAGAAAGTGTGCAAAACTATAGTGAGCTGCTTAGAGGTTCAACGCTCTGATGGGTTTCAATTCACTAAGGTAAAGGGCACACTAAAAAACTAGGACTGAAAGGTGGATAAACAGATTATTATATCACACAACTCTGTGTGCATATTATATTAGACTGTATTATCATAAAAATGATAACTTATTCATGTGCACTGAAAAGTGAAATAAAATGTCAGACATTCAGATAAAGTTCTGAGTCAGAGGAAAGATGAGTTTATGAAACTCTTTTATTAAAACTAATCTCCATCTTTGGCTTTTATGCATGGCGATTCTGTTTGTATTTATCTGACATACGTGGGGATCCAGGATCGCTGGTCTGGGATCAGATACGGTCTGTATGTTTGTTATGATCTCAGAGAATCAAACTGCTCTCACATCAGTAGACGCTTCTTCAAAACCGGCTGTGATTTAAAGATCTCTTTGACAATGTGATTTAAAAGAATGCGGCAGATCTGTGGGCAGATGAGAGTTTCTGGGTAATTCACACATTCTTTATTTCTTTTAACGATTCAATAATTTCCGTCTGTCAGGTTTCCAAGCGGAATAATTTGAGCTAACTGCTCTCATATTATTATGCATGAATCTAATTTCACCTCAAGTGGAAATTAAATGTGTCAAATGCAGATCCACATTTGAGTGGGTCTGTGTGTGTTTTCCGTTCCAAGGCCTAAAGTTGCACATCATTATAATTATCATGACTGAGTCATGATGTTTGACGTATATGTACTTCACGGCTGACAAAATGGGCTTTTAATAAAACTTGTCTGCCTATACATTAGAAAGGCGAATTATTTATTTTTTTTAAATGCTACCTAACTAGAGAAAAAAGGCTGTCGTCTTTCCTTTTTGCTAAATAGGTAAACTTCAACACCCATAATGCACTAGGCATGTTGCCGGCCAAGGCCACTCCCACCAGTCTGCTATGGATAAGACTGACTAGAGTCAAATACAGCCTTGCTTTAGTAGGACATACTTCTCAGCAAACTTTTAGTCATAAGTGTGTCGACTTGTATTGCAGGAGTGTTTTACTTTCAGTTTCCACTGAAGGATCCAGCGCGTTGTAGGCAGCAGCTAAAGGCTGCAAAGAATTGTAAATATGGAGAGAACGCTGCAACGAAAAATATGCATGTTTGTAGTTAACATTTTCAAACTGGATGACGCAGAAATGGAGGGGAAAATCTGAAAGAAACTGCCGTTCTGCCAATTCCACCTGAAGCAAAACGCTGTCGCATATGTAACAGAGGCCAGCTAGTGTGCGGCTAAACGTCCCCTCCCATGGCCTCAAGAGGCACACTAGCGACTAATACTAGACTGCAGTCTTTAGCTTCTCCCATGCCAGAGACGCTGGTTCAAGTCCCACACGGAGCATGGTGAGTAGGACCGGAGGGGTTACATTGGTGCCGTGACCCGGATGGGAGTGAAGTTTAGGGGGGCGAATGTAACGGAGGCCAGCTAGTGAGAGCTGTGCAGGTAAACGTCCCTCCCATGACCTCAAGAGACACACTGTCAACTGATTCTAGAGACTGTGGTCTTTAGTTTCCTTGTTAGCGCACGCTCCTCCCATGCCGGAGATGCCAGTTCAAGCTCTGCTCGGAGCGGGGCGAGTAGGACCAGAGGGGTTACACGTACAGGTAAAAAAGCTGTTGCCATAGTGTTATGATACAATTTTCAGTGATAAACCTACCCTTACAATAACTGTTCTGTTAATAATCCTCTGATTGTACTGTGGGCAGGGATACAAAAATGCGGAAGTACAATCTGTAGTTTTCAAGCAAGCCCTGGAGCTGTCAAAAGACTTGCTGACAAAAAGACATTAATTTCTCGGTCCAGGTAACACAGAGAACGAGTAAACACTGTTCATTTACATATACTACCAACAATGTAGTAATACAAAGTGGGTTGAAAATCTGTGAAGTTTAAGTAAAAGTATGGGACTATCTATCTATCCGTCTGTCAGTCCATCTGTTTGCTTGCACCTTTTATTTTTGTTAATTGTATTTTATTATTGATTATTTTATTTTAAATGTTATAGTTAGTGTCTTTTTCATGCTTTAATTTAATTAATCTATTTAAATAAAAATAAAATCCTTTTATTTTATCCCTTTTCTCTTTCTTTTTGTTTTTAATTTATTTTTTATTGTGATTATTTTACTATATTTTATGTTTTTATGTTTTTGTATTTATATATGTATTTATTTATTTTACATTTTTTTCCATTTGGATAATGTTTGATTGATAAAGTTGATTTCTAAAACCACTATAAGCTCTTCTTTCTTTCATGCTTCATGGAGTTCAGTTCAGAATTGCGTGTCACAGCTGACAGTGAATCTGCTGTGATCTTTCTTGCTCTGTCACTACACTGGACATTGCAGCGAGAGTTTTTTAAAAATGATGAATCTTTCATCTAAAATCAATCCGTTACCTCCTCACTCTTCTGTTTTGCATTCTGTTTCTGATCTATGATGCATCCAGGTTCAAGTCAAGTCACTTTTATTTCTATAGCACTTTATGCAATACAGATTGTTTTAAAGGTGCAACGTGTAAAATATGGGAGGATCTATTGACAGAAATGCAATATAATATACATAACTATGTTTTCAGTGGCGTATAAAGACCTTACATAATGAACCGTTATGTTTTTATTACCTTAGAATGAGCCATTTCTATCTCATACACCGCGGGTCCCCCCTCCATGTCAAGTCGCCATTATGCGCCGGCATGTTTCTACAGCAGCCCTAAATGGACAAACACTCTACAGAGCAAGTTTAGTCACTATGTTGTTCTTCTTCTAAATCCTTTGTGTTTTCAGAGACAGCTTGCATAGTCACTACGTTGAATACGCACAAAGTAGTAGTAGTATGACGTATTGAGGGAAACCCCAGCACAGCCGCGATATAAAGTTAAGGAAAGTTATATGTCTATCTCAGATTTAATGGTTGAGCTGTACATCAGCATCGGGGAATAATGTTATAATCTTGTTCACGGTAGAGAAAGCTGCTTACATGTAGGCTACACAGGAAAAGTAAAAGTGAAGACATTGAATTAAATGTAAACACAACTTTTGTGTCTTTATCAGCTTTTCTGCATATATACTGTCCCTGATAATCATCACACATGCACTTACTGCTTGCTCCGTTAATGTAAATCCGTTTTAATGAATGAAATGAATGAATTGCTCTATCTGTTGCTCTGCTCTTCGTCAACACGCGCTTGCACCACCTGCTGGTGAGGTCGACTAACAGAATATGCTCGGTACTCTACTGCTTTTCCTGCAGTTCCCGGATGTGAAATGTTGAAATTTGAACCACTGAATTTGTGGACACGAAATAAAATGGACAGAAAATTGCCTACTGAATATTATAGGTTGTATTTTTAAACAGAATGAATATTTTGGAAGTGAAATCTGAAAGGTAAATATGGATTATTGAATTTTTAACAATGAAGATGTGTGTGAACTGTTTTGAATTGAAATATTCACAGCTTAAATATACAAACATGTTGAATTTCAGCCCATAAAAATGCAAGCCCTAAAATTACAATGCATTAAAAATACAAGCACGGTTAATGCAATGCATATTTTTTTTTCAAGTAGTGCAATTCAAGATGCTTTTTGTTTCAAAAACATATGGCATTATTTTACTTCTCTATTTTGCTTCGAAAGGGAGGGGTGAGCTGCCATTGGTTGCAGTTTGCAACCTCACCGCTAGATGCCGCTAAAATTTACACACTGCACCTTTAAAGCAACTTTATAGTGATAAACAGGGCTGCACGATTTTGACAAAAATCATAATTGTCGATTATTCCCTTGAAATTGTAATTGCGATTATTAATTACGATTATCACAATTTACATTGAATGATGTTTTGAATAGCTTTATACCATTGTTTGAAGCAACTGCATGCCATATTTTTATATAAGAAATATTTTAAAAAATATTTTTTTTCAGGATTCTTTGATAATTAGATCTGAAATCAGCATTTATTTGAAATCTTTTGTGATGTTATAATTGTCTTTACTGTCAATTTGATCAACTTAATGCATCCTTCCTGGATAATAGTATTAGTTTCTTAAAAAAAAAAAAAAAAAAAATTGATCTCAAACTTTTGAACATTAGTGTCTGTACTAACTCAAACTCTACTGCGAAGTGCACACTTACAGAGCATGCACTAAGACTGTATGGTACTATTGGGAAATATTACCTTGTCATTATCATTTTACATGTAAAAATAGCTTAAAAATCCTCTACAAACTTTACCAATCACCTTTAGCATATTGCTCTTAATGCACTAATGTTAGTCTTGCATACTATTAGTATGAACACTTTGCAAATGGAGATTCAGCCATCGTCATCTGCTCACTGCCACTAGTCGCTGATCCCATCATGCCTTGTTTCTCCTCCAGGTGAGGGCCGGACACACTAGATAAGGCTAATACGGTAGAGGTAATTGTACAGCATATAAATGTCTCATTGCTCTCACACCCATTTCAGAGTGACATTTCACAAAATGGGGCCTCGTTTTCCAGTGGCCGGCTGGATAAATTTCAATTAAAATGCCTGTCAGGGCGGCTTATGGGGAACACGGTAATTCAAAAATAAATAAAATGACATACGAATATATGAATAAGTAAACAGCTTGCTGCATCATGCAGGACAAAAGAGGAATCCTCGCATTGTGATTTCAAGTAGCCCTGGACCAATCAGTAGAGGCAAAGAAGCAAAACTCATGAATATTTATGAGCAAACGCACCAGTCACATATGGAACGGGCAGCTTGTGATTGTGCTCATAAAATGCATGAATTTAATTTTGAAACCTGATGCCTCATGCAAATCTAATAAGATTAATAATTTAAAAAAATAGTGCACACGAAAACAAGAACTCATCAGGTGAGATAATACACACTTCATGTACTGTATGTGAGTGTGTGTCTATCATCAGTGGTCGACTGACTGTCAACAATCAACACTGATATCAATAACTAAAGAGCGGGGTGAACGATGACTAATATGATGTTGCTATTGATGTATCAACATCATATTGTGAAAAAATATGCATCATACACAGTGTTACTGTAGTATCGAGATACTACTATGGTTTTTATTCCTATTTTGAATTAGTTTTATTTTGATATGTAAAATTTCATTTTAATTTTAGTTTAGTAATTGTGTTGTTTTTTATCATTTTAATAAGATTTTCTTTTTTTCAAATATGTCTATATACTTTTATTTCTGTTTTAGTAGTAGTAGTACATCAAGTTAAACTAAGAGCCTGTCCACACGGAGACGCGTTTAGCTGTATACGCAAAAATTTTGTATCGTATAGGCGTTTCGTCCAGACGGATCTGGCGTTTTGGGAGCCTGAAACCTGAAACCAGGTCCCAGAGTGGATAAATCTGAAAACGAAACCCTTGCGTTTTCATGTGTACAGCCAATCTGTATATTTTGTGAAACGATGATGTCATCACCCCACGTCTCGACCCGAGTCAGACACTGCTACGTCATTTAACAGCAACAACAACAACAACGGCAGACTACATTCTTGTGTTCTTGCCGCAGAAGCTACCGAGCCTATTGACTTTACTAAAATAAAGCTTTATTTCTAAACTTTACTAAAGTCTGTATACAGCGCGCAAGGTTTATGCGCATGCTTCAAGTCTTATTCTCCGTTTTTAGTGTATCTCTGTGCAGAATTACAGCACCACATACTGATCTGGCATGTATACTACATCGTTTTGAGTCAGTTTCAGTTTTTTCGTGTGTACACGGATTTCTTGAGACAAGGAAAGAAAAAGATCGGATAGGGAAAGCTCTGGCTTCATGTGGATGTGGCCTAAATGAAAATGAGAAATGTTCATTTAGCAACTAGCTGAAACATAATAAGTTTTTTATATTTTATTTCAGTTAACATTCGTTTTATTTCAAGTAACGAACCTGTTTTTTGTGGTTTTAGTTTTAGTTAACTAGAATAACCCAAGAGTGTAGATTTTACAAAGAATACAAGGGAGGGTTAACACACTTTAAGTTAAATGGGCCTGGATGATGTATCTGTCTATCATTATCATCAAACACACACACACACACACTGAATACAATCTGTAGATCATAGTAGTGTTTTGTAGCTTTAAATCTGAGCAGACTAAGATCCTAAAGCTTGCTTATACGCATGCACGAGTTGGTGCTACGGTGTTGAAGTTTGTACATTGCGTGTTGAACTCCTGCATGTCCAATAGTAAAGATACTGTTGTTAAAAAGGATCTTCGCCTTGCCACTCGTCAATCAACACAATCCAACACGACTCTCATGAGCAAAATCATCAGGCTCTTTAGTAAAACACACACACAAACACATTCATCATCCGTCTGCAACTCATTGAAGTTAAAGAGCACAAACACGCACACACGCCATTCATCACTTTATAGCATCTAGTTAACAGGCCGTTTGGCAGGAGCAGGCCAGAGGCTATCATATAAACCTAGAGAAAGAAAGAGCGGAGGAAAAGATACGGTGTAAAATAACAAATGAAATAACCTGTGGGCAGGAAAGGAAAGGAAAGGAAAGGAAAGGAAAGGAAAGGAAAGGAAAGGAAAGGAAAGGAAAGGAAAGGAAAAGAGGGAAGGGAAGGAAAGGTAAGGAAAGGAAAGGAAAGGAAAGGAAAGGAAAGGAAAGGAAAGGAAAGGAAAGGAAAGGAAAGGAAAGGAAAAGAGGGAAGGGAAGGTAAGGAAAGGAAAGGAAAGGAAAGGAAAGGAAAGGAAAGGAAAGGAAAGGAAAGGAAAGGAAAGGAAAGGAAAGGAAAGGAAAGGAAAGGAAAGGAAAGGAAAGGAAAGGAAAGGAAAGGAAAGGAAAGGAAAGGAAAGGAAAGGAATTAGTCAGCAGTTAGTATAATTAGCTTTACATTCAATAAGGTCCAAAACTATGATGGCACCAGGGAAAGTGTTTTCTATTCATATTCTGCTATTAATGCAATTTAAAATTTGACTGGAAAGTTTAATTGAAAAATTGACATAAAAATGTATCAGTTTTGTTATATTTGTTTTGTCTCATCGTCTGTGCAAAGAGACATTGACTATAGGGATCTAACAATAGTGCAGAATATTAAATATTGCTTTTTTTCCCCTCACAAAATGCTAAAACATTTACACTGAATTTGAATTTGTTCATTCACTAAATGCAAAATGCCACATTCAGCAAATAAATTCACTAAGGCAACTACAGATTTCTCATTCAGCAAAGTTTCAATTAATGACAAATTGATAATTTTGGTATTTTGTTGACAATCAACAAATGTAAAAAGATGAGCACCTAATATAACAACACAACAAATAACTAACAATAATCACAAAGCATCAAAAAACATTAAAAAAACTCAGCAAATAGTAATACAATAATCCTATAACAGTAAATGAATAATTTATTCATGCTGCAATGCATACTGGGAACTCACAAACCCTTAATTTTTCAGCAAAATTTTTAAATTCTTTGTTCAGACAGCTGTGTTTGACTAGTTGGGAGAATTCTGTTGGTCTAACATTTTTTTATGTAGTTGAATGTCGGTTTTTAATAAGTATTTTTTTCACATTTATTAGTATTTATGTCTTACAAGTCCCTTAAACTGGAAAATATTTTGTTGCTTTTTTAAAGTGTATATAGTTTGTGTGCGTGCGTGCGTGCGTTTTTGTGACATATCAGGACACAAATTTGTATAATGACGGGTATTATTTTTCAAAAGGCTTATAAATCATACAGAATGAGTTTTTTTGAGAAAGTAAAATGTGCACAGTTTCCTGTGATGGGTAGGTTTAGGAGTAGGGGTAGTGTAAGGGGATAGAAAATACGGTTTGTACAGTATAAAAACCATTACGCCTATGGCTGCTGTTTCGACCTGTATATGGATACTTGCTACTATTCTAAACTAATGAAATATCAACCACTGGTAGATCTCATTTACCAACTTGGATACAACTGTAAATTAATAATTTTGGTATTTGGAAGTTTAGGCCATGTCCATAAGAATGTGATCAGGGGGATGCAGTTAGGGGGGCTGCAAAAAAAGGAAGCAAAAAGGCTTGCAAAATTCTGCTCTGTTTCAGCCATCATAGGGAGCATGCAAATATGGAGACGGAGATGTTTTGTTTATCCTTAATGTGTTGAGTATTATAAATGGAAGAACCTGTACAAGTATGTGAGCCATGAATTGTAGATCTGTCACCTTGCCAAAGACCCTTCCCAGAGTATTTGGATCTTGTTTTCATTGTAATGTCTTTCAGATCCAAATAAAAGCAATCAAATGTGTGTGTGTGTGTGTGTGTGTGTGTGTGTGTGTGTGCGTGTGCGTGTGTGTGCGTGTGTGTGCGTGCATGCATTTCACCTTGTCTCTTGAAGAGTTTGCTGCCCACTATCTCAGTCATGGATCCCACTTTCTGTTTCTGTAGTTTATCCGGAGGAATACAGGTGTAGAAATCATACAACAGCTTACTGCACACAGACAGACAGGAACATGAATTAAAAAAACAGAAAAAACAAGTTCAAAAGTAATTCATACATTTAATTTCTCATTGGCAATCAATTTTGTGATGTTTTAGTGAAGCTTTTGGAGAACATTAACTGTCAGTTTGTATTTTTAGTATTTAATAAAAGATAAAAATAGAACAAATGAATCCATAAATTAATGCTAAAGCTGCTGAGGGCAGAAAAAGTGACTTGTGTTTTATTGATCGAGTCTGAACGCCGCCGGTGTCTGTGAGAAACTACTGTATCATATCGACCCTCTCAGAGCGGCTAGAATCGCCTGTGTTGTGTGTACAGTGATGAATCGGACGCCACTTGAAGCTAAACACACACTCTCAGCTCTAACTAGAGTATAAAAACACTCAAAATAAACTCTGTTTCTGCAATCTGTATGAGAGAAAGTCGCTCCACTGTCTCCTCAAACTCATTAAAAACTCGAGCCGAGACATCAGACATCTGCCTCAGTTACTCGCATGAGCAGCTAAACTGGTTAAAGTCACATTATGGCTATAATAACGTTAGTGTTTGAGAGAAGCTCAGGTAAATGTAGGAGGACAGGTGCATTAAAGACCATCAGCATCAGAACGAAGGAGAATCTGTACGTTTGTCGGGATTGATTTCTGCAGTTACTGATGTCACAAACTTGATGTTGGTCATCAAAGTGTCATCAAGCACAAACTGTTAAGCTCCTCAGTATATCAGTCAATACGGCATATCGAGAAGGTCAAGTTAAGAGCGGTTTGTGCCGTGTGAGAAGGAGACTGTGTCAGGACTTGTTTTAGGCTGTTATGAGACTCACCTGAGGAGTTTAGCATCGAAAACCGTCTCCACATCTTGAAGGACTGTGGGCAAGTACTTCAGAGCGGCCACCTACACACCCACATATAAGAAATATTTTAAATTGTATAACATTATAAAATTATGTGACAAATCACATATAAAATATTAAAAGAATTTTAAATAATTTTAAATAAAAAAATCATAATATAAAAAGAATATGTTACAATAAAATAATTTATTATAACATTTTATATAATATAAAATATATAATATACTGTATATACACATAAATTGGTAACAATAAGGTCTAATTTGTGAACATTAGTTAACATGAATTAAAAATTCATTTATGAACCTTTAATTGTTCATGTTAGCTCACAGATAAAATTTTTATTTAATAATGTATTAATAAATGTAGCAATTAACATTAACTAAGATTAATAAATGCTTTCAAAGTCTTGTTCATTGTTAGTTCATGTTAATTAATATTAACAAATAAAACCTGTTACCCATATTATATCCATTATATATTGTGTATATATACATATTTAATGATATGTGTATACAATCATATTTTAAAATATTTTGAAAAATGTAAGACAATAATAAATGATCAATTCTAGGCCACTAATCAATAAAGCTAAATTGTGACACTTATCATGTGAACTCATGACCAAACTGGCTCGATCACACATTTTCAGGACTGACAGCTGGTAAACCTGAGTCAACAGAACCTAGTGATCCCAGACTTTTGTACCTCACTGCGTCATCAATCATTTAATGTGTGAATTTTGCATAATTTAATTGAATTTAGTAATAAATACAGTAGTACAGCACTAAGAAAGGACACACATTCATACCTGCTGCAGTAGTGTAGTGGTGTAGTCACTTTTCATCAGGTTATTGATGGACTCAAATAAACTTTTGAGAGATTCTTCAAACTCGGCCTGTTCCTTCCCTTCATACAGTCTGAAGAGAGATAAAAAACATTTGTGAGCAGTGTAATACATCTCTTTATCACACATCAGCCATTAAACCTGCTGGTCTAGAAAGTTTTAAATACAACTAAATCTGCTAGACAGAAGCAACACAACTCCAGCGGTGTTGCCAAGTCCACGGTTTTCCCGCGGAATTGGGATAGTTTAACACTGATGCTGCGGGTTGTTTTTCATGTCCGCGGGTTGAAGCGACCCCAAATAACATGATATTTAGCTGCTGGAATGCGAATTTTACCAGGGGAACCCCGCCAAAAATGCAGATTTTACCCCCTGAAACGTGATAGGTCTAGATTTGAGTAGCAATTGGCAGGTTTTGTTGTGAAAACCTGGCAACCCTGAATTACCGTATCAAACTGATACTGGTTAAGATCCATCCCTATATGGGACAGAATCAACAACTTCTCTGATCCCTATACAATTATTACATTTTTTATCAATATTTTTGATCAGTTTTAATTTTTACATTTTAATTTTAGTTAAAGTTTTAGTTTCAGTTATTTTAGTATAACATCTTAAACTAAATAAGAAATGTTTGGAGGTCTCCTACAATAGGCATTCAAGGTCAAAAAACACTTTAATTTTCTCATAATATCCATTACAGCATCAGCTCTTTTCTCACAGTGTCTGAAACGGTTCGATCAAGCATTCAGTCTCTCTAAACCGGCCTTTCTGAGAGCTGCTCTGCTCTGATTGGTCAGATGACCCAGTCTGTTGTGATTGGTCAGAAACCAAATGCTCATTAGCATATCTGAATTTCAGCTCCTCCTCAGCATTTGATACACAGTGATACGAACAGTAACGATGGCGTCGGTTTTACCGTATCAATCTCATCAAAGTGGATTTGCTTTGGTAGCAGAAAACAGCGTCTTCTCGACAGGAACAACACGAACCAAACTCTTCCAGTCTCAGATACAACTACAGTGTTTGAGGGCGGGGCAAAGCAGACGTCATTTACAGACGGCCAATGAAAACCATAAGCTGGCATTATGCAAATTTGTTACAAACCTATAGGAAGTAAGACTGGAATTACTGACGACTTGTTTCGGCAGTTCAGAATTGCTTCTTTCTTTTGGGACACAATAACTCCATTTATCTACACTTTGATCCTTGAAATTTTGCAGACCTTTTACATTTACAAACAGCTCTATTACACACTACATAAAAGGTAAAATCTGAAAAAGCATAATAGGGGCACTTTAACAGCTTATTGCAAAGCATCTAGTCAGGATAAAGAGCATGATGAGCCTAGTTAGTTTGTGGGTCGGTTAAGGCATTGTTTGGATCTAAAGTCTGTTTCCTTCACCTGTTTCTGAGAGAGATCTGGCTGCATTTCAAGTGACAGACGCAAAGGATAGTGTGGCAGCAGCTCTGATAGTGACTGACTGAAACTTACTTCAATCACATTTTAGACACAGCCCAAAGATTCATCTCTGTCTTTGACCCTAATGCTCTTCTTTCATGGTGTTTTCTCTCGTCTCGCTCTCTCTCCTGTCTCTGTCCATCAGGTCAGTTGTGTGGAGATCTGTCTCTCTCTCTTTGGTTTATCTCTTTGTCTGTCTGTCAAGAGTAACTCGGCACAGATGTTATAGTCGGTGGGGTTTCTGAGGGTGGAGATTATGCTGTAACACACGACAGTATTTACCGCGGTACCGCTGAAGAACAGACGTGATTACTGGAGCATTGTTCCTCTAATCCACATGAGAGCCACAGATAATACGCCACCTCCGACCCCACACAATACTACACACACGCACACACTATAATAAACACACACACACTCACAAAACAATGATGCATACTGTATATACATACGTACATCAAAACAAGTAGATGTGCATTTCCTAGAATTAGTAAACCTACAGAGAAACACACGCATGCAAACCGACACACTTCATCCTCAACAAAATCACCTAAAAATAATTCTAATAGCAAAAAAAAACGCACTTATGCAGAGACATTATATATTCATAAAACACAACAAATACACATGCCAGCACCACCGTAAGGGTTCTGACAAAGTCGCTCATGCTGCCCAAGGCTAAGCGCACACACACACACACACACACACACACACTAGGTTAATCCTGACGGTGGGTATGGAATGAAAGCCATAAGAGCATAAAAACAAGCACTCGTAGAGATAAAACACACAAACTGATGAAAAAGAAGATGAAAAACCTTGAAGAAACCAGCAAACACACACACAACAAAATTCTGTTTAGAATACAGACAGTTCTGGTTCTGGATGCTGATTGGTCAACACAATATTCCAGCATTGTTAAACACACACTGATGTCATCTATTAACCATTAGATCCACTAGTGCATAAATTCCCAAACTTTTTTGTCAGTCCTTTGACATAAAATATTTACTTTAGTTAATATTTCAATAATTTAACAACACATTTGCATGTTCTTGGTTCTCTGATGAAGGACTATTATCATTAACTAGAACTAAAATTGTTTAAAACATTTTGTTAATTAAAATGAAACTGAAATAAAATATAAATAAAAAACTTAAAGTAAGGAAAATTAGAAATGTTGCCTTTGCAACAAACTAAAGTAAGTTTAAGTTGAAGCAATAAAAACATTAAATGGAAATAAACACTGAAACTGAACTAAAACTGGAATAAAAAAAACATAAATAGTAATATTTATTAAAACAACTAATAAAAATAATGAAAGTGCATAAAAAATAAACTGAAAATTAAAATAATTAAAAGCATTTTCAAAATATTAATAAATACTTTATATAAATAATACTCAAGTAACTATTCTAATGTCAGTAATGTTCACATGACATGCAGGTAAACAAATCAAATATTTCATAATTTTTCGCATATTATTTTTATTTATTTATTTATTCATTTTTATTTATTTAAATTTTAAATTTTTATGATTTAATTTATCTTTTTAATCAACAATATCTGTTTGGGAAACCCCACGCTAGTGGACGACATTAATCAATTTGATTCAGAAAATGTTTTAATCCTAAAACAGAGCTTGTTTAATAAATCTGGCTGATTTAACTTTTCAACACACGTTTAAAAAAAAATCATTAAAACAAAAGAGCAAAAAAGATACTATAATCTATCCTTTCTAACTTAAGCATTTGTTTTTTAAGCATTTAAAATCATGTTAAGGACAGAACAGTTCTCCAAATTGAAGAATAACCCAAATATCTAAATAATAAATATTTCATGAACAATTTTGGGTAATTTCCCCATCCAATACCTCTTTCCAGCTATTTAATATAAAGGATCTATTAAATTTCCAGAGCATGCACCCAACCCAGGCGTTCTCACACCCACATGGTGAAAAGACTCTTTGCTCTGGGAATATAACGTCTGCGGTTTAATCTGGAAGTATCAGAGAGTTATTTTAAAAGTGCAGAGCAATGACGCTTTCCATCAAACTCCATTATCAGAGCGAATCGCCTCCTGCCGGGACTGAATCCAGAGCGAAAACACTCCTGCTGAGAGCCTTCGGACTAATAAACACTGAAAAATGATCCGGCCAGGATGGGGCTGCATTTCTAGAGATCTTAGTATGCATCAGTGTACTGCAATAAACAGACTAGTTAATATGAGAGAGGGAGGGATGGATGGATGGATGGATGGAACATAGATGGATAGATGGACGGACGGAACATAGATGGATGGATGGATGGAAGGATGGATGGATGGATGACACATGGATGGATGGATGGATGGATGGATGGACTGATGGATGGATGGAGAGAGACAGAACAATGGATGATGGATGGATGGATGGATGGATGGATGGATGGATGGATGGATGGATGGATGGATGGATGGATGGATGGATGGATGGATGGATGGATGGAACATAGATGGATGGATGGATGGATGGATGGATGGATGGATGGAACATGGATAGATGGACGGACGGAACATAGACGGATGGATGGATGGATGGATGACATGGATGGATGGATGGATGGACTGATGGATGGATGGAGAGAGACAGAACAATGGATGATGGATGGATGGATGGATGGATGGATGGATGGACTAATGGACGGAAGGATGGAGAGAGACAGAACAATGGATGATGGATGGATGGATGGAACATAGATGGATGATGGATGGAGAGACAGACAGAACAATGGATGGATGATGGAACATAGATGATGGATAGATGGACGGACAGACGGACGGATGGATGGATGGATGGATGGATGGAACATGGATGGATGGATGGATGGATGGATGGAACATAGATGGATGGATGGATGGACGGATGGATGGATGGATGGATGGATGGATGGATGGATGGATGGAGAGAGACAGAACAATGGATGATGGATGGATGGATGGAACAGATGGATGGATGGATGGAGAGACAGACAGAACAATGGATGGATGGAACATAGATGATGGATAGATGGACGGACAGATGGACGGATGGATGGATGGATGGAACGATGGAAAAATGGAAAAATGGATGGATGGACGGATGGATGGATGGAACGATGGAAAAATGGAAAAATGGATGGATGGATGGATGGATGGACGGACGGAATGATGGAAAAATGGATGGATGGATGGATGGATGGATGGATGGATGGATGGACATCCGGACGGACGGATGGATGATGGAACTGCACATCAGGAATTTAAGTGAGAAAGAAAGAAAGAAAGAAAGAAAGAAAGAAAGATGATTGCGTTGCATAATTAAAGTGCTTATTGTGATCAAATGCTGTTTGCAGTGAGACTGATCTGTCGCTCTCTCCTGTCGGTCATTAGTGCGCACAAACACACACACACACACACACACACACACACACACACACACACTCATTAGGATTCATTTAGCAGCTGTTTTGGTATCAATGGCTATTAGGCAAATTAATGATGCAATCAGCTGCTACACAAACCTGATGACTGAACACACTGTAGAACACACACACAGTTTGTGAACCGCAGACTCATCTGGCAACACAATTTCACGTGCCGTTATCGCTGCATTGCAAAACGTGCCAGAACATTCGTAACACAATACAAGTATACAAACAACACTATAGTGAGCATTAGAGAGACAGTTTTCTCTTTCACCTCAAATAACTTCACAGCAGAGCAACAGTTTGAACAGAGTCTTGTTGAGCAAGTTAAAGTTAGTTAAATGGTTGAGATGTTTATGTC
Organism: Mylopharyngodon piceus; assembly: GCA_039654765.1. Classification (NCBI taxonomy): domain Eukaryota; kingdom Metazoa; phylum Chordata; class Actinopteri; order Cypriniformes; family Xenocyprididae; genus Mylopharyngodon; species Mylopharyngodon piceus. The sequence goes on from CM077439.1 coordinate 29,532,253, forward strand.
AGCCATATAAAAGGATGCACACTTGGCAATCACTGCTGATTGTGTGTTTGCATAATTAAGTGTGAAACTATCACAGCAATGGCAGTGTGAATGAGCATCAGCCACAGCCTGTGTTTCTGCAGTGCCGCTCGATGACGGCATCCAGGGGCCCCACAGGCAGAGTCATAAATCACAGGCAGACACGGGCCCTTAATGACCGTCAGGCACCGCTGTTACACTCCTCGACAAAACGCCACAGACAGAACGTGCCAGAGGACATGCGACCCTGTCAAAACCCCTAAAAAACGACCACGGCACCTTAAAAACGCCTGCCTTAATCTCAGCCCAAAGCAGCTGGACGTTCATTTCCTTGTGTTTTGTTTTGTTTTGTTTTCAGCCCACGTTCAGATGAATGAACAGTCACAGACTCCGCTCTAGCAGACTACTCGTCACAACTCTTTCTTATTGGGTTTCTTGCTGTTTTCAAGAACACGAGCAGGTCATATTTCACGCCGAATTCAAAAGGAAAAAGTGAGAAATATTTTGCATTAAAAAAATGAACTGTATCCCACACTTCCAGTATGTCAAAATCGAAAATATCAACGGCAACTGCCTCTTTGTTTATTGGACAGTCAGAAAACTTTACACATAATAAAAATGTGAATAAAAAATGATTAATGAATAATAAAATGAAAAGAAAAAATGCAAAATAGCTGTATTTACATCTGAGACAATAACTGGACGCCAGTCTCTTAATTAAACATGAGGTCTGCCGTTCAAAAGTTTGAGGTCATAATTTTTTTTGCAATTTTCATGCAAAAAACTGATCAAAAGTGACAGTAAAGACATTTATAATGTTAATAAACTTTGAACTTTCTATTTTAACAAACCTGAAAAAAATAATAAAAATGTATCACGGTTTCCACAGAAATATGAAGCAGCACAACTGTTTTCAACATTGATAATAATCAGAAATGTTTCTTGAGCAGCAAATCAGCATATTATAATGATTTCTGAAGGATCATGTGACACTGAAGACTGGAGTAATGATGCTGAAAAATCAGCTTTGATCACAGGAATAAATTACAGTTTAAAATACATTCAAATAGAAAACAGTTGTTTTAAATTTTAATAATATTTCACAATATTACAAGTTTTACTGTATTTTTGATCAAATAAATGCAGCCTTGGTGAGCAGAAGAGACTTCTTTCAAAAACATAAAAAATTAAAAGTAGTATTTTTACAGCTTTTTGAAATGTTACATGCTGCATACTATTAAACATTATTTAAAAATTATAGTAGGCACACTATATACTTAGTTGTATGCAGTACGTATTACGCTAGTATTTGATTGCAAAAACAACCAACATGAGCAACAAGCAGTCCATGAGAAACTGACCAATCAAATGATTGATGCAGAGGTCACATGACAATATCTCTCCTATGGTCTTCATTGTGATATTTTTGAAGAAAGTTTTTAATGCTAAGTCTTGTTTGGTGTTTCTGATTCAGCTATGAACGTTTATAATTTCTCACTTTAAGAATCAATCACACAAACTTACTGAGAGTAGAGCATTCGGGAGCGGACTATGAATTTGAAGATGTACTCGAGGGCTTTGAGCGTCCTCAGGATGGGTTCACAGGCCTCTCCTCGGCTGGACACGTCCAAATATGTCTTCAGCACGGACATCAACTTCCTACAGCACACAGAAAGAGACAGAAAGAGTTTGTGTGTGTTCATGAAGTTTTGTAGGCACAGTAATCACCAATAACTCTCTAAATAACTTAAACTAAATTAATTAAACTACAAAGTCAAGATACTTTGAGACAGAGAAAAGACCGTACACATAAATCAACTAATTAAAACACAATATGTCAGCAATGCAGTATGTTAACAGTAATGCTACTATGACAACCTAGATAATCATTTAGTGTGTAATGTTGCTGTTTGAGCATGAAAAAGTCCCTCCAGCAGGAGTTCTTCTCTATATCAGTGTCTCTGTTTCTGAACTCCCTGAAACGCCTCCATTGTAGTCTTGAGTTTTCTTCCGGGAACGAATACGTCACAATATTCCTCATTTAAATAATTCCCACCAAAGGCATACGCAGAATAAAGGGGCGGGGCCTGGTTGAGTTAGTCAGTAGTGTGTTGAAACTGGAGGTTATGGTAAGGGGCGGGACATTTCCCAAACACGCTCAAAGCGCTTGGCCAATCACAACACACTGGTCAAAGCTGACCAATCAGAGAACATTGTGCTTTTCAGGAGGAGGAGCTTCATAGAGACAGGAACTAAACAGAGCGTTACTGACAGACTGTGAAGAGAGGAGCTGCAACAATGGAGAATATGAGGAAAATAATGTTTTTTGAACATTCAAGCATTAAAACCTGTTCTAGTAGAGCCCAAAAACAAAATCAAGATGGGTATAATAGGTCAAAAAAGGGCATAATAGGTCATCTTTAATAATTTATTCATGCCTATGTCTGTTGATTTAGAGTATTTCAGGATGTGTAACTGATATTCATACACATTTTAGACTCACACACACATACTGCCATCTAGTGTTTAGAAGCACAATGAAGAGCTTTTGACTTACTTGTAAGCCAGTGTGGCGCTGAAGTGTTGTTTGATATAGGCTTCCAACACAGTGTTAAAATGCTGAAACTTTCTGTCGGCGATCAGACCGATGATATAGATCTGAGAGAGAGAGAGAGAGAGAGAGACTCATCTGCAATGCATCAATTATAACTGTGGTTCCTAACTAGAGGGCTGCAAGATGGCTTATTTTAAATAATTTTAAGACAAAATAAGCTTAAAAATTAGCTGTATCTAAAAATCAAGAGGAATGTCATTCTGTGTCTTATTTTAATTTGCCCCTCCGACAATTGTTAGATAGTCTAAAATAGACCTAAAATAAAATATAAAATGAAATCTTAAAAAGTTATGAAAATTTCTATCTATGTCAAGCTCTAAAATATTTATTCAGGTAGAAATTGCTGATAAATGTCTATTTAAAAAAAAAAAAAAAAAAAAGCTTATCCCCTAATCATAAATGACTGGAAAAGTCATGTAAATTCATTGGACATAAAAAGTTTTAAATGTAATTATTAAAAAAAAAGAATATATATACACTTAAAAATACACTTGGATGGATGGATGGACTCATTATTTATAATTTAGGGACTAGAATCTGTCACCAGAAGTGAGCTAAATAGGACAAAACCTCCCTTTGGGGACATTTGGGAGCATCCTGATTTAGAAAAATGATTCATAAATACAGTAAATAATGTTTTTTTAAGTTTTCTTGCAGGGTTTGGGTTAGTCGTCATTTTAATTAGCTTTATGTAAACACAACAGGAGTCTGTGAAAAGCCCCCAAAGCAGCTAGAAATAACACTTAAACATAAAGGTTCTTTATTGGCATCGATGTTCCCATAAAGAACCTTTAACATCCATGAAACCTTTTAATTGCACAAAAGGTTCTTTATAGTGGAAAAAGGTTCTTTCGAATATTAAAATATTCTTCGCACTAAGGAACAAAAAGGTTCTATTAAGAACTGCAAGGGACATTTCATGAGTCCTCATATTTAAAATAGCTTTGAAAACATACTAAACAATGTTTTATTAAAAATGTAAAAATGCAGAATGTTTTCTGTGATGGGTAGGTTTAGGGGTAGGGCTAGTGTAGGGGGAGAGAATGTACAGATTATACAGTATAAAAACCATTACGCCTATGGAATGTCCTCACTAAGATAGCAAAACAAACCTGTGTGTGTGTGTGTGTGTGTGTGTGTGTGTGTGTGTGTGTGTGTGTGTGTGTGTGTGTGTGCTGCTTACCAGAGCGTCAAATACCAAAATATCATAGTCATCAGTCTGAGAATGTTCCATCATGATGTTGAACAGGGCGTCCAAGGTGTCCTGCAAGAACTACACACACACACAAACACACACACACGTAAACTAACATGCATACTGAGCTACAGATGCTCATGTGTAATTTGAGTTTTGAACACACCTTCACAACCTCCTCTCCATCAATGAGTTTGAGCTCTTGTAGGTTTTGTTTTAGCATTTCAGGACGAGTTCTCCACTTCAGCAGACCCAACAAACCCACTGAGAGACAGACAGAGACAGAGACAGAGACAGTGTATCCTCAACTGACTCTTAATTAGGATGCATTAATGAATCTGTTTAGTTCATGTGTTTAGCAGTGAATATGTCCGAGCGTGTGTGTGTGTGTGTGTGTGTTCGTTAAGGTTGCATTGTGATGGATGTTTCCGGAAGATTCATTAGCGTGATTAACGGGCTTTCTCAAGAACAGCTGTTACAGCACACCTGCGTCTGTGTGTGTGTGTGTGTGTGTGTGTGTGTGTGTGTGTGTGTGTGTGTGTGTGTGTGTCCTTAAAGGAGCTTCAAGATTAGTCATTCAACAATAGCACACACACAGACACAAACAAAATGTCCTGTATCTTCTTTGATGCGCAAATTTCTAAGCCCTCTAAATGATCAACATGATCAAAACTTTGCTGATAAACCTGTTACACACAATCTACTACAGTCCTTCTGTCATCTGATTGATAGTTTATAATTTGGTACAAATGTCCTCCTTCAGCTCGTGTATCATGTGTCTTTTAGCTGTGAAATCTTTACTGATTTTTATAAAGTAGTAAACATAAGAATAACTTAATATTGTTAGTAATATTTCTAGATGAACACTTATTGGACTGAAGCAGTTTAGTTTTACTTGATTATCCATACATCATCTTTTAGAAAATTCATGTTCAAATGTGAATATTAAATATGATCATCAGGTTTATTTGTTCATCTCTCAATCATCATTGTATTGCATTGCATTATATGTTTTAAACTACAGAGCTTTGATCATAAAACTAAGCATTTAAATATCATCTTAATAAGACATAATTGGAGATATAGTGACGAATGATATTTATATGCATTTTATGTAAATATCTGCTGTACTGTTATAAAGATCTCATTGATTTACATTACAAGCATCAGAATTTTATCTTACTTTTTGTCCATATAAATATCTACACTAAATTTCATATTTTTTCTCAGTATGAATAAAACTGAGCTGTTTTTTCTCCTCAAGTTTGAGCTCCATATTCTCACTATATCATATGAGCCAAAAAAGCCTGATGTGTCAAAAATGAATTTCAACAACAACCAAAAAACATGCAAACTTTTTAGATTTTGCCTTAAGGCTCATTTAAAAAAAAAAAATTCGGACTATTATTTTATATGTCAGGCTTTACATGGTTTATATATAAATATTTAAATTGACTGTATTGACTTTCTTTCTAAACAAGGCATTCCTGGCCTTTTTGTGAATCAGTGCATGTTATTGTAAAAAATTGTTTGTCTTGTTATCTTTCATCACAATGTAATAACCTGCTTTGCCTCTGAAACGACTTTCCTTTTCAGCTGATGTCATCGAGACCTCTTATTTTTCAACCCCCCTGTCATATAGAAGCACTTTTCACTGTGATGAATACAATTCTGCCCTACATGTTTCTCCTCACTGAATATCTTTTTTCACTTGGAAATTCATAACATTACAGAAGTGAAATGGACTGTGAATGTCATTTCATTTTGAGTATAAAAGCTAGCCCACATGGCACATTTTCCCCCGTTCGTCCCCGCAACACACACACATACACACACCGTTTTGAGTGAGTTTGGTGGAGCAGACGAGCGTGGCGATGGTGAACGTGTCTCTGGAGCTGACCGACAGCCCGCCCACACTGCTGGAGCTGCGCATCAGCGTCGCCCCCTTGTGACCGTCGGGGTGACTGCGCTCAGACGGCAGGGACAGATAGGAGCTGACTTCCTCCATACGCTTACTGTCACCCTACAGAAAGACAGAAAAGAGACGCAGCATGTTCATATTTGTTTGTAAACGTGTGAATTAAGTGATTAACTTAACTGTCATCCTCCATATTATTTATGGAGGCCAAAACCTACAGAAATTAAAAATAAACACCCAGTGGATGGTAGGTTTCTGGTCCAATGCCTGTGTTTATTTTGTAATTACAGAGAAAATCTTGACTCCCAAAAGCATTGTGAGCCTAAGTTGATCATAAAGCAATTGCATGTTGGGGAAAAAGTAATACAAAAATAAATTCATGATTAAGTTAAATTAGTTTTATCAAGTTATTTATCCCTTTATTTATTTTCCTACTATTACATTTGTTTATTTATTTATTTTTATTTCTGCAGGTTTGGGCCTCCATAATTATGAGACAATAGTTTACTCATTTAAACACAGTTCATGCTTGAAACAAGAAAAATTATCTGTCAGTGGTGTCAGAAAAATAAACTTATTTCAAAGGGAAAACAAGATTATGTTTCTTACCCCAATGACAGATTTTTTTTTATTGTTTTAATCATAATCTCACTTAATTTTGATCAGTTTTTCAGAAAACAAGACTTCGAACCTCAAGTCATTTTCCTGCTCAAGCAAATGTATCTTGATTTAAAGATGTTTAGATATTTTTAATGGAAAACAAGACAAAAATACAAAGTAAGATTTTTTCGGGTAGTTTTAAACTGAATTTTACAGATATTACCAAATATAGGGTAAAACATTTTGTTGCACTTATAATAGGTGTTATTTCCCAACTTAACATGCTTAAGATCAATAAGGACATTAATGTTGATCACTTTGTGTATTGACTGAAATCATTGAGGTGTTGTAACTAAAAAGTTCACAGACATTAGAAACGATTGTTCGCTTATATCAATATTGTAATTGTGAATAGGAAGTTTGTGCCTACTGTACCTTTAAGATATTAATATGTAAATGATTGGTAAACCTTCTGCATATAAAAGACTATTAATTGAGACTTCTCTCTTTTAAGTGACTTAAATCTAATTCAGTCTTCACATTTTTTAATTCTCATTACTGTTTAGGCCTATCTATTATCATTGTTTAAAAGACAAATGGAGATTAAAAATGCTTTGCAACATCACAATCCACTCAAAAACCCATGTAAGAATAATATTAAATCATTTTTACCACTTTTTTGGCCACATCGAGACTGTACGTATGCGTTTCTGACCTTAAAGACAGTGAGCTCATGTATGCCATCTTTCAGAACGGTACCGTCTTCCTTCATCAGACGAACAAACGCCATCGCAAAGTTCCTTTCACTCTTGTCCTTCGCTGCACAACACAAATCACACATTTATTCATATCTGAATTAATTTCCACTCTCATTCAGCATCATATCTGGTAGCATATGACAGATTTGACATGAAGAGTCTAAATTATAGTTATGATGCTTTTAATTCAATAGCTTTGAGCTCATCTATATGCTAGTGCACACATCAAAACATTGATGACTCATGTTGCATTGCACAGATTTTTGTCCAATCACACACTTTCTAGAATTAGGATGCCCCTCCCCTTTTGGACATTTTTTTTTTTTTTTTTTTCAATCAGCTGAATTTTATTTACAAAAAATATAACATAATATAACAAAAAAGTACAATATATTTAAATTACACAAGATGTTTTAAAGGTACATATGATAAAAATTCTAGAACATTTGCAAAACTGCTGATCATAAAGTAAATACTATTGAATATGTTGCAAGACAGTATGGCAGTATTGGTCATAAAATTATAAAATTATGACTTGATAATCAATATTTTATGCTATCAGCTCACTAGTGTCTTCACAATTTTTTTAATTGTAGTTCAGAACTATGGAAGCTTATTTCTGCCACAGAATAAAAAAAGGTAAATGCGACTTTATATCTCACATTATAAACAGATATAAACTCAGAATTGTGAGTTAAAAAAGTCAGAATTGAGAGTTATAAACTCGAAATTGCAAGAAAAAAGTTAGAATTGTGAAATGAAAAGTCGCAATTAACTTTTTTATTTTTTATTCCATGGCATAAACAAGCTTCCATACAGAACATTACTGTAGAAACTGTGAAACTTACACTCCTGTGAGGATCGATGACGAAACATGAACCGCAGATGGATTCTGGGCATCTCCTCCAGAGGAATCGCCACCTACAGGCCCGGAGGAAAGTGTAATACATACAGACTGAAACTGAGCAGGAAAATAGCAGGATTGTGCAGTTTCAGGACTGCATTTCTAGGACTGCATATCTAGGACCCTAGTTGTTTGTATGTACTACCACTTTATACAATTTTATAGCACTTACTATTTAATTCTGTATTTGTATTATTAATTTTTAGGAATGATTCATATGCAGTCCTGAAACTGCATCCTCTGGAATTGCAGGATTAAACTATTGGGGATATGGATTTACACTTTAGAATTGAACATTAGTGTCAACATGAACCCATTTAATTTTTTTATGCATTTTATTGGTCTAATTGTGAAACATTTTGCACATATTATTGTGCTCTTATTTTTGAACCTTCTCTCCAAATCACCTGGCTTCATAAATGGATGGATAAAATGGTCGAATGGATAGAATGTGGGGATGAAATCAAGCCATGCCCGACATTTTTCTTGTTGAACATCATGTTTCAAACATAAACATGTCATGTGATAGAAGAAAAATAGGTTGTGAATGCTGTTTAATGCTCAATGTCTCTCTCTCTCACCTTAAAAGTTTCCATCCAGCGAGGTTGTTTGATCTGGTAGTAAATGACTGACCTATATTCGTTCACAGGCCGATCTCCAGCTCCCAGACAGATTGAGTTCTGTACCATAAGAACACAAGAGAGCTGTCAATCCACACAGAAAGCCCCGCCCCAATCAGAACATTTCCTCATCTAATTCATTGGCTGACCTTTGACCTATCGTTAGGGATATGTATACATAGTTATTAAAAAGGTGTTCGTATATTGTAGGATTATATTACAGGATTCGTATTGCATCATATTGCAGGATTATACTATTGGGGCCGGACACAAGAAGATTAGAACATTTATTGGGAAAAAATTGGATAAATATGAACTACTAGTCTACTGTATTAAAGTTATATATTTTAACCATGATACTTTCAATAATAACATAAATATTATAACAAATCATTAGTAAATATAGAAATTGTTAAATACATATTGAATATATTTTAAATACACATACACACACACATATATATATATATATATACTTTTTATTGAAAATATTATTTGAATGGACATAAACTACTGATCTACAAGCATGAGCTGTTAATCAACACAGAAAACACCGTCCCAATCAGAATATTTCCTTGTCTAACCCATCGGCTGACCTTTGACCTCATGTTAAGAGGTTTCACTCACCGGCACGACCTTCCCCTCCTCGTCACACACCAGCATAATGACCTCCACGTTCTTCTGCGTGGTTTTGTTGTATTTGTCAAAGTCTCCGGAGTGCAGCGTGAGGTAGATGTCATTACGGATGTCACCTGGCATGATGATCTCAGGAAAACCCAGTTTTCGTGCAACCACAGTGCTCCGGTCCACCAGATGAGGATATTCCTTTCGGATCTGGATGATGTCACCCACTAGAGCTTTCATGGTGACCCACAGACCTGCGTGACAGGAGAAACACACTCTGATGCCGAGTCGTTGAAAAACACACTCTAAAAAATGATCCTTCGAAGTTGTAAATAAAACAAAGATTATTGAAGTATGTTTTACAATTTTAGTCTTTCTACTTCAAAATTTTATTTAATGTTTAATTCAGTGTGTTACTTGTCATGTCTTTGTGAAATTTACTAGTAATTTCTGAATGAAAACTGTTTCAAAGCCAATTTTTTTCAGAATGTTTGTTATTTTATAGCAGTTTTGGAATCAGGATCATGACAAAAATGCAAACAAATTTCTACAGTAAAAACTTATTTTACAACATTACTTAGAGCAGTGTATAATTTATATTAATGGCGAAGTGATGACTTCCAGTGTTGGGTAAGTTACTCTAAAAAAGTTAGCTACTAAGTAATTACACAGCAGTGTAATTATATTACTGTACTAATTACTCTGTCTGAACGGTATTGCAAAATGAAATGAAAATGAAAATTACTCACCCTCAAGCCATCCTAGGTGTATATGACTTTCTTCTTTCTGATGAACATAATCACAGAAATATTAATCAATATCCTGACGCATCCAAGCTTTATAATGACAGTGATAGGGATCAATGAGTATGAGCTGAAGAAAGTGCTTCCATCCACATCCATCCATCATAAACGTAATCCACACAGCTCTGGAGGGTTAATAAAGGCCTTCTGAAGCAAAGCGATGCGTTTGTGTAAAAAAAAAAATCCATATTTAACAAGTTATGAAGTAAAATATCTCGCTTCCGCACGAGCCGCCTTCCGTATTCAACGTACGCTGAAAGTGTAAAACTCTTGCAGTTCACAAAGCTTGCGCTACGTCCTACGCCTTCCCTTAACTGACGTGACGCCAGTTTACACTTTCTTCATAACTTTAATACGGAAGGCGGTCTGGTGGAAGCTACATATATGACTTCATAACTTGTTTAAATATGGATATTTTTCTTACACAAACGCATCGCTTCGCTTCAGAAGGCCTTTATTAACCACCCGGAGCCGTGTGGCGCACATGTTTATGATGGATGGATGTGGATGGAGACACTTTCTTCAGCTCATACTCATTGATCCCTATCACTGCCATTATAAAGCTCGGGTGAGTCAGGATATTTATTAATATTTCTGCGATTATGTTCATCAGAAAGAATAAAGTCATATACACCTGGGATGGCTTGAGTGTGAGTAAAGCTTAGGCTAATTTTCATTTCAAAGTGAACTAATCCTTTAAGAGTAATCCCTTACTTTACTTTTTCAAGGGAAAAGTAATTAAATTACAGTAATTAATTACTTAGTAATGTATTGATTACATCCAACACTGATGACTTCAGGTGGTGGATGGAGTAAAATAGCATCATTAATTAAGCGTTAGGCTGTTTTTGTTCATCTCTCCACTGTCCTTTTCTCCTCATCTCATTCTCTAATGTCTGTGTTAATGACTAAAAAGTCCTGAAGCTCATCGCTCTCTCTCTCAGCTCAATCACTCTGTTCTGCTGCTATTGTGTGTGTGTGTGTGTGTGTGTGTAGATGAGATTATTTATGAGTATTAAAGCATTAGCTGAGGGAATGGTGTTGTGCTGTCATTTGAGCAGAGATAACCACAGTGAGTCATACCTTGACCTCCGCTGTCACCTCGAGACGTCGTCACCTTGTTTAGAAGAGTGTGCAGAAAGTCATTTTCAGCTAAGACCCTACAAACACACACAAACACAAGAACATAAGAAAACACACACAGACATGAGAACACAAGAATAGACAAACATAATAATAACACTAATTACTTTCAATAATAACATCACTGTGACAAATTAGAAATAGAAAATGTCTTATAAAAAGTCATAATTATCTATTATGGGGAAAAAAAGTCAAAATTATGACAAAATGACAATTATGACAAAAAGTTTTAAATTATGAGATTTAAAAAGACATAATTATAAGATCAAAAGTCATAAATTTGACTTTTAATGTCATGTTGACTTAAATATAGCATAAAAAGTCACAATTATGTAATTTTTTAATAAACAAAATGTATTGTAAATATCATTTAAATGGACATGAACTACTGGTCTATGACTCGACTTAAAGTTGGTTTTATCCAATATACTTTCGATAACAACAGCAACATGTAAATGTAAACAATTAGTTAATCAGGAATAGAAAATGTAATTTAAAATATAAAAATATAACAGTACAAATGTATTCATATTTGAATGGACATGAACTGGTACTGTATATTAAAGGACTGAAATCAGGTCTCAAACTATGACAGATGTGTTTGAATCAACTGTGCTATGATTCACAGAAAAAGAAAACTGAAAATTGATTTCAAATCAATCAAAATTAAATTAAAACAATGTTAGGGTGAGCAAACGATGAGAGAACTTCCACGCTTGGGTGAACTATTCCTGTCTGACAGGGGTGAACAGGAGACGAGAAGAAACTTACGGATGAAATGGAATGAAATACTGCTTCTCTTCGTCACATTCTGTCTTTCCTTTGATGATGTCACTGATGTCCATCACTGCCAGTAAGCACAGATATATATCAGCCGTGAGTCTCTATGCCAAATGCAGATCAAATGAGAACATTCCCCCTGATATTTACCCGCCACACCAAACGGCCTCCGCAGGCCCATCGTCCATTTCTTATGAGGAGCATCTTTCAAATCCATACGGCCCACACGCACAATCTGACAGATCAGATAGATCTTCTCTCGGTTCAAGTCTTTATTCCCCAGATCCTTTACAGAGAGAAAGAGACTCTTTCAATCTTTAGGACATCAAAAAATCTCTACCATCACAAAATAAATATTTGTAATATTAATGGTACTTTATGAAAGCCTAATTCCATCATAATTATGTAAATCATCATTGTGAGAATAAAAAGTCATAATTATGAAATGAAAATTAGAAATTACAGTATGACACAAAGTGACAATTATGACATAAAAAGTCATCACTATGGCATTAGAAGTCAATGTTATGACATTAAAAGTCACATTTATGATTATGAGAAAATTATGAAAAAAGAGATTAAAATTATGAGATTAAAAAGTCATTATGAGGAAAAAAATCAAAATTTTGAGATTAAAAAGTAAAAGTAAAAATTATGAGATAAGTCATAATTATGGCATAATCATAATTTGGAGGGGAAAAAAAGTCAAATTTGAGATTAAAATGTCATTACATAAAAAGTCATAATTATGAGGAAAAAGTCAACAGTGACATAAAGAGTCAAATTTATGACAGAAAAAAAATATGACAATAAAATTCAAAATTATGAGATAAGTAATAATTATGGCATAAAAAGTCAAATTTGTAAGTATAATTTATTAGTTATAATTTGGAGAAAAAACATCAAAATTTAGATTAAAAAGTCATTACATAAAAAGTCATAATCATAAGCAAAAATTATGAGATTGAAGTCAACTATGACATAAAAAGTCAAATTTATGACAGAAAATTTTAATTTATGACATTACAAAGTCATAATTATTAGATACATAATTATGGCATAAAAAGTCAATTGTGAGGAAAAAAAAGTCAAAATTATGTGATTAAAAAGTCAACTATGACAAAAAGTCAAACGTATGACAAAACAAAATCTAATTTATAACATAACCCAATTATAATGTCATAATTTGGACTGTATATCTCATAATTTGACTTTTTATTTCATAATTTCGACTTTTTAATGTAATAATTATAATTTACCAAAGCATGTTTTTTTTCTGATGTGGCAGAAAGTGACCTCTGTATGCGACTTACTGTAAAGACCACCTTCAGACTGTTGAGCATCTCAATGTCCTTCGGCAGACCTTTATCTCCCCATCTGACCAGATAATTCTCACTGCAGAGCGAGAGAGAGAGAGTGTGTGTTAATGACAAACACCTGTTCCAATCATAATTATTAAAGAGTGTGTCAGTGAGACGCACCTGATGTTTGTCTGTTTGTTGGGGTCATACAGAGACATGAAGAGCTCAGAATCCTCCCCGATTCGACACACGAAGTTACGCACAAACACATAGAGGCTGTGTGTGGGAGAAGACTGGATCCGTGCGGACACTCCGGAATGATCCATCTGAACGTTGGACTGCACCGAGAACAACAGAACAGGGTGGTTGTGAATGTGTTGTCGAGTGGTTGTTAGGACATTATTATGGAGTTACTAGGGTGTCTCAGTGATCACTAGGCTGTTCTGGGTGGTTGTGAAGGTGTTGCTAAGTGGTTACTATGACATTATGGAGTTGCTAGGGTGCCCGGGTGATCGCTAGGCTGTTCTGGGTGGTTGTGAAGATGTTGCTAAGTGGTTGTTAGGACATTATTATGCAGTTTCTAGGGTGTCTGTGTGGTTGCTAGTGTATCTAGGTAATTGTGAAGGTGTTGTCAAGTGGTTACTACGACATTATGGAGTTGCTAGGGTGCCCGGGTGATCGCTAGGCTGTTCTGGGTGGTTGTGAAGGTGTTGTCAAGTGGTTGCTAGGACATTATTATGCAGATTCTAGGGTGTCTGTGTGGTTGCTAGTGTATCTAGGTAATTGTGAAGGTGTTGCTAAGTGGTTACTACGACATTATGGAGTTGCTAGGGTGCCTGGGTGATCGCTAGGCTGTTCTGGGTGGTTGTGAAGCTGTTGTCAAGTGGTTGTTAGGACATTATTATGGAGTTACTAGGGTGTCTCAGTGATCACTAGGCTGTTCTGGGTGGTTGTGAAGGTGTTGCTAAGTGGTTACTATGACATTATGGAGTTGCTAGGGTGCCCGGGTGATCGCTAGGCTGTTCTGGGTGGTTGTGAAGATGTTGCTAAGTGGTTGTTAGGACATTATTATGCAGTTTCTAGGGTGTCTGTGTGGTTGCTAGTGTATCTAGGTAATTGTGAAGGTGTTGTCAAGTGGTTACTACGACATTATGGAGTTGCTAGGGTGCCCGGGTGATCGCTAGGCTGTTCTGGGTGGTTGTGAAGGTGTTGTCAAGTGGTTGCTAGGACATTATTATGCAGTTTCTAGGGTGTCTGTGTGGTTGCTAGTGTATCTAGGTAATTGTGAAGGTGTTGCTAAGTGGTTACTACGACATTATGGAGTTGCTAGGGTGCCTGGGTGATCGCTAGGCTGTTCTGGGTGGTTGTGAAGGTGTTGTCAAGTGGTTGTTAGGACATTATTATGGAGTTACTAGGGTGTTTTGGTGATCACTAGGCTGTTCTGGGTGGTTGTGAAGGTGTTGCTAAGTGGTTACTACGACATTATGGAGTTGCTAGGGTGCCCGGGTGATCACTAGGCTGTTCTGGGTGGTTGTGAAGGTGTTGCTAGGACATTATTATGCAGTTTCTAGGGTGTCTATGTGGTTGCTAGTGTATCTAGGTAATTGTGAAGGTGTTGTCAAGTGGTTGCTAAGGCATTATTATGGAGTTACTATGTCTGTGTGATCGCTAGGTTGTTCTGGGTGGTTGTGAAAGTGTTGTCAAGTGGTTGTTAGGACATTATTATGGAGTTTCTATGGTGTCTGTGTGATCGCTAGGCTGTTCTCATTGGTTGTGAAGGTGTTGTTAGGGAGTCTGTGTGATTGCTAAGGTGTTGCCAAAGCATTGCTAAGGGGTGTCTAGGATGTCTGGGTGGTTGCTAGGGCATTATTATGCAGTTTCTAGGGTGTCTGTGTGGTTGCCAGTGTATCTAGGTAATTGTGAAGGTGTTGTCAAGTGGTTGCTAAGGCATTATTATGGAGTTTCTGTGTGATCGCTAGGCTGTTCTCGGTGGTTATGAAGGTGTTGTTAGGGAGTCTGGGTGATTGCTAGGGTGTTGCCAAAGCATTGCTAAGGGGTGTCTAGGATGTCTGGGTGGTTGCTAGGGCATTATTATGCAGTTTCTAGGGTGTCTGTGTGGTTGCTAGTGTATCTAGGTAATTGTGAAGGTGTTGTCAAGTGGTTGCTAAGGCATTACTATGGAGTTACTATGTATGTGTGATCGCTAGGTTGTTCTGGGTGGTTGTGAAAGTGTTGTCAAGTGGTTGTTAGGACATTATTATGGAGTTTCTATGGTGTCTGTGTGATCGCTAGGCTGTTCTCATTGGTTGTGAAGGTGTTGTTAGGGAGTCTGTGTGATTGCTAGGGTGTTGCCAAAGCATTGCTAAGGGGTGTCTAGGATGTCTGGGTGGTTGCTAGGGCATTATTATGCAGTTTCTAGGGTGTCTGTGTGGTTGCTAGTGTATCTAGGTAATTGTGAAGGTGTTGTCAAGTGGTTGCTAAGGCATTATTATGGAGTTTCTGTGTGATCGCTAGGCTGTTCTCGGTGGTTGTGAAGGTGTTGTTAGGGAGTCTGGGTGATTGCTAGGGTGTTGCCAAAGCATTGCTAAGGGGTGTCTAGGATGTCTGTGTGGTTGCTAGGGCATTATTTATGCAGTTTATAAGGTGTTGGGGTGGTTGCAAAGGTGTTGCCAATTGGTTGCTAAGGCATTATGTGGTTCCTAGGGTGTCTGGGTGGTTGCAAAGGATCTGCTAAGTGGTTGCTAGGGCATTATTTACAGTTTCTAGGGTGTCGGGGTGGCAAAGGCATTGCTAAATGGTTGCTAGGTCATTATTATGCAGTTGCTACGGGGTTCTGGAAGATGTTTAGTTCGATCCACCTCAGTTAAGGTCATTAAGTTACTCCAGTGGGGTTACAGGAGGATCCTCTACATTCACTGTGAATTCACAGCAGACTTCGACCGAAGGAAGGTAGAGCCGAGGGAGCTCATTGCTTTAGTTTGTTCAGCTGTCCTTGAACATCTAAAAATGTCTCATTAAATCTACCGACTCTCGCCATGATGCTTGAACATGTGAGAAGCTCTTTGAGGTTTCACTCTCAGGGTTCGTCTGTAAACCATTAAACGAAAGGAAAATGAGAACCTGTTCTTCTTTAATTCTCTCTGTGATCTTGGCCGTAGCGTCCTCGTGTGCTCGGAAGAGGCTAATCACACTGGCTCGCTCGGGGTTGAGAATATTCCCATCAGCGTCTCGAACCACCACATCCAGCTCCAAGATCCTGCAGGCAGAATAACGATTGATTGGACTCAAGTGTTTGTACTCGCTCACACGTGTCATCTACATGATTATTCAGCACACACACAGGTCCTTGAAATAATCTGACAGATGTGTTCTTGCCCAGAGCTCTGTGAAATGCTGTGTTCCCATGATGCACCACAGGGGAGATTTCCTTCGTTTTATTAAGGCTCGTTCTTGAACATCACAGACAGAAACAGTCCAGCATATCATTGGCATGGATTCACACACGTTTTTTGCATTTTGATATGTTTTTCATCTACATTTTGTTTAGTTTAGGATTGTCAGATTTATATTTAATTTTATTATTTACTGAAAACAACAGTCACTAACAGAATAATAACAAAGAAACTAATTACAAGCAATATCACAAATAAATACAATAAGACAAATATTCAAATTAAATTTGTGCTTTATGTTTTACATAAATGTTTTAATCTTCACTGTATGAACTAAATATAAATCCCTATTTAAGCACAAAAGGTATTCAGTCAAGAGCAGTGAGTGATTCTCTCTGTTTTATTTAGGGATGCTCCGATCAGGATTTTTGCAGCCGATATGACATACGAAATACAGATTTCTTGTCAACATCATCACCAGTTCCAATCCTGATCATTCAAGCTGTATATAAGTGATATGTAAACTATCTGTTGACTGTCACTGTTAACTCCTTACACCCTGAAGGCATTTTTAATGATTTCACATCTATAAGCCAGATTTACAAAACGGAAAATTAGCGTGAGCACAATTCCAAAAAAGCACCGATGGGAGTGGAAAGTTCTGCGCGTGATATACTGACGATACGCAAATTAAAGAGCGCAGACGCAGCCGTTTCATTTCCATAATGACCAACGCAATCTACCAAGGGCAGCGTAAATTAGCGTCTGCTTTGAGACGTGCTTTTTTGGGGCGGTAAATAATGGTGCAAATACCAGTAAGTTGAATAGCGCAAACCTTAGTAAATCACCTTGCATGATTAATTTAAATACTGTCCTACCATACGTTTTTTGAGTCTGGAAGGGAAACTCCTACAAATGCATATGCAATAAGTTCAGCCGCAAAAATATCTGTGTCCAAGCTTTTTCAGCGCAAATTTCTCACTACCTGACAGTAGTTTTTTAATGCCAAAAGAGAGTTTGTGCTGGCGCAAGCTGTTAGTAAATCTGGGCCTAAGTGTCATACTTAAAAGTATTGGCTTACAATGGCTTACAACAAGAAAACAAGGTATCATCAAGTACATGGTCTCATTTGATAGGAAACCTTTCAATTTTTGAAGAAAATAGATTTGTATCATGTTTGGAGGTTCTTATGTTACAAGACTGAGAAAACCCCAGAAAAAAGTGATGCAATTTATTGATTATTTTGTTGTTGTTATTAATGACATGATGACTATTAGAAAGTTTATATGACAGGTCATAAAATGAAGTTTGTGCTCATTCACAATCATGTCAACTACATCTGGGCCAGATTTTGGGTTGATACAATTAAAGTTTATGGCATTTGGAACAATGGTAGCCTTTTTATCAAAAGTTCCATTGGTTAAACCAGTTTCCATTGGATGAACTTTCAAATGACGTTGGAAAACACCGCGTCATGATCACGATGCGATCAGATCCTGGAAGTCCTATAGCTTTAGCCAAGCAGCATGTCAATGTCACTCCATGAGGATTTTTTGAAGATCAACGCAGCATGTTATGTTGTGCGAGGGCTCGTTTCAATCGAGACAACCTGCTCTAAATAAAGATGTGTGATTTACTATGGTTTACTAATGTTTTGTGTAGTTACTAACCAGAAAGTGGCGCAAAAACCTCATCTGTATACTGTTTTTATATGCACATCGGTGGCAACTTTTTACAGTTTTACATCATTAAATTGCAATCGGTTCGTGAGATCGGCCAAATTTAGTGACTACCGATCGAGTCATAGAATGTGATTATCGACCAATATGATATGCGGCCAATCGAGAGTATCCCTAGTTTTATGTTGCTGAGTTGACAAGCGGCAGCAGGTTTATTAGGCTGCTGTCACTTTAAGACCTATTGCACAGATCCAGTATATTGACACACCGACATCCGATTTTCTCCCAACGGTTCACATCTACCAATATTAAATATCTCATGACGATGACATAACTGAAAGCAAGAATTAACTTGTAATCATGTGAATCCATGACACACCAAAGAGCCACAGTGAGGGAGGTTTTTCCCTGCAGTAATTCATTACCGTTCAGGTGTCAGAAAGACATTTTTATCCCCTTGAGGTTTGTTAATTAATTCCTTAATGCTAATGTACAAATTAACTAATACATTAACAACAGCCCAGAGCAATATAACAGAAGCTCTGAAGAGAAATTAAATCAGCTGTCTGGATCCTATTATTCTACATTTTATCAGATCTGTTATAAAGGTACTGTGTTTGTACCATTTGTAGATGCCATAATATTGTATGATTACTTTCATATGTGCTTGGTCCTCCAAAGCCAACAATGCAATGGCACTGCCATGGTCAAAAATGCACACAGACACCCTGGCTGATAAACAGACATGAACACAAATAGAATAGACACTTGGAATATGTACTTATTTCCATAGTCGATCTTTGAGGTGACTTTCTGTTTGAGCTCTTTAAATTCGTCACTCGGCAGCGTCCCGGACAGGAGCTGGGAACGCCACTCCATTAGATCCCACATCAGCCTCTGGACCTGAGTGAAACGCTCCTTCTTACTGGACTGCTGAGAAACAAAGACAATCACTGATCAGAAGTTCAGGGTGTGCACACGTATCGGACTTATTATTTTGGTTGTTTGACTTATTTGAAGCATCCAGCAGTACGCAACCTTAGCCGCTTTTCAACCGTCGAGCCAAACCTTTCTTGGTGCTTAACCTCCTTACCGTTCTTACAACCGTTCGGCCTGACGGTGGAAGAGCGGCTCTTGTCACATGACTTTATTATAGCATTATGTATAATTCAGAGAGTGGTGTCCAGTTATCATGGTTGGAATTTCAATTGAATTATTTAATTAAATTATTTAGTTATATTTCTAATTCAATTTTGTGTAAAAATGTTTTAACTGCTGTCAGTCTGACCAAATAATGATCAAAAAAAAAGATACTGAAGTCAACTTGAATGGCATTCACAGCCCATTTACTTACATAACGGGATGTATTTTTATTTTGATGTATTATGTTTTCCAATTTTGAGGTCAACTAAAGAGGAAATAAATTTTTGTATTATTTAACACAAGAGAAATGATATACAACGTTATTTGGTGACAGGTATATAACATTAAAGAATTCTAAACAGGAATGAGCCACAAAAAAAAACAAAAAAAAAAAAACAGAAAATAAATAAATAAATAAATCAGTAAAATAAATTAACTGTGTATTTATACACATATGGAATTTTAATAATAATTAAAGCTGCAAGCAGCGATGAAAGGGCCCTCGCACCCGGGCTCACCGCCTCCTGGTGGCCTGTGGCGGTTCACGTGACTAACGTGAAAGCAGACTTCATTCGCGTCAATGGAAAGCACTGTCTACACTGTCTGAATCGTCCCCTATCCTCTATATAGTGCACTATGTGCCATTCACTATAGAAACTAGTAAATGTGTGAACAAATGACCGATTTCAGCTGCAAGCTTCAGCATCTATTTATAGTGTAGGAGGGGCGGTACTTCAGATTCTAGAGAGTATTTGATTGGACAGAAGATTTGATGAAAAGCTGAAGTCCGTGATGATGTCATGAAAATCCGTGATTCATTTTAGCGGAAGTGAGAGACTAAGTTTTGAATGCTTATATCTCCTAAATGTGAATTTTGTCATTGTTTTGGAACACACCAGCTTATTCATGACCATATTCATACTAAAAGCTAAAAAAAACTTACATTTTGATTTCAGGGGGACTTTAAATGCTCTTCATGGTATCATTGATGCCAATAAAGAACCTTTATTTTTAACACACCCACATTTAAACGTCTTACCAAATAGAGTTGTTTCCAGATGCTGCCCCATTCTCTCAGTGTGGTGGTCACCTCCTTCACCAGGGGCATCTCAGCAGAGGTTATGATCTCCTCATCTCTATAGAAGAAGAGAGGATGGATGGATGAATGGATGGATGGATGGATGGGTGGATATGGATGATATGGATGGATGGATGGACGGAACATACTCACCCTCTCTTTTCGACGATGACTTCCTTTAGCACTATATAGCTTGCAGGAAATGCTCCCTTAAACAAAGGAAGAAAATAAATTAGCCAACAGGTCGTAGAGGAAGTTCAGGTCAGATATTCAGGAGGAGAACTTTCTGCTCTTGAACAAACACTATCAAATAAATATGCATTTACTCACTTTTCTCTCTTTGTTCTTGATCACGTAACCTTTATACCATCCTGGAAAAATAACAGACTGGTTTAGATTTAAGAGAACATTTCTGTAGTCAAGTCTTTATTTATATAGTGCTTAACAGGGAACATTCTCAGAACGTTCTGGCAAAGTTCTCTCAAAGTTATGTTGTTCTCATATAGTTAATAGAATGTTTGTTCATCTAATATTTTTTAAATGTTACTACTTGTTTCAGAATGTTCAGAGAACATTCAAATGTAACATTCCTATAATGCTTGCAAAATAATGTTTCAAAGCAGCTTCACAGTAATACACAGGAAAATAGAGTAAGAGAATCAACGAGGCAAACTTTATCAGATAAAAAAAAGCAGCTCTACATTATTCAGCATTATTCTGTCATTATTCAGCTCGAGTCAGTTCAATGTAGATTCAGCTAAATTCAGTTCAAGTTATGTTCTCATATGATAGTGTCAGTGCAGTCAAATCAATAAAATTACTGAATATTAAGTGTCTTTTAAACCCCAGCTCAAACAGTAGAGCATGACGCAAGTAACGCCAAAGTCATGGGTTTGATTCCCAGGGAATGCATGAACTGATCAAACGTACACTTTGCATGCAATGTAAATCACTGGGAAAAATTCTGTTGCATAAATGCATAAATGCAAAAGTAAATGCAATATCCCAGAATCCCTCACCTTCACATGACTCCTGAATGTGTACCGTGTCCCCGATAGACAAGGACAACTGCTTTTCCGCTTTGGCGGTGAAATTCCACTTAACTTCAGGGAAAAGAAAGAAAATAGAAATTGCATGAAATTCATCAGATGCATTTGAAAATACATAAAGTGAAGTCACGGTTTGGATTTATTTCTCAAGTGATGCTCAGGAAAACAGCAGAATGAGATCATTTAATGCTTCCATAAGACATCAAACGATAATTCCCTCCGTCTAAACTTCCTTTTGCTTTCTTCTTGTCTGGCATGAAAAGAGTCCTGCAATTCATGTGTGGAGCACAAACGCTGCCGGACACACATACTGAACTTTAATTCTTTAGCCAACATCAATGACATGGAAAAGATAAACTGCATCTGCAGAGATGGAGAACATCATATTATACAGACACACACACACTTCATTTCTGCAAATACGAGATCGTTGGCCTACTTCCTCTCAGAGCAGCTTCCTGTGCACCACTACACACACACACACACACACACACAGATACACGCCGCCATCAGCATGTTTACAGTTTAAATAACATTCATTAAGCAATTCATATGCATTTACATGAGCAGACAGCTTTTTGTAATAAATTAGTTCATAAGTTTTGAGCAACAAAACCGCTCACTACACCGTATAACAACAGAATCAGAGGCACTAACGTCGCCAATCAGAAGTCAAGCCACTTTTGCCTTCATTTTAACACTGTTTAGCACAAACATAACTCGCATGGTGTGAGTTCTACATTCAAAAATAACTCTAAATAAAGTTACTCTAATCAGTGTCACCATCTTATGCTACTGCTGCTCTTCCTGGACGCTTCACAAATGAGCTTCAGGTGATTAAAAGGGTTTTAAAATGAAAATATTTCTTCCCAAAGGTGGTTACTTGATCACAATAAACTTGAAGAGACTTAATGAAGTTCTCACACGTGTTTCATTTAAGGATCAACTTTGTCTCAGATGTTTCTCCTACAATTCCTTAAGAGAAAAGAGACACAATCAGTGTATAATTTAAATACTATTATATATATTTTTGGTAACACTAAGTTTAGGGTCCAATTCTCACTATGTACTAGTTGCTTATTAGCTTGCATATTACTAGGATATTGGCTGTTTATTAGTACTTATAAAGCACATATTAATGCTTTATTCTGCATATATATCCCATATTTCTACCCAATACCTAAACTTAACAACTACCTTACTAACTATTAATAAGCAAGTTTATTAAGGCAAAAGTAGTAGTTAATAGTTAGTTAATAGTGAGAATTGGACCCTAATCTAAGTTATTTTTTAATATTTATAATTTTATTTCATTTTTGTATTTTCTGTTATATTTATATGAATTAATGTAGTCATTTTTATTATATATTTTTTTTAATTTGTTTAAACTTTTTTTTATTCTTTTTTATTTCAGTTTTAGTTATTTTAGTACATCAAGTTAAACTAAATGAAAATGAGAAATGTTGCTTTGGCAGCTAGCTAAAATAAAATAAGTTTAAGGGTTCTTTTATGTTTTATTTATTTCAAGTAACGAAATTGTTTTTAATAGTTCTGTCAAATCGATTAATCGCAATTAATCGCATCTAACGTTAAAGTTTGTAATATATATATATATATATATATATACACACACACGTGTGTGTGTGTGTGTGTATGTGTGTATATATATATATATATATATAACTTTTATGTTAGATGTATAATATAATACATCTAATATATATAATAACTTTTATGTTAGATGTGGTTAATTGCGATTAATCGATTTGACAGAACTAGTTTTTAATGGTTTTAGTTTTAAGGATAATAACTCTGACACAAATGAGTCAATAGTTGTCCTACATTAAGAGTAGAGAGCTATAAAACAGAGCAGCTCAGATCATTTTATGAGAAACGTTTGAGTTCAAACTGAGATCTCTGATTTTTGATTGCACACTTGAGCAAATATGAGTTAATTTGAGACATTAGTGAGGTGAGATTCCTTGTTCAGGACAAACATCTGACTTCTCATTGCTGTCTAGGATAAACAACAAAGAGATCTCATTTCACGCAGGTCTCCTCTAAAAATTCAGTGTTGCTCTTGTGTTATTAAATGTTGAGAAACCTTAAAGCACATTCATTCAACAGGCTAAAGAAACAAATCCTTCGGACTGTAAAAAGTGAAACTGTGCAGAGGTTCCGTAAGACGTTATTTCAGTTTGATTCAGCTGCATTAAGTGATATTTTTGACTAAACCAGATGCTACGAAGCACCTTTTTTTTTTTAGTGCATTTCTATCAAGCATTCCACGACTGCACCATCATAGTGGCATAAATCTGAATATTTGCAGGATTTTAAAGCAAAACAAGCGCTAAATGATAAAACGCTGCAATCTGTTTAGGCCAGTGACTGCTGGGGCGCTTGACAGATCCGTCTCTGCCCACTTCCTGAGAAATAGGAACTGAACTCAAGCAACTATAGATGGCCGCTGCGAGGGGCGCCAGGAATATACACAAACTCACACGGCAAATACACAGAAAACATTTGAACAATCAGTCCTGCACAGGTGAATCACATGCACACACAAAAGAAAGGCCAAACTCACCAACGCCATATCTTTCAGAGCTAGTTTTTGTCCAAGGAGCCATTGGTTGGCCTATAAAACGCTCCCCTATGTCTCTTTCTGTCTGTATTTTCTCTTTCGGAGTATCTCAGTTCCTTTCTTATGTTCTACACTGACTGTTTTTCATGGGTGAGGGTGTGAGAAATAACTAACAAGTGCTCCTCCTCTTCTCTGTGTGACTGTCTGCTTCTTCCTCTTCCTCTTTTGGCCTTCCATCGGTTGACAAACGTAATGCAGCACAACTTCAGCAGTATGACTGAAGCACACATTTCAGTGGCTTTTATCGATTGATGTCTGGAGATCATGTATGTGTTGAGTCTCAAACTCTGCTCTGATCTATTAGTGTGTGTGATGGAGCACATAAATCATCATTTATGAATCTTTAATGCTGGGGGAAACATCTGGTACGAGACGAGACAAAGCAGAGATTCCCTTAAGATGTTTGATTTATGCATCTGAGAGACTTAATGTAAGCAGGTCTATACAAAACACATAAACAAGCTGCTCTTTATCTGTACTCATTAACCACCAAAACAATGTCAATATTCAAGCGCAATACCTACGGTAGTCTACAGAGGGCACCGCAAACACTCACTGAGAGATGATACACCGATTTAATCATGCAGTTTGCTGAGTAGAAGCAGGGTTATTATTTGCTAAAACTAAAAATATTAAAACTTTGAAATAAAGCTGAAATAAAGGAAAACTCCAAAAACTCAAACTGAATGAAAACTAGAAATGTTGCCTTGGAAATAAACTGAAATAAGTTGAAGAACTAAAATAATTAACTAGAAATAAAAAACTAAAACTGAAATCTAAATAGCAGCATTTTAAAAAACAATGAAATTACTAAAAAATATATAGACAAAAGTTCAAAAATAAAATAAATCAAAATGTCAAAATATTAATTAAATATTACAGAACTAAACAGAACTGATAGAAGTGTCTTATATAATATTTTTTAATTAAATTTTAGTTAAAGTTTTAACATTTCATTGTGTGATTGTGTCATTTGTATTATTATTTTTAATAATAAGTATGTCTATGTACTTTTTATTCTTCTTCTTTTTTTTAGAAATGTTGCCTTGGAAATAAACTGAAATAAGTTGAAGCACTAAAATTATTTATTGGAAATAAAAACTAAAACAGAAATAAAAAATAAATTAAATTTAAACAGCAATATTTTTTTTTTTTTTTTTTAAAAAGAGCACAAAAGCACATAAAATTACAAAAAATTAAGAAAAAAATTAACATGAAAACTAAAAATATAAAAACAAAACCTAATTAAAAACATTAATTACACTATAAAAGAGCTAAAGAAAAACTAAAATAACACTGAGTAGAAGTGTCTTTTTTAATTAGCTTTGCCATTATTATTTTATTTTTATTTATTTTTTCAAATATGAATAAGTAAAATACTTATAAATGGTCAAACTTCTGTGTAAAAAAAACCTGAAGGAGTCATATTTAGAGACATATTTGAGGGGCTCCTTTCACTTGGACCTGAAAGAAACCACCTAGTAGCAACCAACCAGAAGACCCAAGCAACTGGTCAGAACATCCAGTTATGTTCAGAAAATGTCAAATTTCAGTTGCGTTCGCTTCCATATATGAGGATTTATCAATGAATACCAACGTTTATACATGTGGCAATTCTAAAAACAGCTGGAGGCCGTTAAACGCTCAGCTTTATGCTTTCTTACTGTGATCTGTGCTGAAAAACAGGACAGCTTCCCACAGAAATAAACACAGCCTTTTGTTGAAGCACAAAGCACCTCTTAATACACCCCATAATGCATCATTCATTTTGATTTAAAGAGGTCCGCTGGTTTCCTCAAGTGGATAATGTGAGGGCTTTTAATTTGGATCAGAGCACATAAAGCATTATTTCACCACAAAGCAGAAATATACAGATTAAGATTATATATTTAAAAATAATTATGTATATTTGTTTACAATATTATAATTAAAAATAATTATAAATAAATGTAAATAATTGTTTTATTTTAGTTTAGTTTAATTTTTATAAAATTAAATAAAACATGCAACATTGATAATTATGTTGCACTGAAAAGATGTTTCTTGAGCAGCAAATCAGCATATTAGAATGATTTTGGAAGGATCATGTGACACTGAAGACTGGAGTAATGATGCTGAAAATTTAGCTTTGATCACAGAAATAAATTATATTTTACTATATATTCACATAGAAAACAGCTATTTTAAATTGTAATAATATTTCACATTTTTACTGTATTTTTAATCAAATAAATGCAGCCTTGATGAGCAGAAGAAACTTCTTTCAAAAACATTAAAAAATCTTAATGATTGCAAACTTCTGAATGGTAGTTTGTGTATATAAGATATATATATATATATATATATATATTGCATTGTACAGATATACAAGTTACCTTGGTTTAATACTCACCAGCATGTCAGTTGCTGCCAGGATCACATTGATTAAACCCCTGCGCTGGATACAGTAACACTGCAGGTCCAATCCATCATTTCACAACTGAACAAGAGATCGAAAAACACTCTTAGACACAGTCACAGCAACTACGCGGTATATTATGTGGATAAATATCAATAATAATAATCAATAGCTAATTGTAAAGCATCAATGAAACACTTCAAAGTAAATGTAATAGTATTGATAAGCATATAAAGATGTGGAGGTGAATTTATTAGAATTCGACGATGACAATAAACACTTGATAAGTGTGTGTGTGTGTGTGTGTGTGTGTGTGTGCACGTGATCAATATTGTACAATATCATATGTTAACATGGCAGTTAGTTGGCTAAAGTTCAGTCATTTGAATATCCTTCATCAGATTCTGACCTTCAGAAAATATCAAGCAGCTTACTGAAGACCTTTCAAAGGGGTCTTTTACAATAGTGTGCAATTTATTTCGTATTTGAATATCTGCATGGCCAGACGAAGACCATGTTTGCATTTGACTGCGACTCTGGTTCTGTCTGATGGCATTCTCAGAGCCGCTTTAATAAAATAGATAAGTAGATCAACACTAAAACCAAACTGCCTACACTGGTTTGAACTTTATCCCAGAATCGAGGTCTAGGGATAAAATCACTTACAGGACCAACCAACCAACAAATAAATAAATAAAGTAGAAAAATCAGCACTTCACTTCTGGGCTATGGTTTCATTTGCAGTCAAGTCAAGTCTCCTTTATTTCTATAGCGCTTTATACATCAAAGCAGCTTTACAGTGATAAACGAGGAAATAATGATTCAGTGAAGCAAACAGAATTCAATTCTTCTGTAAAGCAGCTCTGGAGAAAACAGTGATGGCGTCATCCAGTTCAGTTCTCATCCAATAGTATCAGTGCAGTCAAATCAATAATATTGCTGAATATTAAGTGTCCCCAACTAAGCAAGCCAAAGGCGACACTAGCTGCGTTTCCTTTATCCTTCAAATTGCGCAAATTGAAAATACACCCAATGGAAACATGTCAATTATGCAAAAAAACTCTCATATATCACAAAAAAGTTTTTACACTCACATGAGGTGGTTTTTCAGGCAATTCAAAAAAAAAAAAAAAAAATTTCGCAAAACTGCAATGGAAACAGTTTTTTCGCATTTACAGGTCACCTGGCATATGTAAAATTCGATCATTCGTTAAAGATGGTGCAGTATGTTTGGACAGAGTTCTTTATTAAACTCATAAAAGACAAAAGAATTACAGGAATACTGGATTCTAAAGAAATGCCGCAATTTATCAAGACCTTGAAGCAGATATGAGGGAGAAACACCCAGAAACACCTCATACGTGGCCGCTCCCAAGTATAAGGGGCTTTCCTTGCCATTAATGCTTGGATAACATGCCTAAATTAAAAATAATGGCTAGTGCAGTGGCTACTAACATCTGTTGCCATGAGTTCTGGAATGACTTCTCACGAGAGGAAAAAGTAGTTTTAGTAGCATAACATCAGTTAATGGAAACGCCATTATTTTGCAATAGATTTTATCAACATTTAGAAAGTATCGCAAAAGTTTTGGGCAAATCTGAAATGGAAACCCAGCTTGTGGCAAGTAACCCAAACTCCATCAGGTGACAGAAATGGAGAAAAAACATCCTTGTGAGAAACCAGGCTCAGTCGGGGGACCATGGTTATGATTCAGCGCTCCATCACAAGTCAGATTGTGGATTGGTATCATTCAGAATAAAATAGTCAGGTAATGCATGTCAAATTACAGAATTGCATGGGGTATCTTCTGAATTAGCATATTCTTATGTTTAATTTGATATATTACACTTACTTTCACCTAAATGTTTAAAGGATTAGTTCACTTCAGAATTAAAATTTCCTGATAATTTTCTCACCCCCATGTCAACCAAGATGTTCATGTCTTTCTTTCTTCAGTCGAAAAGAAATTAAGGTTTTTGAGGAAAACATTCCAGGATTTTTCTCCATATAGTGGACTTCACTGGGGTTCAACGGGTCCAAATGTCAGTTTCAGTGCAGCTTCAAAGAGCTCTACACGATCCCAGACGAGGAATAAGGGTCTTATTTAGAGAAACCATCGCTCATTTTCTACAAAACATAAATAAAAATTATATACTTTTTAACCACAAGTGCTCATCTTGCACTGCTCTGCGATGTGCCATGCATTATGTAATCACGTTGGAAAGGTCATGCGTGACGTATAGGGTTGGGAACCAAGAACCGTAGTGTTTTTTGAAAAGAACCGGAACCGTGCAAGATTTCTAAGTTTTGGTTCCGAAAACGGTTCTGGTGTGATGGGTGGGCGAAGTGCGGGGAGCGTATACTTTAATAGAGACATCTCACATCATGAATATTATAGCAATGAATGCACTGAAAAGCCCTCGCGCTACTCATATACGTCAGATTTCAATGCAGAGAGAGAGAGAGAGAGAGAGAGAGAGAGGTGACCAAAGCTTCACGATTAATCTTTAAAAGATCGCGTTCTCGATTTCATCACCCACATGATCTAATTCCTAAATGACAAATAGGCCTATTCCAATTATAACAGAAGTATACAAAAGCTTATTATTCAGATAGAAACGCTGATGTTTATGTATAATAAATTACCTTCAAATAACTGGACTTCAAATAACGACTGTATCGATTGCATTGTTACGCCACTAGGTGGCAACAAATTTACTGTTAAAAATGTGTCTATCACTGAATCATTCTTTCAGAAACAAGTCTTTATGAATCCAACTCACAAAAATATTCTGTTTCACCTGTCTGAATCTTACATGTGTGTTCAAGCATCTTATCTAATTTGAGGTAGGCTAACACTTTACAATAAGGTCAATTTATGAACTAGCCATGAGCAATACATTTGTTACAGTATTTGTTAATCTTTGTTAATGTTAGTTAATAAAAATACAGCCGTTCATAATTTGTTCATGTTACTTCACAGTGCATTAACTAATGTTAACAAATACAACTCTTGATTTTAATAATGTATTAGTAAATGTTGAAATTAACATTAACAAAGATTAATAAATGCTGTAGAAATGCAGTTCATTATTAGTTCATGTTAATGTAGTTAACTTATGTTAACTAATGAACCTTATTGTAAAGTGTTAGCGAATTTGTTGAGATTAACAGTCTGTTAAATTCATTTTACAAGAATAATAAACACAAAAAGGACTGTTTGAGTCGAGTATTGTGCATTTTTCCCTTACTACTATTTTTTATTAGTTGTTTAATTATTTTAATGGAACCGGAGCCAGAATCGTTAGGCAGAACCGGAATCGGAACCGGAAAATTTCTTACGATTCCCAACCCTAGTGACGTAGTGGAAGTACTGATCCAGTGTCTACAAAGCGAACGTGCGAAGATTAAGTCAAATGCCCTTTACAAAAAAAGTTAAAACAACGATGTTGGACGATTTTGAAGTTGGAGGAGAAAATGAGATGGAGTTTTTCACCCTACGTCACGCGTGACCTTTCAAACGTGATTACGTAATGCGTGGCGCATCGCAGAGCAGTGCAAGACGAGCATTTGTGGTTAAAAAGTATATACATTTTTAATTTTCTTAGAAAATGACCGATCGTTACAACCTGTGTTACAAGCCTCCTTAATCCTTTATAAAGGGTTGTAACACGACTTTCCCCGTTTACTTTTAAAACATTTATCCTCAATGAAATTAAAGAGATATTTTTGCACATCTGCTTTCTGTAGTCAAGGTGGAGATGAACAAAACAGTAAATATCACTTATGTAATAAAGAAAACACGGCTTTTAAAAATTAAACAATACGCACAGAGGGTCCTGGTCCATCCTCCTTACATCTTACGTTCAACCCCTTCTACAGTACAAAAGCAAAGAGAGAGATAGAGAGAGAAGCATCTGATTGGCTGAAGAAGAAGTGTGTTGAGTTATAAACTGTGTGTGTGTGTGTGTGTGTGTGTGTGTGTAGAGAGAGAGAGAGAGAGAGAGAGAGAGAAGGGCAAGAGCAACAGAAGAATGAAGGTCGTCCAAGGTAAGTTACACTGCTACTGCACCACATATAAAATCTAATCATTTTAGCAAAATCTTTCAACATTAAAACTGCATGCTCAACATTGTTTGTGTGATAATGCAGACTAGAATAACCTGTTCAAATCGCTGCTGCTGAACGGATGAATCCTGACAGCTGTTTACAATACATGAAAATGACAGATAAATGCATTCATGGAGAAGGTCAAGAAAAAAAATGTAGACGCTGCGGGAATGAGTGTGTTTGTGACTTTGTTGATGAAGGAATCAGATGTCCAGAATGTTGCTTGCTGGGATTTATTGTGTTTTAGACGTTCATTAGAAGTTTGCTCTCTTCAACAGAAGACTTGATGCTATATCTGTCTAGACAGACTTGATCTGATCTGATCTGATCTGCCTTTTGAGCCTAAGCTTTTGCATTTCGATCGCATTTGTGCGTGTGTGTGAGAAAGAGAGAGTCGGATCTCTGCAGAAGATGTTTAAAGAAGTGAATCACGGTCTATTTGATCTGAGACAGATCAATGTAGACTATTTATTTATGTGCGTCAGAGGAATCATAAGATGAAACACGTGTCCTCTTCACATCATACCTCTTCAGTTTACTTCAGAAAAAAAGAAACAAATCATCTCAACATTTAAAAGGATGTGGTCTCCTAGCAACCCAACACCCATGACGACCATGCTTGTCAAAAGCAATCAAAAGACGGCCGTCTGTATTCCTCACAGACTTCCTGACAGCCTCAGAAATGAGGAGAAACACTGACAAATGTGTTTACAAGCCAATCAATGATCGGAGCAGAGCGGCCACTTAGACGCACAGGTACATGAAATTATCAAAATAACACCGAAACACGCCACCTGTCATCTTTTACAAGCACTGAGAAAACATTTCAGCTGTGTTTAATTTTAAAAAAATGTATCACTCTTGGATTAAAACGTTCCATTTAGAATCTTAAAGGGGTTCCGTCTGGCGCTTCATATATAGAATTTTTTAGGGGTTCCGCCATCATTTTATGGACTTAGTTTGAATTAATTCATTAATTTTGTTTTAATTCTTTTTTAATTTCAATTTAATGTTATGAAATAACTCGTAAACATACTTTATCACTAGCAAAAATTGAAATATACCCTTAAATGTGAAAGTATTATTAAAGTACCAGAGCTGCTTTGCAGCTGAAATTGTATTCACTTAAAACATATAAAGCACCATATAAATAAATGTGACTAGAAAAAAACACCAACACCTGGTTTCTAGCAGTGAGTTTTGCAAACACCACTTACACTTTCTTCAGAAAATGTCAAAGTTTTAATTGCATCATTGCTTGTGCGGAAGAAGAGAAAAAAGATGAAAATGAAATTGAAAATGCTGTTAAATGAAAAGGGTTTGTCAGAAGGCAGATGTGCCATGCTGACATACCAGTAATTGCCGAAGGAAATGTTAAATATTTCATAATCTGTTTAAAGTTTAATATGCAGTTATGGAGATGGTTTCTAGCAATAGCAAAGGAGAAATGTGCATCTCAATGAGCCGCAGAGACAGAGACAGGTGGTACTGAAGACAGCAAGCAAAGCGTTAAAGTTTACAATTAAGTTAATAAAACGGTCCATATGTTTCTAAATCATTAAATTAGATCTACTTTTATAGGTAAGAACAGTCTGATCCTGCTATATCTCTCTGAGAAATAATGAGAAAGAGCAGGACGCCAAAAAGCAGAGAGACCCACATAAAAGACAAGTCTCCTGCTTCTCAGATGTTTCTCCTGAGAAATAGACCCCTAGAGTTTCAGAAGAATCTCAATGTCTCAAATTGTGCTCAGATTTACCAAAACGCCAAAGTCAGCAATCAAAAATCAGAGATCTCTATCGGAACTCAAACATTTTAGGAGAAACATCTGAGACCAATCTGATATTTAAATGAATAAGAGAGATACTGAAATAGAGACAGATATTCAGGGTATCCGCGGGGCATTAAAAAGCATTAAAAGTCATTAAATGGATTTTGCGAAAATTAAGGCCTTAAATGGCATTAAAAAGCATTAAATTTTATTCCTACAGGCATTAATTTTTTTAGATAGTTTTGAAGGAAAATAATATCAGTTTATATTGAATATAGCCTTCATAATTAATAACTTTGATTTGCTGTCGCAAAATATGTACATTGGTGTGATAGACACATGGAACCAGTTTGGTAATTGCCTCTGGCCGATGCAAAATTGCCGTAACGCCATTTTGGACAGCGGCGGGCTGGGACCTGGAGACGGAAGGTTGAATCAGTGTTGCCAACTTGGCGACTTTTCAGACTTCTTTTGCGACTTTTTTTTCCAAGAAAGCGCATTGTGACGAATATACTTGTTAACCTGATCTAGCTTCCGAGACTCCCCAGTACTGCCGCACGAGCGCGAGGTCTTGCTTTCCTGCCGCAGGCGTACCTGCGTCTGCTCTCTTCAGTGAGTGGCTGAGAGGAGCAGCGCATTCAGTTGAGGATGTCAGAGAACAAATAAAATAGATACTATTGCTTCTAACCTGAGTGATCATTTTACGTGTACATATAGCCAAAATCACAGCAAATGTCTTTATATCATGTGTATGGTGATTTTGTCAGACAACGTCTCGATTATAAATCAGGATTTTAGCGCTGGTTTAACATGTCAGGGCTCGACACTAACGCTTATCAATTAGTCCGGGATAAGTATTTTTTTGAAGGGGCAAGTGAAAGAGTCAGTTGATAAGTGACCTGAGTGTTTCTTCTCGCAGAAAGTGTAGTCAAAGAAACAATAACAACAAAACGCGAGATGTGAGACTTTTATTTTGAAAGACAAAAGCTGTTGTGACACAGTAAGACACAGTTAAAGGCACAATATGTAAAGTTTCGCCGCTAGAGGTCGCCTATTCAAAACAAAGGCATAGCTTGATGACGCCGAGATTGAGCGCGGAATCATGGGAGATGTTGTCTTTACCTCACAGTTGGTGGAAATGAATCGGGACGGGACTTGGGCAGAAATCATGTTCATGGATGAGATTATCAACTTTACTGTAGTATGAAGCAGAGCAGAACGAGTGATGTTGGAGCTGAACGAGGCCGCTGGAGCGATAGCTAATGAGAGACGAGCGCGACACATGCCTCGCGAGCAGCGGAACTTTTATTATGCCGCAGTCGCTGCTTCCACTTCTTCCGGTCCAGCGTATGTGGGGTAACGCAGCTCTGTTTATCATATTAAATACATTTGAGTGTGTTGAAAATTATTTTATAATGTTACTCTGTGCATTCGCTCGGCGACTGCTATGAGACACTTGTTGCACACTGCAGTAAGATAGATCAATATTAGAATATCATATTAATAAATGCTGGATGGCTTGTGTTGCTAAATGGCATGCAATTAATTTTAAAACATATTGTATGATGGAGAGAATGCGGTATTACTGTTACTAAAAATAAAGCTGCATGTGATTATGCTATGTTAGCCACTTGACAATATAGTGTTTTTCTCTGAGACGTGGTACTCGCGGAAAATCAAGAAAATGAGATTCAAACAATAAGAGTAAATATGTTGAGCTATATAACAATAATTAATTTTCTGTTTATAAATGCATCCAAACAGTTGTTCCCTTGTCTAATAAAACATATAATATATATAATATAAAGCCTATAATATATTAAAGCGTCTTTGGTGTTTCCATGGTTTCTACAAAATAAAACAAACCGGAAATCGAGGGTAACGCGGGTATGATGTCATTGATAGGCAACTCATGGACATGGTCCGGGTCCTGGTTAAAATTGCTTATTTCTCTGGATTTAAACATTCTTGGAAACATCTGGGATAATGCAGGTACACAAGTCAAAAATATATAACACTGTTCTAGTGGTTTTGGGATATTTTAATCCAAAAATCGTACATATTGTGTCTTTAAGTAAAGAGTACATGAGAAAAATGCATTGTCCTGATTCAGTATCTGCTGTCAGATAAGATAATGTCAGACTATATGTGTCATTATTCTAATTATTCAGACCGAATGCAATGATTTGACAAAAATGTTTTGGTCCTGAGACGTCCACAGAAGATATCTGTACGTGTTTTAATATTTAGACCACTTCTATTGTTGATTGCTATGAGGATGTGAAGAGAGTTTCAACCAGTATAACAAAAAGTGTTTTTGAAAAAACAAGAATACATTTTTGATTAGAGAAAGAAAAAAAATAATGGAATATTACTAAATAAATTGGTTGTTTTCATGTTAGACGTCAGTGCAGCACCCGAAGACGTGACAGAAATGAATACCCACTCTAAGTAAAGGAGTGCAATGATTCAAATTCACTTCATTATAGTATTGTGATAAAAGAAAATGAACTAATATGATAGCCATCTGCTGAAATGGTGAATTTAATATTGTATGCAATATAGTAAGACACATGATGTAGACATGAAAACATACTGTACAGCAGAAATGACCCAGCTGACAGCTCTTCAAAAAGACTGAAATTTTCTTTACTCTATCTCTCTCACACAGACACCGACCGTGGAAACGCTCTAGACGGCAGATGCAAGGACAAGGTCTGTGAGCATTTTAAAAAGGAAAAATGGCAAGATTGTGAATCTGTTTTTCATTCAGAATATCAGAACCCGTCCAAGAATGCGCCACTAACGAGTGCTTATAAAGTCTCTAAGAGGAAGAAGAAAAGAGTGTGTGTTTACATTGAACACTGAACAAAGCTAATGTGTGTAGATATGACATTATCTCCACTCAGGCTTTGATCATAATGTGCTATTTGTGTTGTGCTACACTACAATGAGTGTTAGAGCATTGTGTTCCCTTTCAACTTACACACACACAGACACAAACACACAATCACAATGTGTGGTTGCCTGAGAAAGCATTTTGTTACTCTGCAGTTATGTCTTTAACATGATCAACTTGCAGGCAAACAAACATGCACAATCTCCCTTATCTTTAAATTTCAGCCATGCACACATTTTTGCTGTAAGAATATTCAGAATTTCACTACTATAAAGAGCAGGGGTCCGCAACCTTTTATACCTTTTATGAAGTAAACCTATGATGTTCAAGGTGATGGATACAGGACTGTTTCCCAGTCTGCACTACTCTATGAATAATTCATGCACAATTATGCCTCATTGTTGACTGTTTTAACTGTTTCGTGCATTATTTACACTGATGCATGCATGTTTGTTGTTCTCTGAGTAATGTGGAAGAATGTGTATCTTCCCTTAATGATGTAATTTTGAATGTCAAACTAGTTGTGTTGTATGTGGTACTTTATGTAAAGGATCATGTACACTACCGTTTGAAGTTTGGGGTCGGTGAGATTTTGTAATGTTTTTGAAAGAAGTCTCTTCTGCTCACCAAAGCTGAATTTATTTGTTCAAAAATACAGTAAAATTGTGAAATGTTATTACAATTTAAAATGCTTGTTTTCTATGTGAATATAATTGTAAAATGTAATTTATTCCTGTGATCAAAGCTGAATTTTATTATTATTATTATTATTAATGGAATATATTATGCAATGTTACTGAAAAAAAGTATATATTATATTAGAAGGCCCTTAGCTTGGGAAATGTTGACAACCTCTGATCTAAAAGCATCTCTTTTCTCTTTTAAACAGGAGAGAGAAAAAATGTAGTACCACACTATGACCAGCAGAGGCTGACACACTTCAGTCTAACAGAGATCTGGGACAAGAATATAGTTGGACGGAAAGTGGATGGATGAACAGATGGATGAATGGAGGTGGTGGACGTACCCTGGAGTGTGGAAGGAGACCGTTGGGAATATACACCGCAGACCTTTTTAAACATCTTGACCTACAAGTATTGCATTGCATTCCTAGTGTTTCTCTTCCAATAAAACTGTGAAGGAAATCACGCTTTTGACCTAAAAAAAAATGCCTTGCATTTTGAACATCTTGACCTACAAAAATTGCATTGCATTTGGCAGATGCAAATATGTGCGTTCCCTGGAATCAAACGCAAAACCTAGAGTCTACCTAGTGTTTCTCTGCCAATAAAACTGAAGAAAATATCGCAATTAAACAAAGAATGACATCTCAGATAGCGCTAGCTGTAACGCTCTCCGTTCTTATCCTTCTCACAGTCAGTGGGAATATTTTGGTTTGTCTGGCTGTATACTCTACGAGACGCCTGCGTAACGTCACCAACTGCTTCATCGTCTCGCTAGCAATTACAGACTTTCTACTGGGTGCCCTCGTGCTGCCATTTTCCACACTTTACCAAGTTACGGGCGATTGGCCACTGGGGGCGCACTTCTGCAACATCTACATTTCGTTGGATGTCATGCTATGCACTGCCTCCATACTCAATCTCTTCGCTATCAGCTTGGATCGTTACTTTGCGGTCACCGCCCCGCTGCGCTACCCAATGCTTCTGCTTCCGTGGCGCGTCGGTGTGATTTTAGCAACAATCTGGCTGGTTTCGGTGGGCGTTTCATTTGTCCCCATCCACCTGGGCTGGAATACACGAGACTTGAGCGTGCAAAATATTCGAGAGGGCGACCCCGCGCGAGACTGCCGATTCGAGTTAAATCCAACGTACGTATTGATCGACGCCTTCGCGACGTTTTATCTCCCCCTGGTGGCCATGTGCTGGAGCTACCACCGAGTTTTTCTCATTGCAAGGATGCAGGCGAAACGAATCATTTCTACTCGACGGGGTTCGTCATCATCACCAGGGGCGACGATTCTTGCACTGCGCGAACATAAAGCCACAGTGACACTTGCGGCGGTGCTGGGTGCATTCGTGGTGTGCTGGTTCCCATATTTCACGTTTTTCACAATAATGGGGATACGCAATGAAGACAATCCGCCACGGACAGCGCAGTCGGTGGTGCTTTGGCTAGGATATGCAAACTCAGCGCTAAATCCCGTACTTTACGCCATGCTCAACAGAGACTTCAGGTCTGCTTACACCAAGCTGCTCTGTGGAGGACGAGGATGTAAAACACGGATGAGAACACCGATATCGGCAATGGAGGTGGGGCTAATGAGTACACAAGCCCCTCCTCCACAAAGGGTGGGGCTTCGGCCTAGAACTTGTGTGCTGCTGCAAGAGATTGAAAACGGGAAGAGGATCGATAGCAACACAACGACTGGTGCTACAATTACCGTTGTAGCTAATGGGAATAAAAGGTAGTGTAAACGTTATTTATTGTAAAAATAACAGATTATTTACTTTACTTTGTCTTTGTGTCTGCTCGTTTATTGGCTGTCAGCAGCCAGCAGGAAACTTAATATTATGATTGTGTAACTTAAAAGTACACATGGGAAGGAAAGTACAAATGCAATTAATTGGTAACTTTTTATACAACAAAAATGCTTTTCTTTTGTCGCCCTCTGGTGGCCATGAGAGGTAACAAGACAATGTAGAAACGCTAAGAAATCTGTTGCTGGGTGAACCTCGAAAAACTTGTCTAGGTCACATATACAAATTAATATATACGAATATATGAAGAAAATGAAACCTACTTTTAGACCTAGACTTTAGATTGTCATAATTGTCATGAAAATAGTCACAATACCAAATAAATTTTTTTAAGCAAATTTAATTTTTCTTTCTGGTGTAAAATGTCATTTGGACATGTTTCCTTGAGATTAATTTTACTGAAGGTTTAAAGGGAGATTCACCTAAAGGGCTGGTAAATTAATTTTTTCTAAAAACTGTTCACCCTCATGTCGTTCACAAATGGTGTTTTTATTCCATGGGACACATCTTTCGAATTCAAAAACATTTAAGCAACAACATTTGTCTAAAAAAGACAAACAAAAAAAGAAAGAAAACGCCATAAAAGCTTAACAGTTGTCCATACAACTCATGCTCTATACTCCAAGTCTGCTGAAGTCATATGACAGCTTTATGTGAGGAAAAGTCTGAAATTTAAGTTGTTATTTGCTAAAAATATTGCCATGTAGCTCTAAAATGTTCTTTCAAATCTCGTTCTCCATGAGATTTCATAGTTTCAGTGGATGGGAAAATGATTAACAACATAAAATTTTGGTGTGTTCATGAGGGTCAGTAAATAATGACCGAATTTTTATGTTTGGATGAGCTATTTCTTTAAAAATGTAAGTAAAGGTCAGTTGTTTTTTAATCGCTTTCTCTTTCTTTTTCCCACCAGGCCATAACGTTTTAACAATCTACCTCCTTAAAAAAAAGTGACCAGCCATCCAAAAGTGACTGACAATCGACATACAGGTGACAATCAGAATAATATATTTGAGATCTGTTATCTAAAAACAGAGAAATCACATGATAGATATTCATGCAGCCTTCTTTTATGTCAGGTATTTTAACATTACACAACCTAGATGCATAGTCACTGCCCTGACGTGTGATGATCTCGACACCTGCCCAGTTTGGATGAAGGGGACGAGAAACAAAACCTGATGATGCAACAGTGAACAAAACTCATTGTCTTCATATCTGCTGATTTACTGACTGTCGGCGGCCCACAGGGACCTCAAGTATTAAGACTGTGTAACTTAAGAATACACAGAAAAGAAAGTGCAAATGCAATTTGTAATTTGCAAACTGTAACTTTTTCTATAACCAAAATGCTTTTCTTTTGATGCCCTCTGGTGGACATGAGTGGTAACAAGATAATGTAGAAGCACTAAGAAACAAGAAGCACTAACAAGTCTAGGTCATATTTCACTCCAAAATAAAAAAATGAATGAATGATATACATACATAAATGCATATATATCAAAAAGAAAATAAAGGCTATTTTTGACCCCTGTACTGTGACAGTAATAAAAATTACCCAAAAAAATAAATAAATCTACAATGTCAAGATGAGAATTAGGGTTAAATGTGCTTAATTGTCATGAAAATAATGTCCCAAAGCAATGACAAACACAACACTAAGAAAATTATGTTTGTTTGTTTGTTTGTTTGTTTGTGTTCCCCCTTCTGGGGAAAAATGTGACCTGGACATGTTTTCATGAGAGTCACTCTTCTGCAGGTTTAAAGTGAGATTCACCTGTGGACCAGTGAATTCATTTCTTTGTCTTATTTTTATTTACTTCTTTTCTATGTGAAAGTTTAAGAATTCTGTCTTGTTTTCTCTCAGAAAAATATTGTTGCATGGTCATTTAAACAGTCTGAGTACAGTATGACTGTAAAGATGATAAACAGTCTGTTGTGAGATGAGCATGTGCATGAGTCTAAAATCTAGAGTAAAGAATGCAAATGGGAAGTGAATTCAAAAATACACAATGAAATGAGGGATGAAATTAAATGCGCTCTTCAGTATTTTCTTCATGTGAGCTTTTTTCAAAAAATCTCTTATTTATATTAAAGTATATGTTGTATTGACGTATTGATTTCTACCTCAACAAGACTCCTTCATATGTCTTTCTTTTGACTGATTTGACTGACCAACTATTCATAAAGACATTCATTATTGGTCAATTATTACATATCAAACAGCAGAACTTGTGCACACACACACACACAATCAGCACAGACACTTTCAGGTTATCCATCATCCTGGTTTGTCATCAAAATATCATCAAATAATATAAGGGCAAAAGCACACACAGAGTAATTCAGTAACTCAGATTCCTGACCTCAGGAAATACGGAAGGAGGATAAGGAGGGGAATTATGGGAAGACATGAAGACATGTAGCTTTTTCTGGCCAAGAAATACTACACCAGGACACTTTTCTGAAGAAAACAATGGAAAAATAGAGGGGAAAAGTTAATGTAATGAGAATTTCTGTCCATCCAAGCGTATAGGATTATTTGACGGACTTTAACCATGGATGAATATATCATTCTGATTGTTGATATATAGTTGACATGTGGCTCAAGCAAAAATCTGAATATATTTCAAATATATTTGATGTTACTAACCTGGCAAACTTTGGCAAATCCAGAGATTAGTTCCTTGTAAACGTGACTTGCGTCCTGATCACACAAGTTGCATTCGCATAATAAAGTCTCCATAATGAAACTGGAAGACAGTGACAACAAATATAAATGAAGACTAATTACACAAGGACTATTCAGCATATATATATATATAGTATCTCACAAAAGTGAGTACACCCCTCACATTTCAGCAACCATTTTAGTATATCTTCTCAAGGGACAATACTATAGAAATGAAACTTGGATATATTTTAGAGTAGTCAATGTGCTGCTTGTATAGCAGTACAGATTTACTGTCCTCTGAAAATAACTTAACATACAGCCATTATTGTCAAAATAGCTGGCAACAAAAGTGAGTACACCCTAAGTGATAACAACTGTACTTCGTTTAACCATGCAAAGCTACATGTCCTATTCATCATGTTCATGTTTTTGTCTGCTTGATAGGACCATACAAATGTGTGGATCTTGTATTAGAGCAGTTAAAATTTGGTGCTTTGAGTACAATTCTCTCATACTGATCACTGGATGTTCAACATGGCACCTCATGGCAAAGAACTCTCTGAGGATTTGAGAATTAGAATTGTTTTTCTCCACAAAGATGGCCTAGGCTATAAGAAGATCGGTAACACCCTGAAACTGAGTTACAGCACAGTGGCCAGGGTCATAGAGAGAGGTTCCACTCAGAACAGGCCAAAGAAGTTGAGACCTTGTGCTGTGCGTCAGGTGCAGAAGCTGGCTTCAAAAAACAGATGCATGAGTGCTGCCAGCATTGCTTTAGAGGTTGCAGAAGCGGAAGGTCAGCTTGTCAGTGCTCAGACCATACGCCGCACACTGCAACAAGTCGGTTTGCATGGCCGTCGTCCCAGAAGGAAGCCTCTTCTGAAGCTGGTTCACAAGAAAGCCTGCAAACAGTTTGCTGAAGACAACCTGTCCAAGAGCATGAATTACTGGAACCATGTCCTGTGGTCTGATGAGACTAAGATAAACTTGTTTGGCTCAGATGGTGTCCAGCATGTGTGGCGACGCCCTGGTGAGGAGTACCAAGAAAATTGTGTCTTGCCTACAGTCAAGCATGGTGGTGGTAGCATCATGGTCTGGGGCTGCATGAGTGCTGCTGGTACTGGGGAGCTCTGCTTCACTGAGGGAAACATGGATTCCAACATGTACTGTGACATTCTGAAGCAGAACATGATGCCATCCCTTCAGAAACTGGGCCGAACGGCATGATAATGACCCCAAACACACCACCAAGATGACAACTGCCTTGCT
The DNA here is from genome assembly GCA_039654765.1 of Mylopharyngodon piceus. Classification (NCBI taxonomy): domain Eukaryota; kingdom Metazoa; phylum Chordata; class Actinopteri; order Cypriniformes; family Xenocyprididae; genus Mylopharyngodon; species Mylopharyngodon piceus. The sequence goes on from CM077439.1 coordinate 29,574,135, forward strand.
GAGGAAGCTGAAGGTGAAGGTGATGGAGTGGCCAAGTATGTCTCCAGACCTGAACCCTATTGAGCACCTGTGGGGCATCCTCAAGCGGAAGGTGGAGAAGCGCCGTGTGTCTAGCAGCTCCGTGATGTCATTATGGAGGAGTGGAAGAGGATCCCAGCAACAACCTGTGCAGCTCTGGTGAATTCCATGCCCAGACGGATAAAGGCAGTGCTAAATAACAATGGTGCTCACATAAAATATTGACACTTTGGACACAGTTTTGACATGTTCACTTAGGGTGTACTCACTTTTGTTGCCAGTTGTTTAGACAATAATGGCTGTATGTTGAGTTATTTTCAGAGGACAGTAAATCTATACTGCTATACAAGCTGCACATTGTCTACTCTAAAGTATATCCAATTTTCATTTCTATAGTATTGTCCCTTGAGAACATAATAAAATGGTTGCTGAAATGTGAGGGGTGTACTCACTTTTGTGAGATACTGTATATATATATATATATATATATATATATATACACACACACACAATAAACACACACACATAGGCAGTGGCGTGTTTAGGTTATAGGGGGCCCTAAGCAAATCTCCGGGAGGGGGCCCCCGTGATCGCGATCCCAGGGGGTTTATCAGCTGGCAAGTTTCAATGCACATTTAAGAGTGCAGGTTGCAACTATTATTAACAATAATGGAAAGATTAGGCTTATCAGTATGTCACAATATCACCCTGTTTGGACTTTGTTTTCTGTTTGGCATCATTTCCTGCCAGTCTGTCATCATAGCTTGCAATTCGATTCAGCATCAGTTATTTTGGTTATACTGTGTATCAGGTACAGTACATGGCAAATTTTCTCAAGAAAAAAAATCTCTCAACTAATGCTGTAAAATATACATGGATCAGTTGGTACTACATTAATATTGTAGGTTAAAATTAACTTATTTGTATACAAACTTAAATTACACTTAAGGAAATTTTTATAATAGACCTAATAAAGTTGGTACTACATTAATATTGTAGGTTAAAATTAACTTAGGCCTATTTGTATACAAACTTAAATTGCACTTAAGGAAATTTTTATAATAATAAAGTTATAATAGGCCTACTAACTTTAAAATTATTTCTACTCCAATTCGTTTCTTTAAATATAAACATTTAAATGGTGGCTGTCAACTTGATGGATTTTTTCAAACATGCATTATATAGGCTATTAAAGAACATTAAAAATTATAGTTAATATGTAATATGGTGCACATAGGCTATTAAGCTAAATGCTCCTCTCTAGAGTTGAATATGAATATGTTTGTTCTGAGGTAAATGTGACGTTACGTTTGTTTATTACCAGATATTTTAGTAATGTCTTTCCGCGGTTGAAACAATGATTGAGCGCGATTACACGAGACATGATATGGATTTCGGTAAGTTGTTCTGTATCTTTTAACATACCTTTAGTTCATTCATGTTTATTTCGCGCTGTAACTGGTATTAAAGCGGGGGAGAGGATCAGTTCACGTGCGCGTCACGCTGCCGCTTCTCTAGAACTGATGCGCTACGATCTGTCACGGCACATTAAAGAGCGCCAAATCCGTTTTCTTGCGCTTTTTAAAGCGGGTATATGCAAATCCTTGACCTTTCCTAGTGGGTACACGGCATTTACCTGCGTATCACGTAGACTACACCACCGTGGGGTCCCCCTCGGGAGAAATCGCGGGGGCCCCCCAAATGTATACACACATAGGCTAAATAAATAGCATTGTCATGAACAAGAACCATTTATTCCACTACCTGGATCTTAATGAACATCAATAATTAAGCAAATTAAACCACAAACAGATTACCTAACAAATACAAGGGTGTGATCTGCTGTAAAGCAATTCCCTGGAATAAAGCATCACAGTCCTAACAAAAGCAAAATAAAACCCACTGTCTCTCTCTGGTCCTTTATCCCTGGTTAGTGTGTTGGAATTTAATATGCGACTTTAGTTATTGGGAAAGTGGCACATATGTCTGGGCGCGCGCTGGTCGCAATATCTCTGTTAGTGTAGCTAATGCGATAAAGAAGGCAGGGGGCTATTCATCACCCTGGCCGCTCCCAATACGCTTTATTATTTTAATGCATTTCACAGCGATTAAAAATGATCTATCACCAGACTTGCGTGTGTATGTGTGAGTGTTTGAGGTGAAAGAAGTGTGTGTGTGGTCACTTAAAAGGCCAATTACTGTTGTCGGTGTGCAAAGAGACAGCACAGAAACTCTCCTCACTATTCCCGCTCTCACGGGGTAGAAACATTCACCTCATAGTTTTATTTGGCTTTTTATTCAAATGTACGAGTTCCCTGAAGCTGTTGTGTCTTTACTCTGCGTTCATCCCTCCACCTGCAGTCATTAGACTTGAGTAACTCATAACTGCTAATTAGCGACTTTAATGAGCAATGTGTTAAAACTAATAGCAATTAATCTGCGATTAGGCCAGATTAGCACGCAGCTGCCGATCCAGCTTTCAGGCCGATCCAGCACCAGCTTGACCTGAACAGCTTCACAAAACAGGTTTTATGTCGAAGTATGTTCAAACTCTTCCCCCATACTTTACTTTTTACGAGTACGCGAGGGTCAGCGTACAGTGCGCGTGACGCGAATTTCGTCATCAGAAGAGTACCCGCGTACTGTAAATCCGCCGGATTTTTGTAACCGCGCAAACGCAGCAGGTCGCACATGCGCATTTAATTTTTTTTTTGGAGTAATTGGTTTATCCACAAGTTGGCAACCGTGCCCTGGGGGTGTCGATTCACAAGGTAGTCAAAGAAAAACTGCATAAACAGAACAGACTGGAAAGCATGCAAGCTACAGCGACGAGAGATTGTATGAAGAGGTTAGAAAGTACCCTCATTTCTACAACTCTAGCATGAAAGAATACAAAGATGTTCACATGGGTTGTAACTTGTCGAGAGATTGCTCAAAACTGCGCATGCGTCGAACGCTTGTGTATGAGTACGAGTCAAGTGAAGTATACTTTGCAAGGCTGTGCGTTCGACTGTGTGGGTATAACTAAAGTGTGTGTATGTATGTATATATATATATATTAAACATTTAGCTATTTTAACGTAAAGACGTTAAACTTTAAAAAAAAAAATGTCAAAGTACTTCATGAAGGTTGAGAAAATTCATTTCTTTCATCAAAATACATTTTATAGAAATGCAAATGTTTGGATTAGAACAAAGTCAAGTACCTACAGTACAGGTATTAAAATTATGAAATATAGTAAATAAATAAATCATTTTCCTAAAACATTTTTGGTAATTTTTTCATATTAAAAAAAAAAAAATCAAATAATAGTTTTTAGTTTTGCCATATGGTTGGATTGTGTCTTGATACCACAGACCTCTTTGTTACATATTATGTTTTAACTGTACAAGTCAAAAGAAACCCCTCTTCCCCAGAATTTCCCCAGGCAATTAATTATGAGATGCAAAATAATATTTAGGATGAGTATGAATGCAACCATGGTGTGGAAGAGGAACAAGGAGAAGGAAGGAGAAAAAAAGTTGTCAAATTTCCACCATTTGAATGGTTTTATTACCTTGTCATGTTAAATCAGTGTTTAATCTGAGGTGTGTCAAGACTACAGATTAAACTCCTCAAATGACAAAAGTTTGAGATGTTTTACCTGATCATGTGGCTGAATGTAAAAACTCATTTTGCACAGTGACAGTATGACTGGAATATAAATCTTTGTTCAGGGATGAGGATCCTGTTTATGAGTTTCAGAAAATCTATAAGAGGGATGTGAAAGTTTTCAGTGTTCTGTTAAAGAACATCCTTTCAAATGTGGGAATATATTAGATCCCAGAGTAACTGTTTCTAACATTCCACATTTCATGTAACACTGAGAGTTGAGACTGACTACTATCTATCTATCTATCTATCTATCTATCTGTCTGTCTGTCTGTCTATTGTATGTGTCAGATAGATATTCCCTCTCAAATTATCTTTGAACAAATATCACTTTGTATTTTATGCTAATAATTGTCAATTGTCAGTATTTTTTGTTTGTTTTCATTATGGTTTTTTAGTTTTCATAAATTTTGTATTAATACAAATTAAATTTGTGAGAACATTGCAATGCTAACCTATAAATAACATTTTGTTTCCATACAAAAAAAAAAAAGGAATTTGCTGTATTCCCAGAACTAAAACAGAATATTTTGACACATTTTTAGAACATAATTTTTTTTTCTGGGACTCTGGGACTTTCATTCCATGAACATTCAACAGAACTCATGGGATCTGGCCAGTGATGATTCTAAAACAACGCAAACACAGACATATAAACAGATAAAGACAGTGCCGTGCGCCCTTCACCCTCACACCCCTCGACTGCCTCTGTGAGGAACAATCTGCTCCGAGAGCCTGTCTGTGCCAGCTTCCGCTCTCCTCATGAGTGTGTCTGTCTGTCATCATTTACATCTGTGCAGGCAGAATTTGTGTTTGATTATATGTGTGAAAACATAAGTGGTTCTTGTGTGTACAAAACTCACTATGGGTTGTGAGGGCGTTGATATATGGTTGACAAAGTGTTCTCCTCTCCTCAGTAAAACCGTATGATTTGAAAATGATGATTTGTGAATTCACTTCTGTAATTCAAACAGAGCAGGATAAGTTACATTTAATATTTAGGGTTAGGGGTTTATTTAAATTATTAACCATATGCATGTAATATATACACTATTGGTCAAAAGTTTGGAATAATTAAGAATTTTTAATATGCTAATTTGGTGCTCAAGATTCATTTCTTATATGTTAAAAACAGTTGTGCTGCTTCATATCTTTGTGGAAACTGATACACTATCCATCAATCAATAGTTTGGGGTAAGTAAGATTTAAAAAAAGAAAGAAATTAATACTTTTTTTCAGCAAGGTATTAAATTCATCAAAAGTGACAATAAGACGTTTATAATGTTACAAAAGATTTCTATTTTAAATAAATGCTGTTCTTTTGAACTTTCTATTCATCAAAGAATCTTGACAAAAAAATGTATCAGTTTCCACAAAAATATGAAGCAGCACAACTGTTTTCAACATTGATAGTAATCATAAATGTTTCTCGAGCAGCAAATCATCATATCAGAATGATTTCTGAAGGATCATGTGAGTAATGATGCTGAAAATTCAGCTTTGATCACAGGAATAAATTACATTTTAACATATATTCACATAGAAAACAGTTATTTTAAATTGTAATAATATTTCACAATATTACTGTTTTTACGGTTTAAATATTCCAAACTTTTGACTGGTTTAGATCATTATTGATTCTTGTCGTAATGTAAAAGGCAGAGAGATAAACACAACGAGAGAATAAGACAGGAGTAAAGACAGTGAGAACAAGAGCTGGTCAGAAGAGAGAGAGAGAGAGAGAGAGAGCAGCTGCTGTCTGTCCCGCCTCTGGGGGGCCTCTCACCAATCAGCACAACTCACCACGAATCAATTATCACCAGAGGAAGGGGGCGGAAAACACCGTCGTCCTGTATACGGCATAAACATCACACACATAATCACAAACAAGAACTGTTTTCAACATCAAGACTTTATTAGAATGTTTAAGGGGTCTATTTAGTTTACTAAAGTTATATATCATTATTCTTAGGTTGTGCTCCAGAATGATTCCTTAAATCATGTTGTTGAGGAGGCATACTGTTACTTTACTAAGTGATCAGATGCACTATTTTCACCTGCTGGACCAAAAAACAAGTGAAAAAAAACTCTAGACGCACACTGAAGGAGAAACCCGAGTCAGATCAGAAGATCTCAGAGACAACGCACTGGAAAACTCCTCAACATCTCACCAACTAAATCTAAACAAACTGATTGCAGGCACACTTTCATAGCATTCAAAACTTTAGTAGCAATTTTTCGGTACAAAACCTTCAGTTTTTCCCAAAAGTTCAAAAATGGCTGAATTAGGTCTTTGATCGAAATATTCCTAATTTAGTTTCACAAATTGTAATAATCTAGATGTCACCGTTTATTAGGGGCCAAGCACCAAAGGTGCATAGGCGCCTATTGTAATCGTCGGCGTTCTTATTATTATTCTTTTACTTCTTATTTTTCTTCTTCTTCCGTTCTAGAAGTCTATGGCAGCCCATAGAACCGCTTGTAGGAAAGTTATGACATTTGGCACACAGTTAGAGGACAGTCTGAACTGTCACCATAGCAAATTTGGAGTCTCTTTCTCAATCGCTCTAGCGCCACCAACTGTCCAAATTTGCACTCACATTTGTGCTAATAACTTTTAACAAAGCATGATATTGGCTCTAACTACAGTACTGTTGGTCTGATTGACTTTAAAATTGACATGCCGTGTCTTTGTCTCAGTTGCTATCATAGTCCATTATGTCTGCTGCTAGCTTCCTTGTTTGCTTCTGTTGTGCTTGGCCCCTTAATTGTTTCTTGCAGCTATATTTGTCATTATTTTTGTTTGTTTGTTTTTAGCTTTGAGCTTTTATGCAGATCATTTAAAAACTCCTGTGCTGACAAATAAGAACTGTAAATAAATGACAAATATTCTTAATAAATATGGGCTCATAAAATGCTATAAATAAGATCATTAGAAAAACCTTTTTTTAACAGTAAAATAGTTGTAGATTGCATGGTATTTTTCAATAAAAATATGTGAGAATCCTTAAAACCAGATACCTGAAGCAAAATTGCATCAGATATTGATTTGTGTCGTCAGAGAATTAGTCTCAATATCTCTTGAACTTTTTTGATTTAGTAAAGTTTATGCTTAAGACAAGAAAACAGACATGGAAAAAAAAAAGTCTCATTAAGCCAGTTGCACATGATAACATGGTATTACTTTACACTGTTCTTCTCCTGTCATACTTGAATTTAATCAGTGCACCAGTTTCTGTTTACACTGTCCATAACCTTTTGCACTTGGACAATGCTCTACCGTTTCTACCTCCTTCACAACCAAAACATTTTCTGTATATATTGTTACTTATTTACACTGACTGGTCTTCCATCTGCATCTTAAATGCACTGCATCACACATTATATAATATGATAATAAAGTTCAATCTAATCTAATCTAAAATAAAAACAAAATGACCAGCAGAGTAAGAAAAATAAACTTCAAAAGAAACATTCTCTGTAAACATCATCTTTTTATATCTCAAATCTTTGTTTTAAGGATGGTTTTATTTGGATATTTTCATGTCTCAAACTCAAAGTCTTTTCTCTGCCTTCGGTTCAAAGTTTAAGTGTTTTATCATATCTGAACATGAAATATCTCATCTAAACATCTAATAAGAGTCTCACGGCCTGTCTTTTTATTTAAAGCGTCACATGAAGAGTGACTGAAAGTGTGTGTGTGTGTGTGTGTTTGTGTGTGTGGGCGTGTGTGACAGGTGGGTGTTCAGCAGGAGGGGCCGGTCAGGGTCACCCCCATCTGGGGAGCGCACACACACACACACACACTAACACACACGCTATCCAAACGCAAAGCAGAAGACATCAGCCTGCCGAAGAGAGAGCGAGAGGGAGGGTGTTTTGTAGTTAATAATGTTTTGTGAGATGGTCAAATTGAGTTGTGTGGGCCGAGCTGGAGGGCTTTTATACAAGAACAGCTTGAGTAAGATAAACGACCCTCATTCACACACACACACACAGTCACATAACAATGCCACACGGAAACAATGCAAGGATCATCTTAAAAAGTTGAGCAATGAATGTGTGTGATGTTTCATAATCACATTTGCACACATCTAATAATCAAAGTTGGGCTGCAGACGTCTCTGTGTTTCAGGCTGTTTTCACTTTGGGTTTGATTGCTTCATCCACACTAGACCTCGACTTCACTCCTTTCCCTTTGGCCTCACAGGTCTGTTTTCACATTTGAGTGCAAACCGAGTGCATTTGCATCATCAATGTGAGTTTCACTAAAACTTTATACACTTGTTGCAAGAGATGCAAAGAATTGCAAGTTGCTTAATGAAGACTTACTCGAAAGCATTGATGCATGAGATGCATTATTGTGTGACGTGCAAAGATGCAAATTGTGTTATGAATAGTGGTTCACTTAGACAAGTTAGGCAAGATTTGGTTTCAATTCTAAAACATACCAGAACGTGAAACGTAACTGAACTACAGAGTCAAATGAACTCCGATCTGACTGAGCACCAAAACCTATAATGTGAGAGCGCCGATACTACATCACTTTTCTTTCTTTTCGGAACTACCTGGTCTTCTGCTTTAGCAAGGTGAAAAATAAAATAAAATAAAATAAACAATAGTGAACATAGTTAGCATAGCAAAATAACATTTTAAAAAATAACAATCGTAAACAGGACAGCAAAGTAAAAAAAAAGAAAAAATTATAAACAATTAGGATAAAAAAAATAAAATAAACATTTGTTAACATTGTAATAATAAACAATTGTAAACATAGTTATGATAGCTATATAAAATAATATAAAATAAATATTAGGATAGCAAAAACTAACTTAGGATAGCAAAAACAATCCTAAAAGATAAAATAGCAAAATAAAATAAAAAAATCAATTGTAAACAGTTAAGATATAAACAATTAAAAGTTAAAATATAAACCATTAGGATTCCAAAATAAATAAAAAACATCTGTAAACATAGCTATGAAAGTAAAAGTAAATTAAATAATTAAAAAAAATATATAGTTGTTACAATAGCTAAATAAAATAATATAAAATAAATAATCGTAAATGGTTAGGATAGCAAAATAAAAATAAAAAACAATTATAAATATTATAAATAAAATTAAACGTAAAATAAAAATAAAACAAAATACAATAAAATAAGAAATATAATCCTAAAAGATAGTTAGGATAGCAAAACAAAAAATTTGATAAGTTTTGAAATTTTGAAAGTTATGATAGCATAATAAAATAAAGTAAAATAAAATAAAATAAAATAAACAATCGCAAACAGGATATTGAAAAAAAAAAAAAAAACAACAACCAAAAACATAGTTAGGATATCAGAATAAAATAAACATAATTTGGATAGCAAAATAAAATAGAAAAGGGAAAACACTTCCTGTATTTTTTGTTGTTGATGTCAAATGCAGTGTGTCCAATCAAATTCTACAGTATTTTGGTATAAATTCACCTGTCACTCAAATTAGATAGGTTCATCCTCAAGAACATAATCAAATCAACACAAATCAACCGGTCTGCATTAAATAGGTTGCGGTGTTGGATATCATAAAAAAAAAAAAATCTGAGCACTGAAACAAAACCAGCTGCTAATTATCTCACTTTTGTGTTAGGGGGTGAGTAAATGATGACAGAATCATCATTTTTTGGCAAACTATCCCTTTAAAGAGTTCTATGAGTTTTAATTAGATATAGAATCATGTCCAGCTTTATTACTGCTCATTTCATGCCTCATTGTAATGAAACACACACAATATGAGCAGGAGGCCCGTCTGTGTGTGTGTACATGAATCTGCCCCGGGGCCGGGCAGGTGGGCAGTGCTGCTTGACTGGTTGGCTGGTGTTGAGGGCAGACAGCCTTGGGTCTGAGGCCCAGCAGGCCGTGGGAAGCAGGGGGCTCGAGTAGGAGCTCTGCCAGGGCCGGGAGCAGCGAGGCTGGTGGCAGCTGCCGGCGGCTCCCCCTCCCTCGCTCGCGGCCCCCCGCCATCAGCCCACAGGAGGGGTGAGGAGGTTAACAGCCAACGGTGACACACACAGGATAATCGGCTTTCATTAAGTGACCTACGCTCCACACACACGGAGACAGAACACACTACATAAACCACACACACACAGGAAACATGTTTAAACACTCACTGACTGATAAAGAAACCGACTGCATTCAGAATACAATACTTGCAGACTGTACACTGCATACTGTCTCATGTTATTGTTAATAGTATGCAGTATACAGTATGCTAATATTGCTAAATTAAATGTAGCATACTATACTGAAATATTTGTCATTGCATACTGCATACTATTTAGCCTATAGAAAATAGAATGTGAAATAGTGATTAACATTTCAAAGAATAGTATGTAAGAATAGAAATGTTTAGCATTGCATACTACTTACTATTTTAATAAATAATATGCAATGATAAACATGTCAAAGTTTTGTATGCTACATCATTTATTAATACTTGCATACTTTACACTGCATACTATTTCAGATACTTTTTTAATAGCATGCAGTATGCTAGTATTGCTAAATTAAATGTAGCATACTATACTTAACTGTTTATCATTGCATATTAAAAACTATTTATTGAAAACAGAATGTGAAATAGCGATAAAAATTTCAAAGAATAGTGTATGCTCTCTCATTTAATTTAACAGTACTAGCATATTGTATACTGCATACTATTTGGCATACTATTTTTAACATTAAAATTAAATGATGTAGCATACTATTCTTTGAAAAGTTTATCATTGCACACTACACACTATTTCACAATATTTTTAATGAATAGTATGCAGTATGCAATGATAAACATATCAAATTATAGTATGCTACATCATTTAGAAAATGATGTCCAGAAATGTTTAGCATTGCATACTACATACTATTTTCAATAAATAGTATGCAATGATAAACATGTCAAAGTTCTGTATGCCACATCATTTAATACTAGCACATTTTACATTGCATACTATTTCAGATACTTTTTAATAAATAGCATGCAGTATACAGTATGCTTGTATTGCTAAATTAAATATAGCATACTACAGTATGAAATGTTTATCATTGCATACTGCATACTATTTCACATAATATTTTTAATATATAGTATGCAGTATGCAATGATAAACATATCAAATTATAGTATGCTACATCATTTTACTTAGAAAGTGGTGTCCAGAAATGTTTAGCATTGCATACTACATACTATTTTAATAAATAGAATGCAATTATAAACGTCAAAGTTCTGTATGCTACATCGTTTAATTAATACCAGCATATTTTACATTGCATACTATTTCAGATACTTTTTTAATAAATAGCATGCAGTATACAGTATGCTTGTATTGCAAAATTAAATACAGCATACTATAGTATGAAATGTTTATCATTGCATACTGCATACTACTTAATCAATAGTATGCAGTATGTGATTATAAACATTTCCGTTTGCCTTTTTACTCACGTTTTGTTAGTCATTATTTTAAATTGTGGTTTATATTGCAGGGGAAGATTTTCTACCAATAAACTTGTTTAAAGGTGTTAATTAGGATTCACTAAGTTCGTTTTTTCAGTCTCAACATCTTATGACAGTCCTGTGTGTGACGGTTTCTGGAAAAAAGAAAAAAAAAAACAGATTTTCCTCTTTAACATTTTCTCTTCTAAACATCTCTTTCCTGATTATCTTCATTATTAGCCGTGCATTCTTCTTCAAACACATGCATGCATTCTCTCTCTTCTTCTCCTTTGTTCTGTTCATTCAGGCAGTGCGGTTTTCTTTCTTTTCAGTGCTGCACAAACCAGCCGAGCGCTCAACCATCACAGGCCACATCGCTCTATATCCATCCGTCTGTATTCTGTCTGCCTCTCATTTCTCAGCTCAGTGCTAAAGCCCTCAAGGTGTCTGAAGCAATGTGAAGAGAATCATTGTCTTTAAAAAACGTCAGGTGTTGTGTTACATCAGAATAACTAGTTCCCGATCGGCTCCGTTTATAAATTCCTTGAGTTATTTCTCAGGACTTTGAATGCAAATAATGATCAATAGGTCTTAACTCATATCAGACATATGCATGAAACATGCAATACATAGTTGAAACGATTCCAGTTTGTCTTTTGCAGAAGGAATTAATGGAGGAGCGAACTGTAAAAATGACATCCTTCCTCAAACTGATGGCCTTTAATTCCATCATTGACATGTATTTTTCACTAACATGCATGACACATGATATACTTGCCAATAGCACATGATCTATCTGTAGAGAGAGACTAACAGACTCATTCTTGCCTCAGAAACAGTATGTTCTTCATACACACCTTGAAGAAAGCGCAAACTTTCTGAAAACTGCATTTCAGAGATGAAAAGCTGCTGGAACAACAACAACAAATATTATAACAAGCCCTCAGTTACACAGTTCAGTTGTCAGGTTCTTAATATTGCATTTAGGATTGAAGTTCGAACCTTAAACGAATAGTTTCAAACTCAGAAGTGAATGAAAAATAAATCATTTACCCTCACACTGTTCAAAACCAATATGACTTTCTTTCTTACCTGAAACACAACACGGCTTTTTCTATACAATAAAAGCATACAGAAAAAAAACAGGACTCATGCACAACTATGTGTGAGGAACAGACACATATAGTCTTTATTCACTGATAATCCTTTAATTTCATTTATGCATATTCAAATGTACCATTAATGACACCAAATTCCATTGGTTCTCATGTCTTTTAATGCATTTCAGATGCAAATGGGCCTAAACTACAAAATTTAGTTCATAAACAATCCAATTCAGGCAGTAAAATTATCTAAGGAAAGAAATAAAAACCTTTTTCAGGCTCATCACATGATTCAAGGATTTTCAAATCTATCAGAAACATCAGTCATGTCTGTCTCAACAGCTGTGTGCAGACATATTAATACATTTTAAAAAGCCCTCTGGTGTTTCAATCAACTGTCTGATCCATGCATCATAATTCCGCCCTAATACAAATCTGAATGCTGGAAATAAATCCATATTTGGAAACGTTCATTTCAGAGAAACAATGAAATCTGTGGGAGATGAATATATCGAATGGTTATAGAGATTTACACAGCCTGAGGACGAGCCCTGTTCGAGGATATTCAGTTGTCCCTCCCTCTAAAATTACTATATTACTTTTATTGGAAATTTGGGATCGTTATTTGTATTTATTTACCTGTGCAGGCTGTACTGTCCCTGAATTTACTGTCAAACTGACTTGTTTCTGTAATGCACAGGAATTAAGCTTATCATTTTACTTAGCAAAAACTTTCAATGTGTGTTCAACATACACACCTTTGAAGTTTGGAGAACGTATGCATACAGCAACCCCAAAAGTACCTGGAAAAAAATTAAAAAAAGAATGACTATCATTGCATTAGATGACATATCAAAACGGCATTTAGTTTAAATGTGTAACTTTTGGCCCTCTGGCAGTTAAAAAACAAAACTGCATGCATTTTGCGGAAGAACATTTTTTTGTGTGTGTGTGTGAGTGTGTGCTTCGGCTCTGCATGACTGTGCGGATGAATATGACCCCTCATAATAGATAATACTTCACAATGAACTCTCTTCTAGAGCTACATATGGCAATTGTTAAGCGTTTGTTTAAAATGGGTGGAGGTTGGAGATTTAGTGCTCTATGTCAACCTTTCTCGCACGTTGTGACAACTAAACTTTGCCACTCTCACACCAGACACACATCAAAATAGCCGGAGCAACTTTCTCTATTTACGGATATGACAACGCTATCTCACGACCAGTTCGTACGTATTTTACAAGGTGGCTAATTCGTACGAATTCATACGATCTGTCTAAACCACAGTGACTTGTAGGTTAGAGGTAGGTCTTACGAATTCATACGAATTTGGCAACTCGTAAAATACGTACGATTTAGCAAAAAAACGTATGACGACACGCACGGGCGTGTGTGAAATTTCCCGCGAAAACCATCCCGTCAGGTCTAAAATATAAATGCTTATAATAGGCTTACCATAGTGAATCGGGGTAAGTCAAAAACACGTTTTGGAAGAAGGATTGATGATGTATTGACTCAGTATTTAAATGTTGTTAATTTTGAACAAAAAAAAGTTAAAGAAAGATGCACAAATACACTTGCACAGCAAAATAAGACTTTTTAAAGACAATAAGCATTGCAACATGAACGGGTTACTTTACTTGGATGTGTGTGAACTTGAACTGACATCCACTACATATCAGGCAGTTTTAAGAGTCCTAAAACTGCGAGAGCACCTGCTTAATTCAAACCAGGGCTTTTGAAGTCCCTCCTCATTAACTTTACTAATGTTGCACCACTGCATCATATCAAAACATTGAGTCTGACTCATAATCAATGCTGTAGTCTCAGTGTGAGAGGAAACAGATGTTCAACAACACCAGCGAATTCACGGGCTATTACTTTACATTTAATAGGCTTTATTTAATATTTAATGGGGTGACAGAGGATGGGAATTATTAACGGTCCAAATGTCATTTGCTGTGTCAGTTTGGCTTCAGGGCTGTGAGGATTTTCTCTCCTATTGAGTTTTTCCAGTGTGGCCTTTAAACTCCCGTGATCTTCAGACTGATCTTCATATTGCCTCTGTCTGTGACGCTTCAGCACAGATCATAATAAAAACACAGTAGGTGTTTTTAAATACTCTATTACTTACCGGTGTCAATTCATATTCCTCCACCACTGCTTCTCTCAAAGTCTCTTATTTATTATTGAAAAGCACATACGACCCTTATATCACTTAATTCTACTTTGCTGCTTTATATCTCTGTTTCTCTCTATGTGTTCCTCAGATCCGCGCGCGTGACAGGTCTCGCTCTGTGCTGAAGTTGGGAAATTGATAACGCGCCGGAGACGCGCAATAAAAACGACGCCCGCGGGCGCGACACCCGGATCCCCTATTATGCAAATACGGGGTAATTTTAAAGACAAATCGTTGGCTTTTATTCCCTTATATTTCTGTTTTATACGTCTCGGTTTCTCCGGAGAATAAAACATTTAATGTGTCGAGCCCAATGATGGATCTGACCTTCAATCATTCCAGCGAAAGGAGGGGCTTTATTTGAAGAGAACAAAACAAAACGCAAGAATTTCGGCATCGATATTACTAAACTTTTGTGCACACAGATTGTGAAAAATATCGGCTATGAAAATCTTAAAGTTAAGTTGAGGGCATGATTAATAGCGGATCAAATGTCCAGTTATTCAAAAATACATGAAATGCAAATCATACAAAATGACTTGAATTCATATCTACTATGATAAACACGTTTTTAGTTTAATAGTTTAGTTTGATATTTGTGGGTCTTAAAAGGTGTCTAAAATGTCTAGCTGTCATATCATATCATATATATATATATATATATATATATATATATATATATAAGAAAAAGTCTAAAAAAGCTAATTCTTTTAACATTTCTTAATATGAGCATT
The DNA here is from genome assembly GCA_039654765.1 of Mylopharyngodon piceus. Lineage (NCBI taxonomy): Eukaryota > Metazoa > Chordata > Actinopteri > Cypriniformes > Xenocyprididae > Mylopharyngodon > Mylopharyngodon piceus. The sequence goes on from CM077439.1 coordinate 29,589,298, forward strand.
GTTTTTTAATACAAAAAAGTATTAATATATAAAAAAAGACTTTTGTCCACTGAATCAGTCAGTGTTGAAAAAAAAATGGTTTAAAAGTTTTTCAGAAATTGATGAATCTAACATGAATAAAAAAAATATACTAAAATCTTGGCACGTGTTTTTAAACTAGATTTTTCAAAGATTTTACCTTTTTATCACCTCAGACATCCTTATTTGCCATGTTGTTGACTGATATCATAATATTTTTGTATGCTATTTGGGCATAATTTCACATTTTGACAATTTCAAATAATTTCATAATTAGATCAGCACATATTAAGAACAGCATTAACAGTAAAAACAAGTAAATGTATTATCTATATAATAATAATAATAATAATAATAATAATGACATTTTTCCTGAACTTATACTTCGAGAGGGAGTTCATTACATTGTTTCAGCAATTAGAAAAACAGTATCCTCACGCGCACATCTGATGGATCAAACCTTACGGGACATCCTGAGTAACGGGACCGATTCGCTCAGGAACCGATTACACGATAGTGAAGATCCCAGAGCTTCCTCAATCAATCAAGAGAGAGAGAGAGAGAGAGAGAGAGAGAGATGGCGGGGTCCATTACTGAACAGAATAACAGTCACCAAAAACAATTACATGTGACTGAATGGCCAAAGATACACAGCAAATAATTGCTGTACAGTATCAATAAATGTTTGACAACAAGGAAACTGAAAGAGAAGCAAATGTCACATAATTATATGCTATTATCACGCGTCAAACAGTAAACAGGCCAAATTTGTCGCCGCGTGCACATATGGCACGGAAACGCGCCAGAAGCACGTTAAGGGGAGTCAAGCGTTTCTGCCAGAAATGTCTGAATACATTCATGGGGTGGTTTTTAAAAAATCATTCATGTGTCAACGATAAACTAACAGCCGTCAAAAGCTCAGTGGCGGTGTCACATTTTTAGACACCGTGTCCATTTCACTGGAGAGACTGAAGCTGAAAACTGCCACACTAATAGTCTGGGAGAGCAAATTATGTTGCTGCTGCACCTCAGGTCACAGACTCCATACTTGTTGATTTTGGGAGGTTATTAATGATAAGGATGATTTTATTACAGAACAACTAAACTGGATGCTAAACTTTAGAACTATTAAACATTATTTGCATTTGCCTAAAGCGACTGAAGTGCACGTCAAATGCAACAGAAGTTCACATAACCTTTATGAACACAAACAGATTTCCATATAAAAGAGATTCTGATAGGAGTGGACAATTTGTGACAACTGACGTTTCTTTATAAATCTATCCATGCATGCATTCATCAATGCATTCAAATAATTACAAAGTAAACAACATTCACTCTTAATTTAAAAATCACCAGTAAAAAAAGAAAGTAAGTCTTTGTCATTTGTTCTCGATGGTAAGAGACCCAGTTCAGAGGGGTCCGGGGCCGATTATGTCCATTTCACCTGCGCAGACGCTTCTAAACTGCATTACTGACTCAATCTTCACGGCTCTTTCATTGCGCGTGTCCTGCCAGCAGCCTGCCCACGGCAAACACTCCATTTCCCGGTGTGAGGACACGAATTTGGCCATCAATTTAAAAGGCTTTGCGCGCTCACACACAAACAGCAGAGCGCAGTGCGCGACGGTCCGGCACAGAACTTCTCATAATTTGATGGATATTGTTTGGGTGACATTTATGTAATAAAATCTAATTGGTCTGTTGCGAAATGCTGCGGGATAGTTTTACTGAATGAAATTACGCGCAACTGAGAGCATGTGGGGTTCGAGCATTAATCAACGCCATGGCACAAATCAATGCTGTACATCTGAGCAGCAGGACTGTATTTAGTGATGACGAGCATCGGGCTCGTGTTTAACAGAGACATTCTCCGATTTCTGCCGAACGATCGATAACACAATGAATCCTTCACGTTTATCTCAGTGAAACACACTCAGTTTTAACTGGCAGGACAAGAAAAGAGATTGAAATATTAAGTTTTCATAAAAAGAATATAAGATTTGTTGTTTTGAGAATCCTCAAATATATGTTAAAAAACATTTTTAAACCTATAAAACTAAAACCTTCAAGGGTTAGTTCACCCAAAAATGAAATTTCTGTCATTAATTACTCACCTTCATGTCGTTCTACACCCGTAAGACCTTCGTTCATCTTCGGAATACAAATTACGATATTTTTTATATAGAAAGCAACATAATTACCACATTCAAGGTCCAGAAAAGTAGTAAAGACATTGTTAAAATAGATGACGTGACTACAGTGGTTCAACCTTAATGTTATGAAGCGACGAGAATACTTTTTGTGTGCAAAAACAAAACAAAAATAACGACTTTATTCAACAATTTTTTCAAATCTCTCCCCTGTCAGTCTCCTATGATGTTTACGCTGCATAGACAGTGCAACGCTTCCGGGTTCTACGTCAGAACGTCGGCCGGCTCCTGCGTCAGCATCACACGTGAACAGCGTCGGCCAATAATAAGCTGCGGTTCTGACATAGTACATAGAAGCCTGCGCTGTCTATATAATGTAAACAATGTAGGAGACGGGCAGGGGAGAGATGAAATTGTTGAATAAAGTCGTTATTTTTGTTTTGTTTTTGCGCACAAAAATGATTCTCGTCACTTCATAACATTAAGGTTTAACCACTGTAGTGACGTTGACTATTGTCAATGTCTTTAGCTACTACTTTTCTGGCCCTTGAATGTGGTAATTAGCCTATGTTGCTTTCTAAGGGGGATAAAAAGATATTTCATCAAAAATATCTTAATTTGTGTTCCGAAGATGAACGAAGGTCTTACGGGTTTGGAACATGAGGGTGAGTAATTAATTAATGACAGAAATTTCATTTTTGGTTGGACTAACCCCCTAAACCTGACGCTATTCCTTGCAAGCACTGTTTCCTTCTGAAAAAAAATAGTTTATTCATTTTGAATGCATCACTGCAAAGTAAACTCAAAGTTTGTGCGTAAAAATGTGCTAATGTAATTCAACATAATGAGAGACCTCTGTAAATAAATTAGCTCAGCATCTTTCAGCCCCAATAAATGCGCATTTCAGAAATTAGTGTGATGACATTATTGAATAGCATGATGAGGCTCTAGTTCACTTTTTCCCCGTTCCTAAATGTCAACCAATAGACAGAGATAATGACGGCTCGGTCCAGTCGACCAATGAAAACTTGAGCTGAAGAGTTTGGCAGGCGCCACAGAGCGGAAACTCGACAGTTTGACGCGCGGCTCATCAGTGGCGAGACGTGTCAGAGTTCAAACGAGGAAACAGAGAAACGAGGACCGTCATCTGAGACCATGGACAAGACTAAAACTAAATTAAAATTATTTTCGCCGCACTTAACGTGATTTCGTTTGTTTCAATCCGCCATAATCTGCCGCGCAGCTGGGAATTATGGAGCGCGCGGAGCTCAACGAGCCAGAGGCGCCATCCAAAGCTAATCAGGAACCCATACGATTCGGGATCGACCAGATTCTGGGCTCTCTGGACCCGGAGAGCAGCCGTGCGCACGGCGGAAACACTGTGGATAACAGCCGCTTGGGAAGCCCAACCAGGGCGAGTGTTGCTCCTCACGTCTCCTTACCCGTCTCTCTTTCCGGAGTCACGGGCTCGCTGGAGGACTCCGGACGGGTGTACGGGGTGAGTGGCACTCTGGTGCCGAGTGGAGTGATTCGGGTCCCGGCGCACAGACCTCTAGCTGCCGCGGTGCCGCCGGCAATGTTGAGCGCGGCACCGGCGCTGTGCTTCCCCTGGATGGACAATAACCGCAGGTTCCCTAAAGACAGACTGCCAGGTAAAAGATACACATCTCTGAGGATGCTGGAATTGATCCACACGGTTCACAGATCTCTCTGGCTGCTGGACCTGCGCAGATGGTTTCAAGAAAATATTTCAGAGGGGGAAAAAAATCAAAAAAGCTTTCCCCTCCAAAAATATGCATTAAGCTTATCACTATGAAATCACCCTGAAAAATACATGACCTTGATTTCAATAATAACCACACTGTTTTTGTAAAACTCATAATTATAGTAACTGTTATACAATAAATCAAATGTCAATCACAACGATAATTAAAATAAATAAATTAGCATACGATTATTTACATGCTATCAAATGCAGATTAATTCATTTTCTTAAACGCACACATGCAATAAAAATAAGGACAAATAAAACACATTCAAATTCATAGCGCAAAAAATAGGTTTGATTGGTTGCTGTAATGTGTTTATTGTTAATCCAGAATATTAATTAAATGATTAGGCCCGAAACTACGTTTAGGCTCTATCAAAATGGTAATGTTTCTTCAATTAAGTCAATAAATCGAACTCAGTTGAGATATTTAAGGTGAAATATACACGCTTAAAAACAATAATCAGAGTTAAGTTTTTCACAGTTTATATCAGTAGAGCACGACGGGGATGAAGGCTATTTTAAGGAAAACGTGCTTGTTTCTGGACCTGAAGAATATGAAAATTTAAAAAAATATATATATATGTGCAATAGTGCACTTTTGAGATGCACGATGTTTTCGGTAAATTAATTACACATTAAGGAAACTATACGCACTTCAGAAATGGGTGCACCGTTTTTTGTTCATGTTCCTGTGGGAATAAACTATTGATTTAATAATTTTTAATAACCCTGAAAATTATAAACAGGTGTTTTGTTTCAAACATAAGTGATAGTTGTCGTGCATGTTGAAAAATGAAGTGTGCCTTTAACCTCGTTGTACCAACATCATTCATCAAAGATGCACACAAATCAGCTTTCTCAATATTTTTTCATTAACTAGGTCTATATCACGAACAAATAGTAAAAATATTCAACACAGTCAACCAAATAATTTCAGAGAGCACTGGGTTTAATAAACCAATAGTCTACATTAATAATTGCATTATCAGAGTTTGTTTTTAGCACAAATCTAAAGGAAAATAACATCCTAAATGACACTTTTCCCGCTGTTCCGCAGCTCTCATTCCGTTCACCGTGACCCGGCGGATCGGTCACCCGTATCAGAACCGAACTCCCCCCAAACGGAAAAAGCCCCGCACGTCGTTCTCTCGCGTGCAGATCTGCGAGCTGGAGAAACGCTTCCACCGACAGAAATATCTGGCCAGTGCGGAGCGCGCGGCCCTCGCCAAGAGTCTGAAGATGACGGACGCGCAGGTCAAGACCTGGTTCCAGAACCGACGGACCAAGTGGAGGTGAGGCCGGTGTGACCCAAACAGCACAGGCGTGACTGAAGGATTTCAGCATGCAAGACGCTTTTTATAATGTCATTAACCCTACAACGTTATTAACATTATTTTTTTTAGTTGTTTAAATCCCTCCTGGAAAATGCAGGAGTCCACCAAGTGCAAACATTTAGACGCATTTAGAATTAAGATATTACACTTTTTAATTTAATCATTTATTTTTAACTTGAATTATTTTATTAGTATTCGATTATGATTAAATATACATTAGAAAACATATTTAATTGAAATATTAAAGGAACATTCACCTTTTTTGTGCTCTTCTGTCACTTTTCACTTTTGTAGCACGTGCTATGTGGAAAAAAAAATCATGGACATGATTAATGGTCCTAAAAAAATGACCACCATATAGAAATGAATGGGAAAAGTAAAATCTACGAAAATAAAGAGAATTTTGGGGGGATTCAATATACAAATCAGCCACTATGCAGAAAAAAAAAATAGAAAAAATGGATCATAATTATTGCATAAATATTACACTCTACAAAATGCTGGGTTAAAAACAACCCAAGTTGGGTTGAAAATGGACAAACCCAGCAAATGGGTTGTTTTAACCCAGCTGTTGGGTTAAATGTTTGACCCAACATGCTGGGCAGTTTTATTGATCTCAACTATTGTTTAAAAATGACTATATGGCTGGCTTAAAATGAGCCCAAAATAGGTTGGAAATTAAAAATCAGACACATAATTACTAGAGGTAACAATAATAATCAAAAGGTGAACATTTATTAATAAGCAATTTAATGAATGTTTATTGTTTAATTATTTATTAAACTTATTAATAAATGTTCATTTATTAAACTTATTAATAAATGTTGATTTCCAACATACTTTGGGTTCATTTTAAGCAGTACAGTCATTTTTTAAACAATAGTTGAGTTAAATAAAACTACCCAGCAGGTCGGGTCAAACATTTAACCCAACCTCTGGGTTAAAACAACCCAATCGCTGGGTTTGTCCATATTTAACCCAACTTGTGTTGTTTTTAACCCAGCATTTTTGGAGTGTACTTAGTACCCTAAAGTACTAAGTACACTACAAAATATTAAAGAATATTATTGAACAAAAATATATTGCATTGATTTTACTGGGGGAAAAAAGTTACATTTGAGGTGTTCTGACACTTTTGACTGGGAGGAGTGTGATCCCTAAATGGCTGATTTTTAGGATTTATAATTGTTTTTTTGCATCTTACTCCAAAATCTCTAGAAGGCAAACAGCTGAGGAAAGAGAGGCGGGACGTCAGCAAGCCAATCGGATGCTGCTTCAGCTTCAGGCCGACGCCCTCCAGAAGTCCATGAGCGAATCGGTGTCGTCGGATCCTCTATGTGTGCATAACTCCTCCCTCTACGCCCTCCAGAACCTCCAGCCTTGGGCCCAAGAGAGACCTGGTAAAATGGCCCCAGCATCCACTACACTGGCTTAAAATCACTCCCGTGGTGCTTTAGACTCACTAAGAATGGAAAGATTGAACTAAGATGATAAAACCACTTTATCTGAAAATGAATCAGGCTTTTTGACTGGTTATTTTATATGTGAGGAGCATTTGTAAATCTCAAACCATCTAAGCACTTTTTGTGGGAAAAGTGAACTAATGATGTCTCTGTGTTTGTTACGGACAAAAAACGTAGATGCTGCCTTTTGGAAAAAAAGGTGAAACGTTCACAGAAACTAACTGGCAATCAATCTGAATCACAGCTCTGTAAATATATGAACTGCTTAAATGATGTCTGTGAGAAAGTCTACAAAATATTGTACTGGTCATGAAAAAAATTGTAATTATTTTGTGCTATTATGGTGACGATACATTACCGCCTAATGTTTGTCGTTGTTGACGTGCTTTCAACTGGAAAAGCAATGGTGTGTAAAATACAACACTGAACAATCAGCATTATGCATTGAAAATTTTATTGTTAAATAGTTTATACATCATTTCAACAAGAGGATATTTAAGCTTCCCGTCTCCTCAGTCTGTCTGTCTGATTGACCGTCTGTCTCTCTGTCACCTCAGACCAGGTTTCCCCGTCTCCTCTTTTACATCATCATGAAAAATAATCTGCACCTGTGCTCTATAAAGCTTATTCAGTTTTATATAGATACTGCTGCTACTAATCGGATCATTCAGGCCAACTTTGCAGAGTATAAAATATACAATGTGTGTAATAAATCAAATATCATAGGCTACTGTATACTTTAAACTCATCACGCTGTACCGGCACAGTGATTGCTCAAAAACACATCATAATATGATCCAAAAAATGATCAGAAACGATAATAATAATAAAAAAGCAACACTAAGGTTATCAGAGCATATTAGAGTCTGCCAGGACTGTTTGTGACCGTGATGAACACGGGTTTAACTTTCAACACACTTTTTACCATGATGGCTTCAGTTTCCTGGCACAAAAGTACTTGTTCACATTTTTAGGAGCTTTTCAACGGCTACTTTAAAGTAGTGCTGGCAAACGATTGATCGCATCCAAAATAAAAGTTTGTGTTTGCATAATATATGTGTGTAGTATGTATATTTATTATGTATATATAAATACACACATACATGTATATATTTAAGAAATATTTACATGTGTATATATATATATATAATATACATATAAATAATTTATATATAAATATATTTTTGTAAAATATATACATATATGTGTGTGTATTTATATATACATAATAAATATACATACTACACACATATTATGCAAACACAAACTTTTATTTTGGATGTGATTAATCGTTTGACAGTGCTACTTTAAAGTCAAAATGAAATCTAAATTGACCATATTTACTTCCTCTCTTTTATATATATATATAATGCCTACTTTCTTGATCTAATCAATTCTATACAAATTGGGTGCCACCTTACATGTTTTTAATATTTATGTCAGATTATAAAGTAAAATGGATTGTGAATGCTCTTCATGTTGAGTTTAAACATCATGCTTGTCAAAACTAATCCAACACATTTATGTTCATTTTATTTGCTGTCTTTAAATTAATTTCATTATAATTACTATTTTTCTTGCTCTCTCTTCACAAATTACGTCACAGTAAGGTGGCATTATGGCTGTATAAAACAGTACTAAGTTTTGGCAATTCACAGCTTTCACACAGTAAAAATAAAATGCATTTATATAAATATTAGTTAAACACACAAACAAAGACACAAATATACTGACTGCTAAAGTTTGCTACGGCACCTGTCAATCAAAATCCATTTTCACAAGGAGAGTCTCCATCTGCACAAGAGTGAAACTCAAAACCAATTAGTCATATTTCACCCCAAAATCAAAAAACACGAAACTTGCTGCCTTTAATTTATGCATATTTCAATAAATCACTGCATTTCATTTATGAGGACACTGGGGTGAAATGTGACCTGCACGTGATGTCATGAGATTCACCCACAAACAGACCCCATGATTCTGACAGACAAACAGACCAATCAGAAGGCAGATGTTCGAGTGGGCAGAGCTAAGAGCGATCACAAGCCAACAGAGATGGGTACGAGTGACGAGACTATCACTAGTAATGGACACGAACACACATCAGATCAACAGCGAGCAGTGATGATCGGAGACGGATGACAAGATGCACAAATACTATTAAAAACAGAAACACAGCGTAACACTGGCTCATGGTTCACCGCAGATTCAGCAACTTCTGCAGAAAGCCAGTTAAATGACTGGTTGTTCATAAGAAAACCACTGAGACACTGGTTATACTACTGGATCAGAACATTTCTACCTAATTGACAGACACATCAATAATGTGCTACAAATACTCAGCACATCTTTTTGAGAAATATCACAGGTCGAGTGTATCGGATGTTACATACACAAAATCCACCATGGACAACTCAAACTGGTTAAAATGCTCGGATGCATCAAACATCAGGATATGATGTTTGATGCATATTTTCATATGCATATTTTTTTAAATCCCTCACAGTAAATTCAGTCGGTCCTGTGGAAAGAGTTCAGCTGGGTTCTACAGGACCTCTTGGAAACCCGCTGGGCTTTTGTAAACACGGCTTTGACACACAATTACTCACATGTTCTTTTAACTAGTTGCTTTTTTGGTTATAGACATACAATTCTCACATCTGCAACAGAACACCAGGGTTTAAAGGACATGTAGTTTCCCGGCATGTGAAGCACAGAGCCGTTGTTTGACATCTGTCAAACTTCCAGAGTTATCATGATGATGGGGTAAAAGTTAACAGAACACTGGTCAGATTCAACAGTTCAGTGGTTTGTTTCTCTCACTAATTTCCCTTTTCCTCCCTTCATCCTCCTCTTCCTGTGGCTCTATATCACATTCTCAAAGAGCTGCAGTGATCGCATGATGTTTTCATCCTGAAGAGACAAAATATGAACAGAAGAAAGAGAAGGAAAGATTTAATGAGAGACGGCTAAAGAAACACGAGGAAGAGACAGAGAGAAGGAACACAAACAAGCTAATTATTCTTAAAAACTATTACAAAGGCAAAAGAAGAGAAATTCTGTCTTTAGACTATCTGAGTATTCTAGTCTTGTAAAAAATGAAAAATACCAAAATAATCAAATAATACAAAACTAAAAATTCATTTTTTAAAGATAAAAAATGAGGGGAAAAATGTGGACGTCTGGCAAAAAGCACATAAAGGAGAATCTTCACCACTTTAACAAAAACTTATTCTGGAGTGTCCTAATATTCAACAAAACTAAAACTGAAAATAAAAAAGTAACATTTTCAAAACTAGAATAACCCTGCCCGAAAAGATTTTATAAATTCAAACTGGACTGGATGGTATGGATGGATTATTTAACATTTAAAATTGTTCAATAAAATAAATTAATTAAATAAATAATACAAAAATAAATAAGATTTCAAAAAATTAAAAAAGAAATAAAATAAAGAAAGAAATAAAAATATAAAAATAAATAAAACATAAATAAAATAAAATAAATACATACATACAATTATTTGCATGGCTAAGTGGCCAGGGCTGATATTAAATAATCATTACTCACGATAAAGCAACATAGAATAATGTTCCAAATAAGCAAAATGAAGAGTCTGTTATTTGTTTTCACTCACAACATAGAGAGCAGTTTATTTTTTGTTGCTGCTTTAATATAGAATTGAACTGCTGTTTAATCAATGCTGCAGTACTCACTCTCTGACACTAGAGGGCACTGCTTACATTTAAGAGAGAAAGAAAGTGACATGCTATGATTAGGACGGAATACTAGTGTACTGCTTACTGCACACTGCACAGTATATACTATATTCTTTTTAAAGAAATCATATGCAACGAGAAAGTCTACATCACTGTCACAATCTCATTATGTTTATTTTTTTTGATAATCTTAGAAATAAATGTTTATTTTTGCTTTTTGAAATGTCTTCACTTTCAATAGTCTGATCTAAAAACGAGGTAAGAAAAAGGTGTTAAAAACAACAGTTGATATTACTTCCAGTACACTTAATCACACTGAACATGGAAGGCGTGTGTTGCATTGTGGGACACAGAATTTAATGCACTGTGCTCTGCTTATATACTGCACATTTTTGCAAATCAATTATTCCATGCATACTAATTTTGTATGGTATTTTGAACAGGTACCTCTTGACAGGAGAGGATAAACTCATCAAGAGTGACAAATCCATCTCTGTTCTTGTCCATTTTCTGCAAGGGAAACATAGTCATCTGTCTTTATACAAATAGTGATTTATAATGTAATAAGTAAGGAATAACTGATCAGGGGCTGTTGAATTATTAGAAACTAATGATGCACATTATGATGTGGATACTACGGTTACCACACCTCAAGACATTGTTCAGATGTTATATTTCAAGACATTTGTCAGGTTTTTGTCCTTTTGTGTGTGGGACTAAATTCTTATGCATATCATCCCACGCCTCTGTAGCTAATTCCAAAACGTCATTTTAGAGCTAGTAACAGAAGCTTGAGCCATTTATATGTGAATTACCCGAGTCTGTGCGTCTCTCAACAGTGCCAACAGTGCCATTATTACCTCGCTAGTCAGAAATGTCATGTAGCTTTTAAGTTGCTAAACTATTTTACTGATAAAATCATCAGATCAGCGCTGACGACACGTTTCTGTGCGAGTGTGTGTCCGTACTGTATGTGTGTGCGTTTGAGTGGGAGTATGTGCTTTCCGTACATAATAAAACGGCATTTTGTGGCAAAAAACATGGTCGTTTTTACCCTATTGTTTACTATATTTATTTGCTTGGTCAGTGTCATTGTGGGTTTTGGTTCTTTTGCTGTTGTTGGCTGTAAGGACCTTTGAAATAACTGATATCATTTGGCGAAGTGATATGTACATATAATGTGGTCAAGACCTGCCTGAACTACTTTAGCTGTGCTTTATTGCACACCTTAGAATGTTCGTCAACCAATCAGATTTGAGCATTCAACAGCCCCGTAGTGTAATATGTGATAACATTTACGCTGCACTGTCAGAGTCTGACCTGAAAGAAAGCATCCACGTGCTGTTTGGTGGTGTCTGTCTTCAGAGCAGGATACGTGAAGCGGCCCATCATGTCATATATGGCTTTCACTATATCGGTCATCTCCTGGAACAAAACATACACATTCATACAATATTATTATTCGAAAAACATGATTACTACATAATTCAGATGTGTTATTTCAGTGTTTAAATGATTGTACTATTATGCTAAAATGTGGAAAACAGTCATCATGAAGAATGAATAGATGTGTCCAAACTTTTGACTACGGTATTTTACGTAAAATAAGTTGCACCAGGTCAAAATTGCATTCTTGAGAGGAAAAAAATACAGATAAGTCACATTTTATAATTACATTCAGAAGTAATCTAAAACACTGGCAAATAAAACAGTGTATAAACACATGCATTTTAGTTTCTGTCACTCAACACAAACAAACCTTTAAAAAGCCAACTGTATCATATTTTGTAAGGCCTCTAAATGATCAACATGATTAAAACTTAGCAGAAAAACCTGTTGCGCACAATCTTTATATTCCTCTAGACATTCATTCAAAACAGCTAATGTGCAGCAGACATCTGGGCTAGTGGTGATGTAAATTTGAGTGTTAATAAAGCTGGGCCCAACACTGAACCCTGAGGAACTCCTTGTCAAGCTGGCATGGTATCAAATTTATGATTTCCCAGACTAACAAACTGGGCACAATTAGTTAAGTAAGATCTAAACCAATTGAATATCATCCCAGAGAGACACAGCCAGCAGTGCAACCTATCCAACAAGACAGAATGACATTGATTGATCATTGATTCACATTTACATTACAAGCTATCAGAATTTAACCTCCTTTTTGTCCATATAAATATCAGCATCTGCATTAAATTGCATATTTTTGCTCAGTTTGGGCTTCTGAAGAAAATTGAGGTGTTTTTTCCTCCTTGAGTTTGAGCCCCATATTCTCACTACTGTATATCATATGAGCCATAAAAGCCTGATGTATCAAATATGATACTTAACAAAGCCACATATGCAAACTTTTTTTGTTTTTTGTCTATAAACAGTTTTTTCTGACTATTATTTCAAATGTCAGACTTTAATGGGATAACAGTAGTCAGAACAGAGCAGGAATTAAAAATATAAGCATAAAACAAACACAAATTATAGTGGCGTTCATTATAAACAACATTTATTATAAACACCAAGCCTGAATGAAATGATTTAAAGCGAAACTATCAGAATGTGGGAAATGCACTATACAAATGAACTTGGACTCACAAACATCTCTCATTGAACACAAATCCAAAAATGTTCGCTTTGAGCATGTTTTTTGTGCCTGATGTTATTCGCATTATATACTGTAAGTCGCTCTGGAATATAAGTCGCAGAACATTTACATAGATGATAAAAAAAAACATGACTTATATTTCAGAAAATACAGTAGAAGTGTACGATCAAACACACCTCTTTATTAATGAGACCATCTCTGTTAATGTCGTACAGGTTGAAGGTCCATTGTAACTTCTCTGTTGTTGTTCCTCTCAACAAGATGGACAGAGCCGTTACAAAGTCCTGACAGAGAGAAAGAGAAACAATGGGCCAAGAGGAGTGATTTATCATTAATGACGCAATCAGAAACCTGTGCTGACACAGAAATGAAAATAACAATAGAAGAAACAAAGTGGGTGAAGAACAATGAATGAACAGAGAGAAATGTCACCTCAAATTTGATTGATCCGCTTTGGGTAGAGTCGAAAGCGTTGAACAGGTAATGTGCGTATGTGCTGGCGTCTGCAGAGAGAACACACACACACACACACACACACACACACACAGAGAGAGAGAGAGAGAGAGAGAGAGAGAGAGAGAGAGAGAGAAAGAAAGAGAGAGAGAGGGTATTGACAGGGATTTAAAACAAATGTAAGACTTTTTGAGACCTTTATGGGGACTACTGTATGGGGGTGTTAGGGAAATGTTTATAGTAACATATTAACAGTAAAATGACTGATTTAAACATTACAGTTCAAAAAACAAAGTTTTATAAAATAATAAACCTCACATTTCAGCCTTTAAACCATTTAAAGGAAACCTTTAAAGGAAAAGGGATGAGTCAACATTATAAACCATTATATATATTCATGTTTTCCATTCCCAAATTTAAGACCTCTTGAAATTATAATTAAGACTTTTTGTATATTATATCCACAACGTTTTATGATCTTAATTAAAACTAAAAATAAGATTTTTATGACTTTTTATGGACCCTAAACATACAAAAACACTGAATATGTTTTTTTATAGTAAGCTAAGGATATTTATCTATACCAAGGTTTAATATTGTTAACTAAAATGGTAACACTTTACAACGAGGTTCCATCTGTTAACATTTATTAACAAATGTAAATTAATAGTTAACACAAACTACAAAAAATTCTTCTAAAGCATTTATTAATCTTATTTAATATTAATTTCAACATTTACTAACACATCATTAAAATTAAAAGTTGTATCTGTTAATATTATTTAATGGACCTGAGCTGACATGAACTAACAATGATTTTAGCTCATGTTAACTAACAATAATGAAGATGAATAAATGCTGTAACAACTCTATTGCTGCATTAACTATTTTTTGCCCTTAGCCCGTTAATTTCCGACATGTGTGACCGCTTCTGTTGCGAGGCCCGTTTCAGGTGAAACAGAAGAAACGTAGCAAAGACCGCTACTGCTCACTGTATTAAGCAGGACAAGGTTAACTAATGATGAAAACTTTGTAACTCCATAATCAAATGATTTCAGTGCTGTGAGAGAGAAACTGCAAACACACACTGACCCCCGTGAGGAAAGAACTGCGAGTAGATCTGTTTGAACGTCTCCTCGTTGACCACGCCACTGGGACATTCCTGAGAAACAGCGAGAAAACACACAAGTGCATGTGTGTGTGAGTTTGATTTTCACAGCAGTCCATCAGGAAATCACATGTGTGCGAGCCTGCATACGTTTTTAAAGCCTCTGTACAGCACTTGCAGCTCTTTCTTGTTGAATTTCGTAAGAGCCTCCAGCTGCTCCAGTCCCTCCGGACGGTGGCATACTACAGACAGCTCCAGATCATCATCCACCCTATCTACACACACACACAGATTAAAAACATTTACAATAAAACATGTGCAATCCATCATATTTCATTGGTATATGATGCATTTAACAGTGAAACAGTATATTCAATAAAAAAAAACCCTGAAATTAATTACATGGTAAAAAAAAATGTCTCTATCATTTCAGCGGCAGAGTAAATTACATTTTAAAATAATAATAATGTGCTCTTTTACATATAATCATGTTAATAAAATGCAATATACAGTGTAACATTTAAAAAAAAAAAAAAATACCATGTAAAAAAAAAAAAAAAAAAAAAAAAAAAAGGCATGTAAATTAATTTCCTTTAAAATAATGTCTTTACAGATCCATGAAATATACAAATAGTAAACATATAGATAATCATCCCAGAATACATCTATTTCATCTCTGGACCTTATTGTTTAGTATTTTGATTGACACACTACTGATCATAAGTTTGGGGTCAGTAAGAAGAAGTATTTAATACTTTTATTCTGCAAGGACACATTCAAATGATCAAAAGTGACAATAAACACATTTATAATGTTACAAAAGATTTATATTTTAAATAAATGCTGTTCTTTTGAACTTGTCCATTCATCAAAGAATCCAGAAAAAAGTATGGTTTCCACAAAAAAAATACATTTTCAACATTAATAATAATAAAATCAAAGCAAATCATCATATTAGAATGATTTCTGAAGGATCATGTGACACTGAAGACTGGAGTAATGATGCTGAAAATTCAGCTTTGATCACAGAAATAAATTACATTTTACAATTTTTCCAAGTACAAAACAGCTATTTTAAATTGTAATAATATTTCACAATATTCCTGATTTTACTGTTTTTTGATCAAATAAATGCAGCCTTGGTGAGCAGAAGAGACTTCTTTTAAAAACAATAAAAAATCTTACCGACCCCAAACTTTTGAACACTAATGTAGATCTAAAAGTCTGTATGAGATGCGATGCACTGTCTCCAAAATAACACACAGTGAGAGATGTTGTCCTGGATTTGAAGCACTGAATCATTTGTTTCAGAAATGTACAAGTACAGAGGAAGTCCCATGTGTGTTAAAGATGACGACAGCACCGCCACACCGCAGGAAAACACACGTTTGACATTCACAGCATCGGATCACTTGTTCATTTACATTTATTCATTTAGCAGATGCGCTTTTATCTAAAATAACAACATGAGAGACATCACAAGCTATTTGGCCTTTCAAAATGTCTTTCAGTATGTTTACATATGTATTTTTAATAACAGGATTATTAAATAAATTAAAATGATTAAATAAAAGTTTAAAAAAAAACTTGTTTCAGCTAGTCGCCAAGCCAACATTTCTCATTTTAATTAAAACTGAAAACTAAAACTAAAATAAAAATGACTAAAAACTAAATAGACATTTAAAAAAAAACTTACAAAAATGATGAACATATACAACAAAGTTTAACTAAAATTAAAACAGAAAATATAAAAATGCAAACAATCAATAAAAACTATATTTCTCAATAACTCTTCTGTATATAAACTCTACTGTACCACATAAAGCTCAACTGAGCTGAATTGAGAAAAACAAACAGACATACAGTTTGAAATATGAAGGTGACACATGGCTAGGATCTTTTTTGCATGTTAATCATCATACATAAGGACGGACGGTGTGTGTGTTAGAGCACTGAAGGACACACACAGGTGAGGTCAAAGGTCATGTGCCTGAGGCTCTCACTGCTGCTCAATGTCCTTTCCAGCACTGCACTGTCTCTAACACACACACACACCTGCACAAATACACAAATCTGCAAGAACACACACAGCACAACTGTACAATGTAAAAAAAAATTGTCAAAATTGCAAATAAAACAAAGGTTATTGGAGTATGCCTTTCTACTTCGAAATTCATGTTTAATTCAATGCATTACTTGCCATTTCTTTGTAATTATTTGTGAAATTTACTATATATATATATATATATAAAATTATAATTTACATAATCTGTAAATAAAACAAATCCTGCAACAATTAAGTCTAAAACATTTTCCCTGTTTGCTATAAACATGATCATGATGAACATTTCTCTCTTTTGATCTTATTCCGCAGCTGGTGAAATTCATTTTTCCACAGAAGAATTACAGTGTGAAAAATGTGACTCTCTGGCAGAGGTTAAATCTGATTCAGCAAATATCAAACGTGGCACAAATTCATTATCAGACGTCTGTTTGAATCGCTGTCAGGTTTTAATTCTGCTAAACCCACACAACCGTCTGATAAAACATCAAAAACTTCACTCCATCCATCCAAACTGTTCATCTCTGTTGAAACTCAGAATAAGACTCAATGTCACTATGTGTGTGAGACTCACCGTCAGAGCTGATGAGTCCGAGCGTGTGCAGAAGTTTCAGAGCTCCACACAACAGCAGCACTATAGCTAAAGTTTGCAGTCCTTCTCCCTCTCCTTTCTCCATCACTCCTGATTCCCTTTACTAGCCGTAATATTCTTATTCTCCTCTCGCTTTCATTGCTGTCTCTTTCTGTACTTGCTGAGTCCTCAGCATCCATCTTTATATACCTCTCTCTCTCTCTCTCTCTCTCTCTCTCTCCTCTTTGACATCTGATTCTTTGTTTCCCAGTTTGTCCTCTCTCTCTCTCTCTCTCTTTCTGTGTGTTTGTGTTTCAGAAATATTCACTGTGCTATTTATCAAATATTCATTGTGCTGGACAATCAGAGTTGAGCAAAATACAGAATTTGCCCTTTTTCAAATCACGAGTATGAATATGAATTGAACATCGGACAAAATGTTAAAGGAATTTACAGAATTACAATTCAAAGAAATCACACAAAAGTAGTACAACACAAATAATTACACATTTTCACTGTTAACACCATTCCCTGATATTTTGAGTAATACTAAAATATATTCTAAAAATATTCTAGACTCAGTATCAAAACAATTAACACAAAATATATGTTTATAAATATGAAAAAGATGGATGGATGAATGGATGGATGAATGGATGGATTGATGGTCCGACGGATGGATGGACAGATGGATTGACAGATGGATGGACGGACGGCTGACCTGAATGACCGAATGAATGAATATAATTTTCATATAATTTTAAAAAAGTCCTAGAGGACTTGAGATATTGTCAAACATATTTTAATTTTGCCATACAGCACTATATGTCCGTCAAACTGTTTTCAAATTATCAATAGAGTGGGTGTATGATGTATATTACAATGTTATGATGAACTATATGCCTTTCTCCACTGACGTTCTGAGTTGTTCATAGCGTTTGGAAGGATAATGATTTTCAGAAGGCAGCTGACTCTTGAGATGGCGAACGGGAACATGGTTTGTGTGACATTAGCAACACATTATTAGCTGTTTGATAACATACTAATCATATTAATTACTGTTATGTGTCCGATGTTGTAAAGAGCAATGCCATTGTGCAACGTTTACCTCAGCAAGTTGACCGAGTGGATCTCATGTGAGTGAGTGGAGCGGGGCTAATTAGCATATTCATAGATCAGCATATACTAAATGAAGCAAGAGTGTCAAGTTACATTCAAGCTATTTTAAGGGATAAAGAAATTTTTTCACAGAAAAAAACGTTTAAATGTGTCATTTTGGTGTTCAAAGATGAGTTTTAAGGGATAAAATTATTGACTACAGGGGGACTTTAAACATTAACAAAGATTAATAAATACTGTAATAACTGTACTGTATTGCTCATTATTAGTTAACGTTAGTGAAAGCATTAAGTAATGTTAACAAATGAGACCTTATTGGAAGACCTAAGTGTTACCAGTAATTCACACTGAAAAAAATGCAGCTCTATTAATATCATTCCATTTTAATTCGCTTAAATGCAAATTCGAAATACTTCAATTCACATTCATGCATTATGGATTCTGAATGACGCAGAAGCCTGAGCGGAGTGTGTGTGTGTGTGTGTGTGTGTGTGTGTCCTTCACACTCTCAGGTGAGACTGCAGCCCCAGGTGAGTCCTGCCCTCAGGTAGGACATTAAGAACAATGTCAACTCATCGAGTGTGTGTGTGTGTGTGTGTGTGTGTGTGTGAGTGAGAGAAGAATGAAAATTAAATACCATGGTTTGTAGATCCGAACATTGTTGCTATAAAACAATTCACAATAAACATCACATCAGAATTACATCACAATGTCCTCCTAAAGAAAAATAATTGTTATGAGGAAGAACAAGTCAACACATGCACACACACACGCACATGCGCACACACACACACACACACAAGGAGCGCTGCCGGTTTGATTAACGAGCCTCGTTTAGATGGCGAAGTTCATGTACGACACACAGAGACAACAAAAGATATATTAATCCAGACATATTATTCCAGATCCAAATATACCAAAACATGAATTAATTCATTAATGGTGCTGTAAGTGATTAATATTTATTTCATAGAATCATAAAGTAGAGCACCTTTAATTCATGAAACTGCATGTTTCTACTGTCTTTGGTTTATTTGTGTATCTACAATGTTAAACTTCTGATGCCTGACATCCACTACAGTGAAGAGTAAAGAGAAATATATGATAGTAATAAATAAATATTTTATATTTTCTGTTTTCTTTTTAATTTCAGTCAAATAAAATATTCTTGTTATAAAAAAATAAATATTCTTGTTATGAAGAAAAAAATTCTCTGTGTTTTTTAATCATTCTTCCATTTGGAGGTTAAAATGGCCACTAGATGGAGACAAACATCCACAAAACCAAACAGCGTCACCCGCAGCTTGGCATTCAAATTCATGTATTCATAAATAAATAAATACAAAAGGACATACTACATCACAACACTTTTACTACAACATTTCATACACCTATTATATGGCGGCTGTTCTAAATCCGCAGGGACTCGTTTTCAGTGTCATGACACACACACACACACTCACTTCACTGTAATCCTCCGGTTTAACTAGTTTGCATAATCTGAATTAGCATAATCTTTGTACTAACATAGAAAAGGAGAAGAGCTCCGTTTTTTGAGAGCAAGAGTGAAATATATCCAGAGAAATACACACACTTCTCTCAAACATACACACACACACGGTTGTGTCGACAGTAGTGAGAAATTACACTGCGCAAATCAAGGCTTGACGCATCACTAATTAAGACAAACGTTAATCACACACACTTCTCATCACTCCAGCCGTGTAAAAACCCATTACACGCCGTTCCACTTCAGCCATCTTCCTGAAGCTATATTCAGCTTATAATGACACAAAGAGGACGTTTTATGTGATTTTGTACATGTTAATTACAAATCCTTTATCTTACACCATCAACAACAAGCAACCAATATTAATATATTTTAATTCTTGTATTAACATTATATTTATTATAACATTTTGTGCAAGTTTAAGCAGTAAGCATTGTTTTTATACACCGCTTCAAAAAATGAGTGCAGGTGTCATGATGACCGCAGACATGGGAATGAAGATTAAAAGACGAAAGGTCACTAAGAACGCAATTCACTCACTCCAAGTTGCATTTTATTGACGTTACTGAAATCAAACCTGCTGACATTTGAGTGAGCGAGATGTTTACTTGATAACTAGTCTGTCCATTACCCCCCCAAGCCTGACCTATTTAGGCTGATTTGCAGACTGATTTGGCCTGTTCACACCTGGTCACTTCACGCGTTTTCTCTGATCGGATCGTGAAACCGACACCTATACCCTTAAATAGGGAACTATTTGAGGGGACAGCCATTTGTAGTGGTGTCCGAGACCATAGTGGACATTATAGAGTGCACTCATTCAATCCCACTATGCACCGCAATAACAAGTATACTACCGATGTACGCTCAACGGCTAGAGAATACCCATAATGCACTGTGAGAGTTGCACGCCGAATGAATCTGAATCATTCATTCATCCATTTTCCAAACCGCTGGTCCAGTGTGGCTACCAAGGGATGTGTCTGAAATCGCCCCCTATACCCTCATTCACTATTCCCTACGTTAGTCCACTAATATAGTTCACTTGAAGGAGTGAATGAAAACGAGTGACTTTTGCATAGTTTGTGCTTGCTGTTTAATTATTTGAAACTTAGCAAACTGGCAGCTGCAGTAGTAATGAAAAGATTTATCTTAAACTCTGTCATGGAAACTAGCATGTATAAACCTTAAAGGGGTCCTTGATTATGATTTCACTTTTTTAACTTTAGTTAGTGTGTAATGTTGCTGTTGGAGCATAATCAACATCTACAAAGTTATGACGCTCAAAGTTCATCGCAAAAGGAAATATTTTCTTTTACAGAAATCGCTTTTTAAGAACTACAACAAATGGCTGGTAGGGACTACATTGAGCTTCTTCCCGGGTTGGAGACATCACAAACCCCAAAATAAACCCCGCCCCCAAGAACACGCAACAAAGGGGGTGAGGCCATGTTGGGCTGCTTTAGAGAAGAGGAAGAGTTGTTGTAGTAGAGTGTTGTTGATGCCGTCATTTTACGCCGGACTGCTGCACAAACGAGGGTCAATCCAACACTGGATTTGCACAAAAGATTAACATGACGGCACATGCTAGTCATTGAGTTAAAACAACTCCACAGCAACTACATAAATTTATCTGCTAACCATTCAGAAACGTCCAGTTTCATTCTAAAAGTTGTAACTTCATCAGTGTCCGACTCCGGTTTGAACAATGTAAGGCTGAACACCGTTACTGACAATCCTCATTTTGGCTGCGTGAGATTCTCCAGCTTTGTTGTTGTTGAGCAACCGAAGCGAGAGCTGTTAAAGCTCCGCCCTCTTCTGGAAAGGGGGTCGGGAGCAGCAGCTCATTTTCATTTAAAGGGACACACACAAAAATGGTGTGTTTTTGCTCACAGCCAAATAGGGGCAAATTTGACAAGCTATAATAAATGATCTGTGGGGTATTTTGAGCTGAAACTTCACAGACACATTCTGGAGACACCAGAGACTTATAATACATCCCCTTTAATTAAACAAATTAATAACCAATTAATGTTATTCACATTTGTTATTATGCTGTACCCACATTGGACCAGCGGTTTAGAAAACATGCAATGTATATATTATATATTCACTTAGTATTAACTGTGTGTGTGTGATATTTATTGTTTTAGTCCTCGTGACCACCTACTACTTGTTGTTGTTTCCTGATTGAACCGTTTCATTTTTATTCATTGCCATGCGATGTGCTAAAAATGAAAATAAAGCTGGCTTTGTAATTTAAACTAGATGCGCATCCAGACACATCAAGTGTATAAATAACTCTCTCTGACTCTCAACAACACAGAAAGAGCTCTGCTGCAGTTCTCCATCAGTGTCCAAACCACACACACCAGTGCAGGCGGAGAAAGAGAAAATAACGCAAAAAAACGAGCGGTCGACCAGACATCGATATCTAGAGAGTACGGTGGCCAGTAAACGAGATGTGCACAAGATTGATGTACGTTTACACAATATTTACTCAAGATTTTACCAAAATGATTCACTGACAGGCCTTGAGGATCAAGTGGAAATAGATGATGCTGATAATCTCAAATTATCCAAGTGCAAGCAGAATTAATCAGCCCATCTGATATATGCAAACACATTCTTACAATGTTTGTAACACACAGAGAATGTTCCAGAAGAGTGATTCAACAAACAAGCAGCAACTTAGAGAGAGTGAATGAATGGTGTGTGTGTGTGTGTGTGTGTGTGTGTGTGTGTGTGTGTGTGTTGGGGGGGTTAAGACGTAACTGCAGGCAGTGTGGGTGTGCAATTCAAGACATCTGAAATATTCACTAGAGAAAAACCTACAGCCACAGGTTTATAACACACACACACACACTAAGAGCAAACCCACAAAACATCCTGAATAAACTCTAAAACTATATATTACATATTTATGCTAAATATTTTCATACCTTCATATTGCCTTAAGGGTAATCCACATTTTGTAAATCTAGGATTTTGTATAAATGTTTTTCACCTAGTTAACCCTCTGGTGCTCTTTGGTCATTTTTGACCGAAAAAATGTTGTTTGTTTGTTTTGGGGTTTTTTTTTTAGAATTTTTTACTTCGTCGGAATGGTAAAAAACTTGGTAAAGGTTTTGGTACTTGCTATGTGTACACAAAAAAATAAATAAAATAAAATCATGGACATGATTTGAAAAGTTAAATGTTCCTGAAAAAAATAGTTACACTTGTATCGTTCGCGGTCAAAAATTATCGCATTGGAAACGAAAGGGAGAGGAATTTCATCTTGTGGAAACATTTGGTACTGCGCCCAAACAAAATCTTACTGAAAGCTCATTTTTTGAGATATCAACCTCAAATTTGGAGAATAATTTGTTTAAGGCTTTTTCTTATGGTTTTAGAGTAAAACGTGTTTTGGAAAATATATATGTCATATAAAATTTGAAAATAGTTTTTTGTGCATCTCATAACAAATAAATGTAAAATTTTATAACTTTTTTTAAGTTCACCTTTTTTCAGCAATAATCTGCCAAGTGTCGTCTTTAAAAAGAGACCAAACTTCAGTCTGTGCTCCAAAGCATTCAAGATTTATGACCGTTTAAGTTGGAAATTTCATTTTCAGGACTATGCTCAAAAAGTGAATAAATGAATTATAAATATAATTTAGTAGCATAAAATCCCCTAAAAATACAAACTATTAAATAAAAAACTTTATCAAACTAAAATATAGTACATTCATTTAATTGAAATAATAAAAAAGGTCATTTTTGACCGCCCCTCGAGCAGCACCAGAGGGTTAAATGATCTTACTGTGAAGACATGTTTATCAATTTATACATATTCAATCAAAAGTGATCAGCTATTCTGAAGAAGCTTCTGTCAGATCAATATCTCACTCTCTGCTGGCCGTCTGAACCGATGACGGCTCACATCAATCACTGATGATGCATGTAAAAAAAATCTGGCATTTAAATTCTGTCCGTACTCTCGTGTTGCTGTGGTTTTCCCACCCTGAATTTAATCTACAAGCTACATCTGAATTCAAAATGATGAAAATTATTCATTGCTATCAATTATTCATGGTATCTAACAAAAGTAATTAGCTTTCATAAAGCAAATAATGAAAGGTGAGTGATTAATTTCACACTTATTGTCTATAAGCTGTTCTGTTCATGGCGCCTTTGAAATGATTGAAATGCAGCGTGAAAAAAATCATTTTGCAAATTCATTCATTACCATTCACAACAAAATTGCTTTCCGCTACATTTCAAACTGATACGCTTCTTCACAACTCTGCAACTCGTGGATCATCTATAGTTTAGCCAGACAATTTTGAGAAATTTCCTCTCATTTCTGTCTGCAATACACATCAGGTGGTCCATTACCAGTTCTGTTGGTGTGGAACTAAACAGGAAGTGACATCACAAGCACTCTTAATTGGTAAACGGAAGCGCAAGAACAAAGATCCCAGACTCATTAATTTACAGGCCTAGACTGAAGATATCACACACATGAACAAGAACAAGAGAGCGAGAGCGAAAGAGTGAGAACTTAATAGAGCGTATCGAGTTTAATTTATGGATCACTGTACAGATGATTTCATATTCCTTATGCTTTGCCCCATTTTGCTAATTTTAAATGCACTGAAGCTGCATATTATTAACAAAATTAATGTGCGACTTCAGCTCTAAAACATGTAAATGATCAGATTTGGATTTGTTCATTTGTTTGTTTGTTTTTTAATGCCATGCCAGTTTCTTTAGATATTTTTATGGGCGAAAACTGTGAGTTATTCAAATTTAAAATAGAAATTAAAAATGTAAAATTAAAATAAAATGTAAAAAATTAACAAAATGACTGTGTGACTTCAGGTCTCAGACATGTAAACGATCAGTTTTGGATTTGTTTGTTTTTTAATGTCAAGCCAGCTTCTTTGGCTATTTTCATGGCAAAAACTACTTTAGTTATTAATTTAAAATAAAAAAATTACATTTTATTGTAACTTCAGCTCTCGGACATGCTTTTTTCATGGGGAAAACTATACTTGAGTTAATTTAAAAAAGAAATTTTAAATATAATGTCAAAAATGTAACGAAATTAATGTGTAACTTCAGCTTTCGGACATGTAAACGATTAGATTTAGGTTTGTTTGTTTGCTTTTTAACGCCATGCCAGCTTCTTTGGATATTTTATTTTATTGTAGTACTTCCTACAATATCTTTACTCGCTGATAACAGCTTGGGTCTTGAACGGTCAGAAATGTGAACAATTTTATTTAATTTACTGAAATAATTTGAAAATATTAGTACTAATTTTTATTTGCTGGTAACTTTTTCATGTCTAATGCCCACTGCCATAAGTTTTTCCTTTCTTTTCTCGTTTTTTTAATTTTGTTTAAAAACTTTTATCTGTAAATTTTAATGTTTTTATGGTCCTTCTAACATCTGGACTAGGGGTGGGCGATATACCAGTAGACACGATTAACCGGTAGAAATTTGTCACATAATCTTATCGTTTACATGAGTTTTAAGCATTGCGGTTTAAAAACAAGTGATTTTAAACCACTGAAGAGCAATAAGCAGCAATAGAGAACTCATTTTAGTATACGCGCGCGCTGTCTGAGTTCTTTTTGACGCGTAATTGGGCTTGAACGGTTAAATACACATACTTACGTGTAAAAATGCCTGTCTTTGCAAGTATCCATGTAAACACGGTCATTTATATCTTAAGTGAACGTAAATAGTTGAAAAAGAAAACGCATGTGTAACAGTATATTTGATCCGTGCATTCACTCTTAAAGTGACAGCAGCCTAATATTTAACATGTAACATGTGAAGACTATGCAGCTAATATTGTGTTGGTCCCCCTTTTGCTGCAAAAACAGCCCTGACCCGTCAGACTCCACTAGACCCCTGAAGGTGTGCTGTAGTATCTGGCACCAAGATATTCGCAGCAGATCCTTTAAGTCCTGTAAGTTGTGAGATGGAGCCTCCATGGATCGGACTTGTTTGTGGCAGGGTGCATTATCCTGCTGAAAGAGGCCACAGCCACCAGGGAATACCGTTTCCAAGAAAGTGTGTACATGGTCTGCAACAATGCTTAGGTAGGTGGTACGTGTCAAAGTAACATCCACATGGATGGCAGGACCCAAGGTTTCCCAGCAGAACATTGCCCAAAGCATCACACTGCCTCCGCCGGCTTGTCTTCTTCCCATAGTGCATCCTGGTGCCATATGTTCCCCAGGTAAGCGACGCACATGCGATGAAACGTGATTCATCAAACCAGGCCACCTTCTTCCATTGCTCCGTGGTCCAGTTCTGATGCTCACGTGCCCACTGTTGGCGCTTTCGGTGGTGGACAGGGGTCAGCATGGGCACCCTGACTGGTCTGCAGCTATGCAGCCCCATATGCAACAAACTGCGATGCACTGTGTATTCTGACACCTTTCTATCAGAACCAGCATTAACTTCTTGAGCAATTTGAGCTACAGTAGCTCGTCTGTTGGATCGGACCACACGGGCCAGCCTTCGCTCCCCACGTGCATCAATGAGCCTTGGCCGCCCATGACCCTGTCGCCGGTTCACCATTGTTCCTTCCTTGGACCACTTTTGATAGATACTGACCACTGCAGACCGGGAACATCCCACAAGAGCTGCAGTTTTGGAAATGCTCTGACCCAGTCGTCTAGCCATCACAATTTGGTCCTTGTCAAACTCGCTCAAATCCTCATGCTTGCCCATTTTTCCTGCTTCTAACACATCAACTTTGAGGACAAAATGTTCACTTGCTGCCTAATAAACCCTACCCACTAACAGGTGCCGTGATGAAGAGATAATCAGTTATTCACTTCACCTGTCAGTGCTCATAATGTTATGCCTGATCGGTGTATGATTACTTTATACAATTTATGTAGTATTTCTTATTTCTAGGGCTTGAAGTTTTTCAGGTAGGTCTATTTCCTTTGTGTCTGTTCTATTGTAGTTTTTTGTCCTATTGTTTGTAATCAGTTTATTTGTTCTTATGTTATTACTGACTGTTTACTTCTCTTTTTCAGTAAGCTTGAGAGGTTGTTTTTTTATTACTTAGGCTATAGTAGTTTTTTGTGATATTGAAATTGGTGACGAGAATTATGAAATTTCAATAGTATCAAAAATTTTGATATAAAAATAAATTTGTATATATATATATATATATATTAAAATAAAAATTAAAAATATTTTCAAAACCCATTTTTCCTAAAAGATCTAAAACTATATATGGATCAACATTATTAAAAACCTTTTCAAGGGTATTATATTGAAACGATTTCCAATAAGCTTTGGAAAAGCTTCATGCGTAGCTTCCTCTCACTACGGATCACGTGAACACTGAAGACAGCCAAATCAACAGGTGCTGCTGATGTCTCTCTCTCTCTCTCTCTCTCTCTCTCGCAGTCCAATTCGTCTTTCAGCTTTTCGGACATGAGCGATGGGTCGGGACCCTTCAGACGTGCACACAAAAACACTCCATCGCCGCGTTACCATGACAACAGTGCTTCCAAGGTAACAGGCGGGAACGGATTGAGTGTGTGAGTAGAGTAATAAACAACATAAGCATGTTTCAAACACATATGCAGCATACATGACCCGAAACAAACACACACATATCAGGCACGCTCTCTTCTCTTCTGCAAGCTAACTCACTTCACATTAAAATAATCCGCAGCTTCACGAGTCACGTGTTTGAGCGTTGACTTTATTACAGGGCAGAAACACGCAGCTGCGACACAGGCGTCAGTCAAACGGCACTTGTTGCACAGATCAGCGAGGATGTGTGTGAGTCATCTAATCACTGAAAACACACACGCATGCATGCATGCACATACAGACACACATTCAGGCATTCATGTTTTTCAAGGATGCACACTCATGCACGCAGTTTCTATCTGAAGTTCTCAGTCTCTCTGACGCACACAGACAGGTAGACTGAGCTCACGTCTTACCTCTTGATGGTCGTCGCTGTCTTGTCTGCAAGGTCAATGTGCCAACAACCGCCCCCATGTTGTCACCGTAGTAATAAGCGTGTGTGTGTGTGTGTGTGTGTGTTTCAGTCGCTCGCGGTCTTTCTCTGTCCAACTATCATTCTGTCTTCTCTGAATCTAACGCGCTCTGATTCCAACTGCTCCCTTTCTGCCTCGATTTACCCCTCCCTCCACAAACTCTCTTTCTCTCTCTTTCTCGCTCTCTCTCTTTCTCACACATACACACGTTCATCTTTACTCGCTCCATCTTACGAAAACATGTCTAGGTCATACATTATATATATATATATATATATATATATATATATATACACACACACACACACACACACATTAATATATATATATATATATTTTTTTTTTTTTTTCCAAAATGTAAACAAATCATATTTTGAATTTAAAAAAATAACCATAAATTAAATGCTTTAGTACAATTAAGATTTGTTTTTGCAATTAGATTTTTATATATTAATTTTTTAATATATTTTTTAATATATTTTTTTACATTTTAATGACAAGCACCTCCCCCTAAAATTCAAAATAAGTAAATAAAAATAAATACAAATATACATGTTATAATATATTTCTAATTTTAAAAATAATTAAATATTTTTATTGTAATTTTTAAAAAATATTTATACATAATGTTAGAAATTTCTGATGACTTAAACTCATGAATTACATTAATGTTAATCAATATTGAAAATTACAAAAAAAAAAAAAATTTAAAAAGTCAATGCAAAAAAAAACTTAATGGGCCAAAAAATGCTTTTTTTTTTTTTTTTTTTACTTGATTTTGTGATGTTTGTGAGATTTACCAACTTACACTTTGAAGGCTGTTTTAAAATCGACAACAATGACATGCTGCCTTGATTCATTCTTTAAGCCAAAAATCTAAGACAGCATTGCATAAATCCTTAATGAGCCATCCCAGAATGCACTGCAACAACATTAATGAAAAGATGGTAACAACCTGAGAGAAATTTCATTTCAAAGTTTACATTTCATTCAATACCAAAAAGTATAGCCAAAAATAGTTCTGTTGCTGCCTGCGTTCCAGATCAGTTACTACTAACATACTTTATACGCAGATAGTTAAAGCTTAAAGAGATAAAGTGCATCTCTTCTCATCAATCATGAGGAAATATCTGCCAAGAACGTCAATGTAAGAGCGTCTAAATTATGACACCCTCCTGCTGATTCGCATTCCAAGGAGTTGAAATTACACCATCATTAATTATTAACGAACAGTCATAATTACCCAAACCTGTTCTTGAATCATGATGAGGTGAAACCACAGGACTAATGGAGATAATAAACGTATTACTTGTAACGTCTGCTTAAGATAAAAGGTCTGAACCCAAGCAGGGTGATGTGGATGTGTTCAATATACTACCGTCAATCAATGCATACTGTTTCATATACTGTTATTAAATACGAGTATGCCGTATATAGTGCACAGTATGCAGTGACCCTAGACTTCGACATTTTCTCATGACTGTTTCCTACAGCTCACTCTTAAAATGGAATGTTCTTTATTAGCATCGAGAGTTCCATGAAGAACCTTTAACATCCACGGAACCTTTCAATTCCACAAAACGTTCTTTATAGTGGAAAAAGGTTCTTTAGATTATTTAATCACATTTTATTTTTAATAACAGAAAGGTTCTTGCGGAACCAACATTTTTTCTTCTATGGCATCACTGAGTGAAGACAATTGAACTCACTTGAGACGAGCTCTGGAGACTGAGATATCGCTCCAGAGACTTACACAATTATGAGATATGATTCCAGTGGATCAATTATGTAAGGGATAATACAGTTAAAATAAACCCTGATAAGGTGATCCGCTAGGTATCGCCATGAAGGGGTTTATGCTAACCTCCTGATCCCACTCATTACACAGATACTTACTAGGGGTTCTGCCACTAGTTGACCAGTTGGGTCTGTGTTGGTGAGACATGGATCAATTAGATGGCAATTATAAAAAAGCATGTCTACGTTTCTCACCCTCATCCTATGGATCTTCTCTCCATGCACAAACGCTCCCGTTATGCAGTAACAACAAAGACTGCTAATGCTGCTCAGAGTCATTTTCATAGGGTAAACATTGACCTGACAATTAAGGAGCTTTCGAACAGGGTAGTTATAGGAACTAGCCACCAGGACGGTCCCCCGAGAACTAAATGTTCCCCCATTTTTCTGGTTGCATTCGCACCACTAGTAGAAACTCTGAAGTGACGTGAGCCGGCCGACAGCGATGCCATTTAAGCGCGGCATTCAACAACGTCAATCGGAGGTTGCATTTTTGTTGTGTGTCGTGAGTTTCATGATAACGAAGATGGAATTACATAATTTTATGTGAGTATAAAATACACTCTGAAACTCAATGGTCTTCACTACGACCCGTCAAAAATAAAGGTTCGGTTTAATTTCAAGAAATATATTACTATTGTACAATAGATTGTGCTTCTCATAATAATAATAACAACAACAGTAATAATACAATTTATTTAATAATTATTTCAGGAATGTAATTTTTTTTATCCATGATTTAATTAGTAAATCTCTTGTGCAGCACTTTGCCAAAAAAATAAAAGGATAAAAGTTGTTAAATTTTCATTTGATTACATTTTAAAACAGTAATGAAATTGTTAGTTTTATGCATTCATTTGATTACCAACATTTTTGATAATATATTTGTACTGAATCTTAAAAAAGCAAAATTAATTTTCTTAATAAAATACATTTTATAGGACTATTATTCTTGAAACTTTTAATAAACTATTAATGATAAAAATAAGTTGTTAATCTAATCCATAATTAGTTAAAATTAATTGATTAGACTTGTTTTTGATTATTGAAATTTAAATAAAACAAAGTTTGTTATAATAAAGCATTTGTTCAACCAAAAAGCCTCTTTCATTCATTTAATGGTCATTTTAACTGATTGTTTAATACCGTATACTGTGAAACCGTGATATTTTCTGAGACTGTTATCATACTGTGAAAATCTTAAACCGTTACAACCCTAGTCCCATCGTGTTGGATTTCCTCCATAGCGTAAAGGTTGAAAAGTGCCTGGATGGTTCATCTATTGCTGTTTTCCATGTTCATGGAGTAAGTAAACCGTGTGCTTTTTAAAAATGGCGGGGGCCGGTGTTTCTTAAGGCATGCGTTCGGCCAATCAACGTACACTTACGTCACTAGTAGTTCCTATTGTGTGGGGTCAGACCCTACTCTGAAGTAGGAGCTAATTTAGTCCCCCAAAGCATTTCTATAACTAAATTCGTTCCCAGTACTTCTGCCAATAGTTATAGGAACTATGAAAACGTTCCTCCAGTGCAAAAGCCACTTTAGACAACTACATTTCTGGATGATTGGTCTAGGGTTGTCAAAAGTACCGGTACTTTGGTACCAGTATCATTTTGAGCGCTGTTGAGCAGATTCTGAACAACTTAAACACCTCTGATTGGCCGTTGTGTTCATGCACTCATGAGATACATCTGTGTCAAATGCTCCTGTGAGCTTGTTGAACAACATGTTTTTGAAGCGTTGAACACAATGGCCAATCAGAAGTGTTTAAGTTAGTCATAATCCGCTCAACAGCGCTCAAAATGGTAGGGGGGAATGCTGGTATCGTCACATTTTTAAAATTTCAGTACCGACTTAGTACCGATCCAGTACTTTTGACAACCCTAGATTGGTCTAGTGGTCAAAATGTGTATTTGTGCAAGCTTTACTACATACTTACTAAAAATTAAATAAATAAAATGTAAATAAATGAAACAAATAAATGTATTAAATTAAAATAAATAATTTATTACAATTCATTAAAGTAAATAAATAAATATAATTTAAACTTAATAAATTAATTAATTAAAATTAATTAATTGTTAACATTAATATTAATTTAAATAAATATTGAGTCTAAATTATTTTATGTGAAAAGAAAGAGAATCTGCTGTTATGCAAGAAACATGAAACTAATACAGCAAAATCTGTTGCCTGGAATAAAAGGCACATAATAAGCTTATTTAAATATTTAAAACATCATAAAGCTATTAAAGCTCATAATTGTAAGAATGTTAATAACTGAGATGGATTTTCAAGGGATGAATGTACACGAGGTTTCATGTAATGTGTTCCTCCACCAACTGAGAGATGAAACTAAATGAAAAGGTGGATCTTTTCCAAAAGACAGAACTTAAAATTTAGATTTAAAAAAAAAAAATAGTGCACTGCATCAGGACGTTCTATCAGAGAGAGAATAACGCTCAGATATGAGGGCTGTGAGACGTCCATCTCCCCTGTCTGTCTGCGCTTTCTCTCCTCCTCTTACACGCAACAGAAACAGGAAGAAATGTGTTTTTCTCCAGACATGGTATGAGTTCTTTGATGTTTTACACCCAGCAGCGGTTTAATAAAGACTGAAACGGAGATGGAAATGGAAGATGAGGCGAGAGAGAGAGAGAGAGAGAGAGAGAGAGACAGACGGCCTCAATAACATACCGCCGTGCCTGTGGAAGGGGAATTGGCTATAGAGTTATATTAGAACGTCGCTGACAGAAGGGATGAAAAAGGCAGGACATGTTTTGATCGAAGGATTGTTGCCGTCTGTTTCTACACGATGTCAGTGAAGGAAATGACTGCATGCCAAAAAACATGAATATAAGTGTTGCTCATTCATGTGTGTGTGTTTGTCATGAAAAGCTGGACAATATATTTGCAGCCTTCTGATGATCTTATGTTTTTGCTCTGACATGACTTAAAGGGACATAAAAATGAAAAATCTGTCATTATTTAATCATCCTCACACGTTGCTACAAACCTTTATTTCTTCTGCTGAACACAAAAGATGTATTTCGAAGAATGCTGGTGTTCAAACAACATTGGACAAAAAATCAGTTTCTGCAGAAGAAAGAAAGTCATACAAGTTTGGAACAAAAATAAAATCACAGTATTTTAATTTTTGGGTGGAGTATCCCTTTAAAAATGTGGCTTTTTTCAATCAGAGTATATTAACTTGTATATATAAACATTTAAATATTAAATGCAAATAAAAACACTATGACAATCTAAATCTTGTTGAAGGCATAAATGAAGGCATGTTTTCTACAGGAAGAATTATATTTAAGTTAATTTCTTTCACATGCACTCATTTATAATATATATTAAAGAACAGCAATATTTACCTACATATATTTTGATAAAGCAAGTTAATAAAATGCCACATGAACAATGCCACACAAAGACTTCAGTGAATGATAAGGGAAACAAACAAATCAAAATACTGAATCGATTTGATAAAATAGACAGCTACAAATGAATCAAATTTAAAATTATATAGTGTGAAATACTGTTGAGCTGTAGTATTTTAATGTATTAGCTAGTCACTATTTTGTCAAATATGCTGTAAATCGTCAGACCCAATAGTCAAATGTCATGATCTGATCACACTGACCAGAAGTGAACAACAAAACTATTAATTTCAGCACAAATCACTTCACATCTGGTATTCTTACAGGACCTGGTGGAACAAAAGTACAAAAAATGTCATATAAAAACTATGGAAATGAACTGTAGCCATGGCAGGAAAAAAATTA
The DNA here is from genome assembly GCA_039654765.1 of Mylopharyngodon piceus. Classification (NCBI taxonomy): domain Eukaryota; kingdom Metazoa; phylum Chordata; class Actinopteri; order Cypriniformes; family Xenocyprididae; genus Mylopharyngodon; species Mylopharyngodon piceus. Next base: position 29,622,801 of record CM077439.1, read on the forward strand.
AACTGCATCAAAGTATTTTTCTCCTTCACACACAAACTCATCTAAAAGAAGTCTGTAAAACTGAACAGTGAAATTAAATTAAATGAGTTCGTTTCACTCAAATAATAATGAAAGTTCATTGTACTTAATAGAAAAAAGTTGCATGAACTCAAAATTTGATTGTAGTACGCTGAACTTAATATGATTGGGTTGCAACTTCCAGCAGACTTCTAATTCCCAGCATGCTTCGCGTCAGACTGTAAAAGGAAAATAAATGTTTAAATTAAGTGTTATTTTGTGTGTTTTTGCACAAGATTAACATAGGGAGGCATAAGTTAGTGTTTAATGTTGTGTTATGTTGGGATTTAAAGGGGGTTCATATTCTGTTATGTTAGTTTTGTCACACTTTTGTCACACAAAACTTTAAGTTCTACTAACTTAAAAAAGTGAATTAGTTTACTTAAATGTTTTGAGTATTGTGAATTTATTGAGTTTTACAGTGTAAAGGAGGATTTACCTCAGACCTCAATTGTTTTATATAAAGCTAATTATAACAATCATTAACTTTATGTAATTCATTTATGAATCGTTATTAAGGATGTTTCTGGATTTCCTCAAAGGGAGGTTTTGTCAGATTTAGCTCAATTCAGGATAAGTAAAGCAATACACACACACACACACACACACAGGCACACACACAATTATAAAGTATATCTGACAGGACTGTGTTATGCAACAGGCCTCAGTAATTACTGAGCATACAACAGCATAAATCAAATGTCATTCTTAAAAGCACACATATTAATTCAACAAATAATCACACACAAACACCAAACGTGTACACGTCAGCTCAACTAACAATCTATTTGTCGGGTGGAAAATGGAAATTTGATTAAATGAACATTACAGGCTAATTGTTCAGGTCTCAGAAGCAAATCTTATATAACGTATAACTGACTAGCTTAATTCCGCCAAACAACGTGATACTGTGACGTTCCCAGCAAACATTTTACATCATCTGTTTGTAGTAAATAAATATTAAAGTCAAATACTGCTGTTTATCACAATGTTATCTGAATAAGTAACATTGTGCCACACTGTGTTTATGTTTGAACATGTCAGTCAGCTCTCAAAGGGTGAAACTTTCACGTGCTTCATAAATCATGCAATCCTTACAAAAAATGTACCATGGTAACTATTACTTTTTCAGCTTTTGCAAGGGTATTTTTTTTGACTGAATAATTGACAAGACCTGGTCCTTCAGAGCTGCAGTCGAGCGGTTCCAGTGCGTATGTGTGAATTTCGAGCAATGTACTGAAAGGAATAACTGATGAAGCACTGATGAATTATTGAAAATTACAGTACACCTATAGTGCTCCTTGAGCTCCTTTTTCCACCTACATCATGATTACCACAGGTACAGGTTCATATAATGTGTTAAGGCATTTTTAGGTTTTTGTGCATAAAATGCTCATGTGTAGAAATACTTCACTACAACACTGACTGTAAATAATAACAGATTAAAAAGTAATCTTAGTGCCGGCCTTTAAAGGTAGGGTAAGCAATTTCAGAGAGGCTAGCAATAGCAAGCTAGCTTTGAAAGCATGAGATCCCACCCTCCCTTCAGAGCGTCTTCAAAGAACTTCTGGATTTCTTCCATGACTCTACTAATAAAGCACTAAGGGCAAGGGCAATCTAACTAGTCTGATCTGCTTGGCGTCTCGCTCTGCTCATACTGACATATTACAAATAACAATTAGCCCATGATGTTCATTTTCCACAGCTGAAGTCACACAGCACTGACTGCTGCCAACATCTCACGGGTGCAGCTCCTTCTGCTTCACAGCTTCTCTCTTATGTTCATTTCCTCCAGTGGGAATAAAGCAGCTCCAGATAACAGCTTATATCTTAATGCACTTTAAGAGCTCTGAAAATTTGCATTTGCATACAAAAAAAAAGTATCAAATGTACCGTGGTATCACCAAGAATATGTACCATGGTTTTTAGACACGCTCTATGCTAAAACCTTCCATGTTTGTCATGTTTTACTTCATGCGCCAATATTAATGCTGAAAAAGGTGACATTTGTATTGTTGCAAGGCAGAGAAATGAAAATGCATGACAAAGAAAGCGGATGCGTAGTTCCATCTCTGTCTCATCACCCACACTTTTCATTCATTGCCTTTGATTTTTTCTTGGTATCCTGACCTGATTTTCCTCTCTCTCTCTGTGGAGGTCTCAGTGAAGAGCCACACGTCTTTATGTAATGAATGAATCATCTGTAATGTCTGCCATTTCAGGGCCGTTAAACTCATACAGCTGGAAGATGGAGAGAGAGAGAGAGAGACATTGAGAGAATTCAGAGACATTTAATCTGCCCACAACCTGTTTGTTCAACAGTCCATAAAACAGCCGTGTAATAAACACACCTTATGTGTGTTTTTCAGCCGTTCACCCATACTCCACTCGCTCTCCTTCTCTCTGGACAGAAACATCTAGAACAGAAACTGCTTTCCACACCATCAGGTTTTCTTAAAGATGTTAAAATACTCTCTCCTAACTTCACTTAATCTACAGACTACAACTGAGCCATTCATAGGTTGAGTCCACAAAATCACAGTGTAAACACTACGGCATGATCAAAACATTGCTGTGAGTGTGGGGTGGGACTAACTGTTTGTCTGAGCAATGGAAGACAAGGGAGTGTTCGGGACCGAGGCCAAAAAGAAGTCATGACAAGCTGATTTTAATAATTATTTCTGTCTATAAACTTAAGTATTTTGCCTCAAGTATGGTATTTTCAGAAGAGATAAACAAAAGTTAACAAAATTTTGCTAATGCATTATTTTTACTGAAAAAAAAACAACATTTTTGTGTATATGACAATGTGATTATTTATGCATTTTCCATGCATATTAGTGAAAAACAGCACAGGTTATACTCACAGCATTATAGTATCTCAGTGCAACTGGACCCGTTGCAAAAACTGAACACATTGTTATTTTAATCCTCCTCATATTTTAATTTTGGTGGCTATATATGTTCTACAAAATAGAAAAAAAACATAAGCGAGGATCAAACAATCATAGTTTGGTTTAAAACATCTAATGTTGCCATTTCTAGTAAAGTTCTCAGCTGTTTTATTTACCTGCCAAAACTAATTTTACCTTAATTTAGCATTTGGCAAGTGTTTATATTGGGCTCTGGGCATCAGTTTCACACACCAATCTGCTGATATATTGAAATTAGGCTTTCAGAGCAGGTGTTTAGCTCCAGTGGGAGGGAAAATACACCAAAAATATTAATAAGTCAAGACAAAAATCATACAAAAACATGTGCTGCACTTTTAATACCTGATGCCTGTCCAATTTAACCAATTTTAGCCATTCATGCCGTGATGTTACATCCAAATCACCACACATGATGACATTTGACCCGACTGTCCTCCATATACCATGCATTGTGTTTTTATTTACAACAACATAAATTCAAGATGCCTGAACAACCTATGCAATATTGCAATATTAACTTTATTTTCTATTGCAATGGACAGATGTATAACTTAAAATTCATCACTTTGCAAAAAAAAAAACTATATTGGCATGCATTATATTCTTGTTATTCAAGTAAAATGAAATATTATAAGATATTATAGTCCTTTGTGGTTTAATTATAGATGCATCACTGTTAAATCAACAGCAACTAAGTGGCCTTGTGTGAATTGAAGCAGCACACACACACATGCATACACACGCACATATGCGCAAGTATACGCACACACACACATACGTACACGTATACACACATGGATACACACACACACACACATGCATACACACACATACACAAGCATACACACACGCACACACACGCATTCACACACACGCATACACACACATCAACTCAGTGAAATGCTTCCGCTTCATTTAAAAGAGTCTGAACAAATGGAGCCAATTTTCCATGGCACAGACCCCTGGGCCAAAAGTGCTTCATTAGTATGACATATACAGACAGATAGTAATCTAGAATTTATTTATTCCAGCCATTAGTTATTATATACCTGTAATCCTACAGCACAGACCTCTGTGTGTCTGGATACCGATACAAAAGCAGAGCAGCTAGTGATCTGAATGCTAATGCAGCCCACAGTCTCAGATCTGACTCAACGGCAGTTAACGAACTCAATGACCAACAGTCACAATCTATAACCAAAGACTGAAACTTTCAGGACGTATAAGTGTGAGCTGGTCAAAAGAGGGTGGGCGGGCTCTTTTGACTTAGGCCAATAAGCAACCACCCAGAACACGATAGAGTGCAACAGTCAGTTCCAGAAGTAAAAACTCCATTCATTTTCTCCATAAGGATATTGATTTTGAACAATAACTTAAACCTTTAAAGACAGATCTAATGTGAGGTTGTTAATCCATGGTATTTGCTTCTGTTGAAGCATTATTTTAGCTTATTTTTAAAGGGGACCTATAATGCCCCTTTCACAAGATGTAATATAAGTCTCTGGTGTCTCCAGAATGTGTCTGCGAAGTTTCAGCTCAAAATACCCCACAGATCATTTATTATAGCTTGTCAAATTTGCCCCTATTTGGGTGTGATTAAAAACACGCTGTTTTTCTGTGTGTCCCTTTAAATGCAAATGAGCTGCTGCTCCCAGCCCCCTTTCCAGAAGAGGGCGGAGCTTTAACAGCTCGCGCTTCGGTTGCTCAACAACAACAAAGCTGGAGAATCTCACGCAGCCAAAATGAGGATTGTCAGTAACGGTGTTCAGCCTTACATTGTTCAAACCGGAGTCGACACTGATGGAGAGACTCAGGAAGAAGTTACAACTTTTAGAATGAAACTGGACGTTTCTGAATGGTTAGTGGATAAAATGACGGCGTAAAATGACGGTAACAACACTCTACTACAACAACTCTTCCTCTTCTCTAAAGCAGCCCAACATGACCTCACCCCCTTTGTTGCGTGTTCTTGGGGGCGGGGTTTATATAAATTTTGGGGTTTGTGATGTCACCAACCCGGGAAGAAGCTCGTTGTAGTCCCTACCAGCCGTTTGTTGTAGTCCTTAAACAGCAAATTCTTTAAAAGAAAATATCTCCCTTTGCATTGAACTTTGAGCGTCGTAACTTTGCAGATGTTGTTTATGCTCAAACAGCAACACACTAACTAAAGTTAAAAAAAGTGTAATCATAATCATCCACCCCTTTAAAATAATCGTGTTTAACAGTGGAATTCCTGGTTAAAAACTACATTACCCATGATGCTGTACAGAAAATTACACCAGAGAGTTGGAAAAAAGCAGCAAAATAGCTCTTTAGCTCCACCCACTCCCATGAAGTCAATCTCCCTACACTCTCAAAATACTGAAATGTTTGTATATTTTATATATGCATATTTTGCAATTTTGCATAATCAACATTTGTAAATGAGTAAATAAAAGAAAAAAAAATTTCCGGAACCAGCGCCGCTGAAAAAGGGCACTGTTTCACTCTATAGCAACCACATAGCAACACCCTGGCAACCACCCAGAACACCATAGAACCCACATAGCAATGACCTAGCAACTACACAGAACACCTTAGCAACCACATAGCAATGCCCCAGCAAAAAAACAGAATACCCTAGCATCAGTGCAAAAAGTTTCACAAAAGAAAGCGCCACTAACATTCTCTTTTGGAAATCTGTTGCTATGGTTACATTCGATACTGAGTTAGAGATGAAGACTGACTTTATTTATCTGTTCATACCGACATCATTCAATCCACTCTGGTCGGTTAAAAGGTCACTATTAATTACAGTTTTCAATTTCAAAATCTGACTGTGAGTGCAACCTATAAGCTATTACTGTATATAAAGGTTTCAAGACAAACATTACATGTAACCTTTGTAAAACGATTTCTTTACCCTTTTGGTTCCATTATTTACACAAACACACACACACACAGAGAGAGAGTGTTCACTCTCTTACACAACTGGTTTTCCATCATGAGATTGTTGTTTTTATACATTAAATTTATTATTATAAATTATATCTAATTTTTTCTATATAATTACACTATATTTTATATACCAGCCTTTTTCAGGTCAACACAGACAGGGAGCCATGTGTATAAAATTATGTCACATTGTAAGCCAGACTTATAATAACAATTGGACAGAATCATTTCGGAATATTTTCATATTTGTATTATTCTTGCATTCAAAGCCATTAAAATAATCATTATAGCAGTAAGCCAATTTTTCATATACATTTTAATGTGGGAAATATACATACACACATATATATACACTTTTTATTTTAATAACACTTTTTACAAATATGTTCCTTATGTATAACGTGTGTAGCCCCGCCCCTTTTCAGCGCTGCGCTCGATGTGTTCTGTCTTCCGGTTTGTATTTCCACCACATTAAGGTAAGATATTACGGATTTATGAATGAACTGCTCGTTTTAAAATCTTCCTGGTCTATCTGACTTTTGTTATGACATCCGCTTCAAACATTACAATGCTCATGATAACTTTCTTTAACTCTACAATAAGTAAATCCACTAATTACTCTTCGACAGCGATACCATAGAAATACACAGAGCTACCGCAAAAAAGGAAGTTCAAAGATAAAATTCTAAAGATGGCTGCGCGCTTGTTTCTCTGGCGCATAAGGTCTTTATATTTTCTGATTTTTATAAAGACACACACAGAGAACGGATGATTAAATGCTAGAGTGAATACCATAACCTTTTATAGACCACCAGCTCATTGTGTATTTACACAACGTCTCGTCCGGGAACATCGCCCATAGAGACAGTCAGTGTACGCGCGTGCGCGCGCGCGCGAGAGAAATCTATGAATGAATAACATTCATGAATAACCATTGTTTTACCCTGAAGACACACAAACAAACTCCTACTAGACAAAAGCATCTCTCTCCTTCACGTTTGTTTTTAAAGGTAATGCACACGTTTTATTGGATACCAACAAAATTAAAACAGCTGGAGTTATAAAAGAGGTGGAAAAAAAATCCGACACAGACGCACATCGAAGGAGGAACCCGAGTGATATATACAGACCAGAAGATCACAGAGACGCTTTTCACTGCAGACAGTAAACAACCACATAGCAACCACACAGCAACATACTAAAACAAACATAATACACAGCAACCCCAAAACAAAGCCCTACAGCATCATGGCAGCAAGTTTTCCATGTGCAAAAAAAAAAAAAAAAACCCTCACATTTTTTTCAAAAAATCTAGAAAGCATAGTTTTAAATTTATTTTCCCGCACAAACATGCATGGTCCGCTTACCTGTGTGATAGTTCACCTGTTTGCTCTGCATCGAGTACGTTCCCATGACGGGACCCATAACTGAATCTGCAGCTACACACCTGTAGCATGAGACAGCAACTCGCTCAGATGAGACCGAAACGTGTGTTCGTTGACGGTAGTTCAGCTTGTGTGTGTGTCTGCTCTCATATCACAGATCCTTCCCCTCTCTCTCTCACAAACTCCTCCTTTCTTTATCCACCTCCATCAATGCATATTAATCTTTCTCTTTTTCTGTCCATCAAAATCTCTCTCTCTCTCTCTCTCTCTCTCTCTTTTCCTCCCACCCTGGAGACAAACAGAAAAGAGTGCGAGAGAGAGTTAATGCCAAAAAGGAAGAGGACGACAACCAGGGAATGAGAAAAACCTCAGGGAGACATAAACTCTCTGGCAGAGGAATAGAGAACAGAGGAAGTGAGCGAGCGATTCTGGTGTGTTTCAGCGTGTGTGTCGTCATCCTAAAGCAGAAACGACAACCCAACCTTTCAGACAAAAGTGAAAACACTTCAGAAAATCCATCTTTTATTGTTTGCTCATTTCACAGTGCTCCACATGAAGCTTCTCCCGTGGTTTAAGGCAAGACACAGAAGGTGAATATATAACAATTTAAACTCCTAGATATCAACATACTTCTTCAGGTCATTAATCACAGTACAGAGTGCTGTTTTCTGAAATGGTATGTTTAAATATGCAAATGACACATGATTAATTAAATATGCACTAATTTGCATACATTTCCAGAACAAACATTTGTCAAAACAAACACCTTTGTTTGGAATAAGCGACCTCTAGTGGATAAAATTACATATTGTGCCTTTAAATGTCCGAAAACTGAAAACGTGTCACAATAAACATCCAGTAGAATTGATTGATTTAGCTGTGCTTGAAACCATCGAATGAGGTCGTTGATTAATTGAACTTAATGACACTATATTATCTTCTGTAGAGCCGCTTTACAGTTGAAGTTTACAATTGAAGTTGTACTTATAATTGAAATGACTGATTCCTGAAATTAAAAGTCTTTGTGACTGAAAAATATGGTCAATAAGTCAACAACATATGTTTTACATTACTTTAACTCAAAGTAAAATTGCTAAACTTATTTTGATAAGTTTTATAAGATTCAACTCATTTTTAGTCAGTTTAATATAATTTAAGTTGAAATTACTTATACAGCCAAGTTGATTGTACATACTTAAAAATTTAAGGCAGTAAGTTATTTACAGTGTTATATATACTATTATATTTTATTTTTTTGATTTAGCTTTATTTTTTTATATTTTTATATTTTCACTTTTCATTTTAATTTTAGTTTTAATAATTTTATGTACTTTTGTCATTTATATATATATATATATATTATATATATTTACTTTTTATTTCAGTTTTAGTAATATCAGTATTTCAACATAAACATTTTATTGCAGTTAGTTGACAGCAACATTTCTATTTTTTGTTCATGTTCTTTAAGTTTAACTTTTTCATCTAATATTTACATTTTTATTTTATTTCAGCTTTATTACAATAAACAATACCTTTTTTAATAGTTTAAGTAAAGCATAACACTGAAATTGTTTTTCCTGTTTATTACTGTAAAGCTGCTTTAAAGCATATTGTATAAAGCTATATAAATTAACATGAATTGATTTAACAAGAACACCAAAGAACTTAGAAGTGAAAAGGAAAAAATGTGTAGATTTTGTGGCCTGAATTTCTATCTGTCCAAAAGTAATAAGACTATTTCACAGAAATGAAAACAAAAGCAAAACCTTCAATTGTGCTCAAGATTCTCATTTACTTGCTACATGCCTCAAACAAAAGCTCTCAAACTTTGTCAGTTCCAGCGACTGGTTTTTGTTCGTCAAAAATGCCATTTGTAGCTGTCGAGACGAAGGCCATTTTGTGCAATATGCATCAAGCAATATGTGAATGATCTGACAAAACTATATGAGCAAAGCATGAAAGCAAAGACTGTGTTTGATTGTTTTTTGAGAACTCAAATCTCACTTTGTCACTGAGTTTGTTGTTTTCGTTTTACATTGATCTCAGTTTTGTTCAGAGCAAAACCTAACACAGATCAAAGAAAGACACTGTGGATGAAACCGGGTGAAAAAATAGTTTGGAATGAATGAAAATTAAATTATACACTTAAGAACAGCTTGTCTGCTTTGCACAACTCTGTTCTCTGTATATCCTTTAGACTATAATTAGTGGTGTTTAAGAAGTCAAGCATCACTGTAACTATTGCTTATATGCAAGGATAGTGATTTGAACCAACCCATAACTTCAAGTATTAAACTTCAGCATGTACCTCATGTGCCTTGAGAGGAGGTGTGCTATTACTTTTCTAAGGGATTGAATAATTTTCACCTGACAGGTAATGCAACAGACTTACAATGGACCAGAATAATATCGTAAGCCACTTAAAAAAAATCACAAAAATGCAGTTTGAGAAGATGAAAACTCTGAGATGAGATGTCATTTGCACAAACTTGCTCTTAAAAAGCTGCACCAGAAATATAGTGAGAGAATCTGTAATGTTTTCATTATAATTTTATGTAGCCTATATGACAGACTTACGCTGCACATGTTACACTTAACTGTATTGGCAGACAATTTCACATCTGAAGTGTCTCAGCTGAAGGAAATAATCCATTTTTTATCGGCTTTAATATATTGGCCAAATTTTCTTATCAGGCCGATAATGATAACATTAAAAATGAACATATATCGGCCGATACCGATATGGTGGCCGATATATCGTGCATCCCTAATTGTTTTCATTAATTAAAATAAACTAAAATATAATGTTAAATGAAAACAAACTCACCACGACTTCTCAACCCACTTTAACAACAACTTACATGACCTCTAGATGAAAAAAAAAATTGTTAAATTTACAGAAAATACATTGTAAAAGCTTACATATAAACTTTTAACCTGAATCAGCAAATAACCATCCCAAATGCCCTAGCAACAACCTAAAAACAATTAGAACACCTTAGCAACCACACAGTAACACCATGGCAACCCTGCTAACATCATGGAGGAGTTTTGGATTGCAAACACCACAAAATGTAGTTTATTTCACTGTTGTGTTTGTATATGGCCAGAAAAAGTGTCAAAAGAAATCAGCGCTACTGCATCTGACACATGCAGAGAGCCGTGTGTAAAGGAAGCACATTCTTGCATATTTTGCAAATTTCTAATCATGGACCGCTCTGTGAATGCTAAATAAATGTGTTAATTCGACACACAAATGCCTGTCACACACATGCTTGCCTCATCATTACCTGATAGCTCATCGAGCAAAACACAGAAAAACGGGTGAGTCAGCGATTCAATGAATCATTCATTAAGACTTGCTTCTTGACTTGAGTTCTTGAATGAATCAGTTGTTTTCGAACAAATAGGTTGAATAAATGATTCAATGACAAACACAACTGCCTATACTTATTTGATTTGATTGGTAACAGCACGACTGTGTCTTATTATTCTAATTTAATGTACTGTTTTAATAAATTTTTAAACAAGTTTATACATTTAAATTTAAGAATTTGACATAAATTACATTTAATAAGGTTAGAAAAAAATGCCCTTACAAAAGATTCAATTTAAGGGGGAAAATATCACCTTGTAAGTGGAAAGATAATTGATCAGAAAGTGCTCCTAAAATATTATATATTTGTGTAGAGCTGTGCTTTAGCGGTACAACAGCTTGAGTCGCTGGAGTAGCACCCTCAAAAAACATCTCATACCTTAGTGTACTACTACTAATATGCACCCTTTAGGGGTAGATAACATACAAAGTTGTAGCCTACCTTTGAGAGTACTGGCCCAGTAAAGCTAAAGGTTCAACACTTGCACTATTATTATGAAGGTGTACTGTGTAACACACACACACACACACACACACAATGTATTCATTTGATATTCATTACAACACAAGGTAGTTTTAAATGAGGAGATGAGAGAAGAGGAGAAGCTCAATAACTCTAGATCAGCTGTCGGACACATGCTTTGAACATCAGGCAGATATGAGCTTTATTTTATGCCCTATAATATATATTTAATTCAAAATGAAATATTGATATTTTAGAAATGAATGTTTCAGAGGGACACAGTTTGTCCTGAGGGCTGTTGGGTTGCATGTGAGTGTCCTGTCACACTGCATGGGCTATGAATGTACATCACAACTTCACAAAACAACACATTCTCACGCAAAATGCACCTACAAATGAGTTTGCGAAGACAGAAATACACATGAATACAGAGAATCAGGGCACTAGTACAAGACAGGCTAAATTCAGCACCAAATCCAGTTCTGTTCACACACAGATTGGTTATGTATAGAAATGGCATGATATATGAATCACATTTAATATTTCTGTTTTCATCCTTTCAACAAACAAATTTGACTTTAATGAGCAGCTCTTTTTAGTGAATGGAAAACATGCAGTGTGATCAGTGCAGTCTGATTCACGAACAAATGACTCTTATGAGTCGGTTCTTCATAGTTAATCAAAAACATTTGCGAGATCAGTGCAGTCTGATTCACGAACAAATTGTTTTTAGTGAGTCAAAAAATATACTGCATGGTCAGAGTAGTCTGACTCAAACAAATGAGTCTTGAGTCGGTTCTTCTTAGTGAAAGCTTTAGCACGACCAGTCCAGCATGATTCCCAAACAATTTACTCTTATGAACTGGTTCTTTTAATGAATACTAAAAGGGTTAGTTCACCCAAAAATGAAAATTCTGTCATCATTTACTCACCTTCATGTCGTTCCAAACCTGTAAGACTTTCATTCATCTTCAGAACACAAACAAAGATATTTTTAATGAAATTGGAGAGATTTCTGTCCCATTGACAGTCTATGCAACTACCACTATGACACTTCAAACTGTTCACAAAGAGACAGTAAAACTAATCCATATGAATCGAGCGATCTAGTCCAAATTTTCTGAAGAGACACGATCACTTCATATGATGAACAAATTGAATTTAGGCTTTTATTGACGTATAAACATTCATCAACACACATATCAGTTGTGGTAAACGGAAGCTCAAGCATGTTTGCTTGACGTACGAGAACCAATGAGGTTCATTCTCATGGGTTACGCAGCATGTTTGAGCTTTTCAAGAACCAGTGCGGTTCATTTTCGTGTGTTACGCAGCACGTTTGAGCTTCCGCAAGAACCAATGAGGTTTATTCTCGTGTTACGCAGCACGTTTGAGCTTCAGCAAGAACCAATGAGGTTCATTCTCGTGTTACGCAGCACGTTTGAGCTTCAGCAAGAACCAATGAGGTTCATTCTCGTGTTACGCAGCACGTTTGAGCTTCAGCAAGAACCAATGAGGTTCATTCTCGTGTTACGCAGCACGTTTGAGCTTCAGCAGGAACCAATGAGGTTCATTCTCGTGTTACGCAGCACGTTTGAGCTTCAGTGAGAACCAATGAGGTTCATTCTCGTGTTACGCAGCACGTTTGAGCTTCCGCAGGAACCAATGAGGTTCATTCTCGTGTTACGCAGCACGTTTGAGCTTCAGCGAGAACCAATGAGGTTCATTCTCGTGTTACGCAGCACGTTTGAGCTTCAGCGAGAACCAATGAGGTTCATTCTCGTGTTACGCAGCACGTTTGAGCTTCAGCGAGAACCAATGAGGTTCATTCTCGTGTTACGCAGCACGTTTGAGCTTCTGCGAGAACCAATGAGGTTCATTCTTGTGTTAAGCAGCACATTTGAGCTTCAGCGAGAACCAATGAGGTTCATTCTCGTGTTACGCAGCACGTTTGAGCTTCAGTGAGAACCAATGAGGTTCATTCTCGTGTTACGCAGCACGTTTGAGCTTCAGTGAGAACCAATGAGGTTCATTCTCGTGTTACGCAGCACGTTTGAGCTTCAGCGAGAACCAATGAGGTTCATTCTCGTGTTACGCAGCACGTTTGAGCTTCTGCGAGAACCAATGAGGTTCATTCTTGTGTTAAGCAGCACGTTTGAGCTTCCTCAAGAACCAATGAGGTTCATTCTCATTCTGACTCACTTACTGAAATGCAAGTTATCATTATTTTGTGATACATAATTAGCGACCAGAATGTAAATATGGTTGTCAATTTTTCAAGAGTAAGTTAAATTGAAAACATACGCACACGGGAAGTACCGCTGTGAAGTGTTTTGATGGCTCAGAGATCTAGATCCCTTGAGAGAAAAATGTGACCCCTCCCTGACAGCAAACTTTAATTAATCACATTAATGATGACAAATTACCATTTCAATTTCAAAGACAAGCACTCCCTGCAGGCAGAGATATAGCCTAACAAAGTACATCTGACTCGGTGAATACAAATATCCTCCTGTCTCATCAGAAAGATGCCTTTGAACAATGATTAAAAATAATGTTAATATTTAATTGAGAATCTCAGTGAAAGTGTAGCTGGCAGAATCTGGCAGAATCTTGCCTAACCAACTCAAAAGCAGCTCTATGGTTGTATGACAAATGAATATCCCTGATTTTTCCAGTCGTTCATGATTGCTGGATGATTTTTCTAATCTAGCCGATGAAATGCAGTATTTGAGAGCTCAGTGTCATGTCTTAAATTAATCAATTGTCATGAAAAAATGGAAACTGCATTGTTTTAACAGCACTATCCACTAATACCCACATAGGTCTACAGATGAACAGCAATGTCAAAAGACACTTCTAATTAACATGTCTTGCCAAACAGATGTCAGGTTTAATTGGCCTGTCATTGAAAATAAAGACACACTTTCCGCCCTCTAGTGTTTAAAAAGAACATCACAGTCAACCACACAAAGAGCTGAACAAAAGCACACAGCTGCCACCCAGCGGCAGACTCAGGAATTACAAGCTGCAATATCAAAGCCAGCACACAAGACAACAGCGAATTTTAATCAACACACATTCAGACAACAGCACATACAATCGCACTTTATGTGTAAATCCCAATTACAGAAGCCCTTATCAACAATTAAACGAAACTTTCATTTACAAAAAAATGCATTTTTCAAGCACTATGGCGTCCTCTTGGTCATTTTTATCATCAGACCTGACAATAAATTAAAGAATATGAAGCATGTACTTACGGAAGACATGATGGATTCAGTATACAAATGTGAATTTATATCGTAACCAGTCAGTGTGAAATCTTTATTTTGGCCTTTTCTCTCCTTGACTTGCTAATAGTGCATCTCTGAAGTATCATAGGAGGAGCAGGTGCACTACGGGGGCGAGTAAGCCTAAATAATAATTTTCATATTTTAATTATTTCGTTAGGCTACAGTTCTATTAAAATGTCTAGGTGTTATTATTCAGATATAATTTATTGTCTAGAGATCACTCATGAGGCAGTACGTAGACGGCATTGTCACATGATACCTGTTACTTTTCTCAGCGTTGGTCAGAATTCATCAATCACTGTCGCTTGTGATTACAGATTAATTTTTTAAAAATAATTCGGACCGAAATCTACACTACACGAAGCCATACATCACTGCTACTTTTTTTTTTTTTTAAAAAAGTAAGTAAATAAATAATGCTATCTTGATAACGCAACAGCTAAATTAATGGTCTCATACGAAATTTGCAGCGGTATATATATATATATATATATATATATATATATATATATAAAATTGCTCTATGCATCCAGTAGATGGCAATATAAACTAGAAATCAGCCCCCTGCTGCGTCTACAGGCTCCCAATGTGAGTTCAAGCTTAGAGTTTAAAGGTAAGATAATAGAGTGTAAGTAATGAAGTAATGCGTGATTACAGGCATTCCCACTGACTGCTTGAACACACATTTAAAGCAGATCAGTTCCACTAAACTTGCTCATGACAGAGCCCAGAGCACTTTATCAAACATAAAATACGTTGAGACCGTGGAAAATGAATTCCATGCATCAGAGAGGCTGAAATTGAAAAGTACAAGTGAAGTGAATGGTTTCCGCAGTGAGGTTTACAGTAACTGTCTGAAGGGAACGTTCACCTGCAGCAGCTGAAGATGATGAGAGTTTCTTCATGCTGCAGGGAAGGAACATGATGACTCGAGAATCATTAAAACCAGCAGGAGAACTGAATTCAACGACAGAGTTGGGAAAAATATGAGGAACATGTTGAGTGTTTCTTCATCTTTTAGTCATATTGAGTTTAGTAAAACAATATATATATGCATGCACAATTATTGCAATACATACAGAAAATGGCAGTGAACCAGCTTTGTGTTTTATGTGGCTGTGACCTTTGTCATGGTAAATCTACATCAATATGTCTGCTTTCTATAAATATAGGACACACACACAGAGCTGTCAGTCTTAGTGTTGGCTGGGTCTGGATGATATCTGCCCATGCCAGAATATCTCCTGAGGTTACTGCACTTAAAAGGCAACAATGCAAATACAACTTCACACATTTTCAATGCCAGGAAGTGAAATCACACAACAAACACAGACGCATATGCTGTTAAAGCCAGAGGCGTGATGTGCGTTCCCTGTGGGGATGGGCATAAAACACACACACACACACACACACACACACACACACACACTGGACTGTGTCTCTGCTTCAGCTCAGGGCTCCACGGGGAGCTCTGTGTACCATCTGAATCTGAGGAAATCACATTACTTTAGAGTCATCGAGTGTAAGAGTGTGTGTGTGTGTGTGTGTGTTCAATGCAGCACTTATGGCCTGAAGTCACACAAACAAATACATTCTATATACAATATCAAAAGTACAGAATGGAACTTGCTTAGTGAATGTATGTACAGTATGTGCATGTACAGTACATGGTCACATGTCTCTCTTAGATGCAGAAGTCTTTGCCTGCAGGTTTACAGCAAAACACAGTGATATTGTGTGTGTGTGTGTGTGTGTGTGTGTGTGAGAGAGAGAGAGAGAGAGAGAGAGAAACAGCTTTAGCATTAAAAGGAATCTTTACATTTTCAGATTTTCACATGCATATGTTGTTTTTCACATACGTATTAGAATCCACAGTAAAGGAAAATCACGTGAGATCTCTTTCATCTCAGTTGTCTCACCAACAATCTTAAAAATAAAGGTTCCAAAAAGGGATTTTTGCAGCAATGCCATTGAAGAACCATTTTTGGTTTCACAAAGAATCTTTCAGTGAACAGTTCTGTGTCAAGAATTGTGAGGACTCAGGTGCAGAAAGTATTGAAGGGTTTTATTTAATCAAAAAATAAACAAAACACAACTTAAACCACCAATAGGGGAAAAACACAGTCCAAGACTGCAGGACTGGAGCAAGGCATGACAAACAGACAAGGCTTCCACACGAGGAACATGGATAACAATCTAGCACATGATAGAGAACAAAAGGAAAATAAATAGGGAAGGAAATCTGGAGGGTAACAACAGAGAGCAGGTGGGGCAAATGAATCAATAATCAGGTAACAAGAGGGCGGGGCCAAGACTAGAGACTGACAGAAGAGCACATGGCACACAGAAACAAACAAAAAGTCATGTGCAAAATGCATATGGCAACCAAACATGACAGAAGCCAGCCATGTGCTCTCACAAACCGAGCACATGGCAGACAAACACGCTCATCCGCCATGTGCCCAAACAGAAAACAAGACACAAGACAGACAGAAGTGCACAGAGGATGGATGCCAGGACCCCGACACCGAAACTGAACCAAGACTAAACAGAAGTGTCAGGATCAAGACACCATGCCCCAAATATGCTCACATAAACATGAGACAAACACACAAATGTGTCAGGATCCTGTCACCAAACTAAGAACCATTTTTTTCTTAGTGTGAAGAACATTTTAATAGCCTAAAGAAAATTTTTCCAAAGAATCTTTTGTATAATGGAAAGCCTCTAGGGATGATAATGTTTTTTTAAGAAACCATAGATGCCAATAAAGAACCTTTATTTTAAAAGTTTAAAAGTGAGACGTTTCTCCAGGTAATCTCACACGTGTCTCCTGAGTTTCAGAAGAGATCTCAACAGTGTCTCAAACTGTGCTCAGATTTGCCAAGATAAAGTCAGAGATCTCTATATGAACTCATTCTCATTAAATTTCCTCCAACATCAAGTGATCTAAGCTGCTATCCACATTCATTTTATAGCCTTACTCTTACTGTATGACAACTATTGACTCATTTGCATCCATTTTATGTCTCAGAAGAAATTTTAGGAGAAACATCTTAAGCTGATGCTTCAATGTGTTATGAAAGAGCAAACACTGAGCAATAATAGTTTATTAGTGTATTTGTAAACTTGTACATCTGTTAATTGTGCTTGATTTGTTTGAAAACTGGTGGCAATTTTGTAATTTTTGATGCTTTTTATTTCTTTACTTTTTTTCTCTTGTTTTTTAGCCCATGTGTGTGAATGTACCTAACCATTTTTGGGGATGAATTTGTACCCAGGCCAGAAGTGAGCTAAACCTGACAAAATCTCCCAAAACCTCCTTTTGGGGATGTCTATATTTGTAAAAACAGTATAAAAATTAGCTAAATACATTTTTTTTTAATTGTAAAAATGCGGAAATCATTATGTTATAGGCCTAGGGTTATAATATCTATAACTAGCTCCATATGTGTGTGTTCCTGGTAAACCCTATGTTATGGGAACAAAATGTCCCCGCCAAGATGGCAATATCCTAAATCCTTGTCCTTGTGGGGACATTTTTGGTCCCCATGAGGAAAACAGCTTATAAATCATACTACGTGATGTTTTTAGAAAATGTAAAATGTTTTCTGTGATGAGTAGGTTTAGGGTATAGGGTTATTGTAGGGGGATTGAATATACAGTTTGTATAGTATAAAAATCATTATGTCTATGGAATGTCTACATAAAACATGGAAACCCAATGTGTGTGTGTGTGTGTGTGTGTGTGTTGTATTTTGTTTTCCTTTAGTTCTATTTGACAAGTGGCAGTAAAATCAGATGGTAAATCAAAGCAGTAAACCAATCACACACACACACACACACACACACACACACACACAAGATTACATCCAATGTGTGATCACTCCCGTAGGTCTTTGCTCACACATAAAACACACAGTCTCCTCTTGTAAACAACACCATTACCTCTATTTCTCCCACATGACGCTCACTGCACGGCTCGCACATAAAATATATAGTCATCACTGTTGTTCCACCCCGCAGTCAATATACTGTAAATATGAAAGGAAATGACACGGGGTTCCTCAGATGCCCTGGAGAACCTCTAGACACCTTGTGAAGAGGTCTCGAATATCCTAGTGTGTACTCAAAGAACTTCAGTTTATAATGCTAGTGCATTGAAATAAGCTGTCTGTCCTTTATTAAAACCTTTGACACTGATGTTTCCGTACCGTGATGCTCTCAGTACTACCAAACACAAAACTTGCTTCAATTAATGCAGATTCTTTGATTTAAATAAATAGGCCTACACTAAATCGCTAGTAAACTTTACAAATAATTACAAAGAAATGGCAAGTAAAGCATTAAACATGAAATTTTGAAGTAAAAAAGACTGGAAAAGTATTTTCTTGAAAAACGCACTCCAATAATTTTTGGTTTATTTACAACTTCCAAAAAAAAAAAAAAACATTTTCAGAGTGTAGATCATCCATATTTGAGTTATATACCCTTTAAATTAATTATGCACACATTTTCATACCTTTAATGAGTGTTCCAGTCACCAGTCTGCTCACAGACAGAGCAAACTTCACTAACCCGTGTTTACAGCGTCTGGCACAGCCGGGCATCCTCAGAATGTCTCGGGGTGAGAGCTAGTTAAATCCAAAACTAGTTCAATATTCAGCTTAAGATGAGATCGGGTAAACAGGGTAAAATAGAACCATCAGAAAGGAGATGCAAAGTTCAGGAGCTCAGAGAATAAACTGCAGGCAAACAAAAGTTAAATCCACACCAACTCAACTGAAAAGTGTTTGATTGTCTTCTACAGTGTGAAATCCTTCACCTCTTCACTGTTCTTTCTCCAGTTTCCGCTCAGATGAAGGATGCACAAAAATCAATGAAGGGACGAATCAATGAAGCACCATGAATAAAAAAAACAAAACTTCCAACTTTCAAAAAAACAGGAACTTTGTGTCCTCTCTTCTCCAAAGGGGGAAAAAATGAAAAAGGACAGAAGAATGAATAATTGCTGAATGAATAATTAAAGAATGTCAGAGTCCCTCTGATGAAGAGTGATGATCAGCTGCAAACTGACGCACAGCTCGATTCCATCCGCTTTTATTCCCACCCTCTCTCCCTCTCTCCCTCTCTCCCTCTCTCCCTCTCTCTCTCCCTCTCTCTCTCTCTCTGCTGCAGAGCACCGTTTCACTTCCAGCACTGTAATGTGGACGGTTCCCTCCGAGGCAAGACGGTTCATATACTTTCTCTATACTGTATCTCCTCCCTCTCTCTTACATGCTCTGCCCTTCTCTTTTCTTTCTTGAAGAAGGTTTTGCATGGATGGAGCCATGGAGGACATTACTGTGGTTAGTGATGAGAAACACTGAAATGATGTACTGCACCGTATTGTAAGAAGCAGCTAAATAAATAAATAAGTGATGATTGGTTCAGTGCAATTTAATCTCAATTACTGAATGCAATTTTGAGTCATCCTTCAAAATCCCACATTCACTAAAATGACAATTATCAAAACATTATTGTTCGAACTATGTATATATAGATATATAGATATATGTGTGTGTGTGTGTGTGTGTGTTTGTACTGTATATATATATATATATATATATATATATATATATAACATTGGACATAACTGTACATCGATCTGTAAATAGCATATCTGTATTTTTATTACTGTATTTTATTGTGTTTAATTGTATTGTCTTTTCTTATTGTGTTTATTGTGTCCCTTTTTATTGTCTTTATCCCTATGTATGTCTGTACTTTTTTTCAGCACGTCTGTTTAAACATACTTGCCATTAATTGCACAGTAAGCGATTTCTGAGAAACTCTGTTGATATCTGAGACAGGCACCTCCCCCTTCATGAGCGGACACGCCCCTTACTGCTGATTGGCTACAAGTGTGTTGTGGTGCTCAGTCCGATCCAATTTCATCAGCGTTTCTCAGAAATTACTTGCTGCAGCTTTAAAGCTCATTCTAAGTCTTAAAAGTCACGTGATAGGAGGCAACGCCTCCGTCGCACTGTGATTGGCCTATTACTGTGTCTACACAATAAGTCCCGCCCATCATGTTCACGAGCGTTACGCAAATTAGGGTGTACTCACACTAGGCGCTCTGAACCGTGCCCGAGCGTGTTTGACCCCCAAAGCCCGGTTCGTTTGACTAGTGTGATCGCTCCAAACCGTGCCCGGGCGCGGTTCGTTTAGCCGGCCATGGCCCGCTTGGAAGAGGTGGGCCAAAGCACGGTTCAGTTGGGCTCGAGCGCGGTTTGCATGCAGTGTGAGCGCTAACCGTGCCTGAGCACGGAACAGCTGCTACTTTTGTGTGCACTACTGTCATCATTATGACGGCATCTTTTTTACTACTTTGATAGTACACTTATCAATTCATGTAATTAATTTGAGTGTATTTGGGTTTATCACCGGTCTGCTTCTCACCTTTGATGAACAGGAATTGTAGTTTGCGAGTAAAGCTGCAAATTCCTCCATTAACATCAGCTGTCTTTGTAGTCCTCTGATACGTGCAAGTGAAAATCGATGCGTGGCATAAATGATAATATGTATTTCTTCCTGTTTTCTTCCATTCAAAAAGTTGCATCCTATATGACGTAAGCGTGCTCCAGCCAGGAACGTTAAGTGCAGTGTGAGTGCAGGCCAGCGGGGACAATCGCGCTCGGTCTCGGTTCAAGGCAACCGTGCCTAGTGTGAGTACACCCTTAATCGAAACTGGTGCAAAAGGACAGATTCATTACAAATTAAACAACTCATCTGCGCTCAGATTTCACAGCTTTCTGTCCGAAACAAACTGGAAATAATATAATAATGATCTGTGAAGTGGTTTTTCTACATCTCCATGGTGCCTGAGACCATCAGTAAATGTAGGTAAATGTAAAAAAAAAATGCTTAAACTTGATGTGATTTATACTTGGTTTTACAGGTGCACTATGTAACTTTTTTTGTTCAAAATTAACAAAATTTAAATAATGAGTCTACACATCATCAATACTTCTTCTAAAACGTGTTTTTGTCTTATCCTGATTCACTATGGTAAGCCCGTTATATGTGTTTATATTTTAGCAGGATGTTTTTCGCGTGAAATTGCGTACATATGTCACTCATCCCCGTAAATAGAGAAAAGTTGCTCTGGCTACTTTGATGCATATGGGAGTGGTAGAGGTTAGATGTCACAACGACATGGAGAAGGTAAATCTCCAACCTCTGGGGAATCACCCGTTTTAAACAAACACCTAACAGAGGAGCTTCTGCCTACAAAAAGAGAACGTAATAGAGCTCGTAATAAAACAAGAATCAACATTAGCTTGTCTTTTCGGGATGGCGAGAACTGAGGGATTTGAAATATTGTAAAAGGGACAAGGAGATGATGGTGTTTTTATTACTCAGCAGGTGAGTGAGGTGTTTTATTGAACAGAATCGACATATGTAGCTCTCTGAAATCATTGTAAAGCATTATCTATTGTGAAGGGTCATTTCATTATGGTTGTTGTAGCGCTGTGCTGGAATTTATTTTCAAGCAAGTATTGTGTCTATTAATGGATAAAGCTACAGTAAAGTTTTCAGCAAGGATCATTTCCATCTAAACCAGTTATATCTATTAAACATAGTAGTGAATGTTTTATGAGCAGTAGGAGAACCATATTCATCCGCACAGTCACGTAGAGCGAAGCACAACCAAAACAATGTTCTTCCGCAAAATGCATGGTTTTGTACGGAGCCCCGCACATGACATGCAAGAAAAAAAATTAAATTGTGCGCACGATTTACTAATTCGTTCCCTCGATTTACTAAATCGTGCGCACGATTTACTAATTCGTTAGCTCGATTTACTAAATCATGTGCACGATTTACTAAAACGTGCTTACTATTTACTATGTCGTCCCCTCGATTTATAAATCATGCACATGATTTATAAATCGAGGGAACGAAATAGTAAATCGTGCACACGTTTTAGTAAATCGAGGGAACGAATTAATAAATCATGTGCACGATTTAGCCTACTATTTTTTTCCTGCATGTCATGTCCGGGGCTCCGTAGTTTTGTTTTAACCACTAGAGGGCCAA
Organism: Mylopharyngodon piceus; assembly: GCA_039654765.1. Taxonomy (NCBI): domain Eukaryota; kingdom Metazoa; phylum Chordata; class Actinopteri; order Cypriniformes; family Xenocyprididae; genus Mylopharyngodon; species Mylopharyngodon piceus. The sequence goes on from CM077439.1 coordinate 29,645,330, forward strand.
AAGTTACATAGTGTAGGCCTACCTTTAATCAATAGAATGTTAATGTAAACATACAAAATATATTGTATGGACTTTTGTTAATAGTGTAAGTTTTTATTATTTTTATTTATTTATTTATTTAACCTAAAAAGTGTTACGTAAAACTGGAACGTTAAGGGAGACGGATATGTGTATTTTTACTGGACTCACCTGAGTCTACATGTGATTTTAGCTTGTCGTTTTCCTCATTTGTAAGTTGCTTTGGGTAAAAGCATATGCTAAATGAATAAATGGAAATGTAGTCAGCACAGGCTCTGCACTGGAGCGCATGTAAAGTATCTGTTGATTTGGCTGCATGGCTCTAGTTTGTCTTGGCCATGTTTAATCTTTAGTACACAACAAGATTCCCAGGACAAACCCAGACTTTACAGTCACTGGATGTTATATGCAAATCAGATCAGAATTACAGTAGGAATCTCAGGGGATGCTCTTCTTATCTGTACTAACCCAAAGCTCTACAGCTTTACACCTGCAGTGTGACACAGACATTGTGAAGCACAACGGATCGGAAGAATACTGGATCTCTGGCTGCGTTTAAAGTCAAATTCTATCCATCCTAAATATAAATTTAGGCCCAGTTCCACAGACAAGGATTAGATTAAGGCCTTAGTTAATTAGGACATTTAAGTAGCTTTTATATACTGTATGTCTTAGAAAAAAACATTTCTGGTGTGCATCTTGAGACAAAAACAAAAATTTAATTTTTTTAAAGCTATGTCAGTGCAAGTTGTTTTCAGTTGAAACAGCTCAAACATGCATTTTAGTCTGGGATTAGGCTTAAGCCTTGTCTGTGAAACTGGGAATAAGATTAGTGAGTCCCAAATCATAGTGCATATAGGAAATAGTATGCCAAAGTTGCCGAGATTGTGTACTATTTCCAGTGGGTTTTCAAATTTCATCAAAACTATCACTTTGCTCTTCATTTAGTCTCATTGTTGTCTATGAAAGAGATCTGTATTTTATTAATCAAATGACTAATAATTTGAATTAAATATTTCAACAGTTTTTTTTAGAATGTTTACTACGCAGACCTTATTTACAGAAATATACTAAATAGAGAGACATTGTTTCTAGGGACTTTCATGCACACCGATAATTTATTTTCCTCTGTATTCTCGGTGGAAGCGGAGACGCATTAATGCATATAATGAGAGAAAATGTATTTTAAAAAAACCTTTCCATGTATTTTCTCTCTCTCTTTCTCTTGACCCACCATAATCTCGCTGAGCCCACATATATTCATGACTGTTTATCTATAAGTCCCTTAATAGAAAAATGAACCCCTCTGTTCCCACAAGCAAAGAGCCTCATCACTGGAGGAAGTGCAAAGACGGAGAGGAAGTTATTAAACCTTGATGAAAGGCAGAAAAAAAGAGAGAGTGAGCGAACGATGTGTCTGACTGAAGGAAACTTGGCCCGTTTAGCGACGTTGCTTTCTGCTTTATGGCTGTTCAAATGTTTGGTGCTTGGAACAGTTCGTGTTATCAGTCAGCTCTTCCAGGCCAGCGCTATAGAAACAGTATGGTGTTAACTTCACGTTGTTACAATATATCTGAAAATGTGTATACTTTGATGTGAAGAGAGGAACGGATGAGAAAGAATGAAAAAAGATGAGGTAGTTCTGCATTTTCTTCAGAAAATGTGCGAAACTCACTGCCACAATGCTAAAGTGGTTTTTAATGCATTGTTATATGGTTGCTAGAGTATTATGGATGGTTGCTAAGTGGTTTCTTAAAGGGATAGCTCACGCAAAAAAGATCCCTTCAAAGGGTTACTTCACTGCTGGCAAATATCAATAAAACGTGGCTGCCTATATAGTAGAAAGGTGGAAAAAAAATTGAAATTGGTGCTACCTGACTAGAGAAAACAGAGAAAAAAACGCTGTTGTCTTCCCTTTTGCCACTTCAACCCCCATAATGCACTGGGCATGTTGCCGTTCGAGGCAACTCAGCATTTTGCGTCATCCGGTGGACATTTTTTGGTGGAATGAGTAAACATTGTTCATACTACCGACAAAAAATCTTTAGGGGTACAGCGGCGAAAAGTATGAAATAGCTCATAACTCCTAAACCGTTAGACATAGGCTCAAGTGTCTTATATCGTTCAAATTCTTGGATCAGGACGGAAATGTATATGTCGCAAAATTTTCTGGAATTTTGTATTTTCTGAAAAACCTACTTTTTGCGAACTAGTCCTAAGATTTTGGCTGATCAGAACCAAACCAGTGTTAGCAAGAATCTCTGGAGTGTGATTGTCAATAATTATCAAAAAAAAAGTTGAAATTTCGATTCATGGTCTCTAAGGGCCGCCAAAACGGGGATGGAGCCAATTTTACTAAATTTAATTTAAAAAAAAAAATCAATTTTACAATTTAACTCGTGATCGGAATGAGATATTTTCATACTCAGAACATGTGTGTATGGGCTCAATCTTTGGTCACGTGGGGAAAAAAAAAAATCGCAGTTGTTGGCCACTTGGTGGCGCTATAACAGGAAAAAACTTGTAAATGGCTATAACTACTTCACCGTTAGTCCGATTGACTTGAAAAATGGCATGCAGTGCCTTTGTCCAAGGTGCCGCGTTTGTCTATGAGGACATTGACGCATCTCAACAAACATGCCCGAAATCGACCAATGAAGAAATGTTAAAGAAATTGGCTACCGTTTTTCACATGCGTCAAGGATCTTATATCACGCAATTTTTCGCACACGCTAATAACATTCATGCCACATCGTAGAACTCCTCTTTCTGAGCAACTTTGCCTCTAGGACCACCGCTGTCCTTTGAATAGTTCGTTAAATATTGGAGATTATTTCAAAAACCAACTTTGGCGAACTAGTCCTAGGTTTTTGGCTCAACCTCGATAGAACCACTGGGTTAATAATTATCACTGGGTTAATAATTATCAAAAAAATGTTGAACTTTGCCCTTTGGATAGCTATAGCAAGGTCATTTAGAAAAGAGGCGTGGCCAAGTCTACCCAAAAGCCTATCATTCCTAAACGAAAACTTTGCATCATTAGGTGAGCACGTGCGGCACATGAATCTAAAGAAAATGGAAACTTTTATGGACATCAGGCAATAGGTGGGGCTATAACTGTTAAAAAGGTGTAAAAACAATATATTTATAAATTGCCTGTATTGGCTGTAAATGGTCTTTTCCATCTATGATCGAGATGGTTACAGACTTGCAAAATTAAAACATTATACCTTTTTATGCATGTGCTTAAAGGCCTTAAAGGGATTGAACCCCGATAACTGTTGCTTGCAGCTATATTTCTTTTTTAAATTGTAAAAAACGATTATTAAAGTCTTTTCATGAAAATGTCATGTTTGATTCAGTGTGTTACTTGCCATTTCTTTGTAATTATTTGTGAAATGTACTATTTCTGAGTGAAAATAGTTTCTACAACAATTTTTTTTCAGTGTGTTTTATCATCCAGCAAGTGAAAAAAAATGTAGATGTAAATGAGGATTGGGGCTCAAAGTATTAAACAGCATTAATAATGATTTGAGGAAAAGCCAATGAAAAAGACAAGATGTTTTCATATAAACCTTCCTGTTTGGATTAAAAGAACAACAGAGAGATTGAGGAGCATTATGAGATTTGCATGAAGACGCAGATATCTGTGAGATTTGGCTGAAATGAGTTTGTTTACGCTGTAATGGATGGAAAGGGAAATGATTCTCTGTGTGAAGAACGAACCTGCTTATCACCCGTGTGATTAAAACAAAGATTAAACATGAAAAATTAGGAAGATTCAATAGAAAAATAGGAATGTGTGAGCGCAAGAGAAAGAGCCTGCAGGAGTGTGCGACAGATTTTAACAAGTCTCTAAATTTACCATCGGCCCCTGAGATAGACAGATAGACAGAAGAAAAAACGCCTGCAGGGAGAAGAGGAGAAAAACAGTGAACAAAAGGAAACAAAAGCCTCTGTTTTGAGCAATCAGATCACTCACAGAGAGAAGAGGGAAGATGAAATGATACGAGAAACAGAATGAGCAATAGATTGATTCATTCATAGTCTCACAGAGCTCTAGTAGATCAAACAATGTTAAGAACAAATAATGAAGTGCAACTAGCCATATAGCTATGGGACAGCAAAATAAATGGGTAAAATGGAAGAGAAAACCCTTAGTACACTATTTTGTATGTTTGTTGCATGTTTTATCCTGCTAAATTTATGCTGGTGTTTATGCATTTACAGAATTACTAAAAAGTGTTCATATTCAGCATATGGCATATAAAATATTCTGCATATTGTTGGGTCTTTTCAGTTCATTTAACTTAATTTAACTTATCTTTTGTATATAATAAACAGTTTTAGGACTGTGTTGGCTCACAATTTGAAGATTTTTTTCCTAAAATATGAGAAATAAAAATACACACAAATGAGTCAATACTGAGTTTTGTCAAACAATGCAGCCATATTAAGCATTCAATGGGCCTGAACCACAATTTGAACTGCATTAATCCAACTGACAAGCTTTTTGGTTTGACTTATACCAGAGTATATCATAATAAAAAATCTGAATTGAGATGCATAACTTGTTTACCTGTTGCTAAAACTTCAGAAGAAGTAAACCAAAAGAAACTACAATAATGAAGTGAATCTTGTTGTTTTAAACAGACACAAATGAATCAATATTTGTCATCCAGTAAGAGAGCTGAAATGAATATGGATAGTATTTGATGAGAAATGTTTATAACAAAATCTGAAATCTTTGGTGAAACTCTAAAGGAGACGCTTGTGAAATTATGGGAGCTTTTTCTCAGGAAGTCTCAGTTTGCTGTCCATCTAATCTGATTGCCATAGGAGAATCTCAGAATCATCTAAGATATTAAATTTATGATTTTTCTTCCCCACAGGATGACACACAAGACAGTCTGCCTGAGCTACATCTCACACACACACACACACACACACAACTGTCACATAAGGGTCTTAGAAACAGCTGCTACCCTTGGAAACATCAGACCGTCTGGGACACACAACACACACACACACACACACACACACACACACACACACACACACACTCTCTCCTTTAGTGGATAACTGATTTGCTTTCATTTAACACATAAATTAGCATGCTTTGCAGGCAGACAGCGAGAGAGTGAGAGGCTGGGTGAGATGTGATTTGCTCTTCTGGCAAAGTGTTGCTGGATATGAAATATTCTCTCTCGGTGCAATTAAATTCATGCATTATGGAGCAGTTCTCTGAGTGTGTGTGTGTGAGAGAGTGTGTGTGAGAGAGAGAGAGAGAGAGAGTGTGTGTGTGTGTGTGTGTGTGTGTGTGTGTGTGTGTGTGTGTGTGTGTGTGTGTGTGTGTGCGTGCGCGTGTTTTTGTGACATATCAGGACACAAATTTGTATAATGACATGGGTATGACATAGGTATTACAAGGAGAGGGTGACTTATGAGGACATTACCCCATGTCCACATTTTTCAAAAGGCTTATAAATCATACAGAATGAGTTTTTTTGAGAAAGTAAAAATCCTGTGATGGGTAGGTTTAGGTGTAGGGTTGGTGTGGGGCGATAGAAAATACATTTGTACAGTATAAAAACCATTACGCCTATGAAATGTCCCCACAATTCACAAAAAAAAAAAAAAAAAAACGTGTGTGTGTGTGTGTGTGTGTGTGTGTGAGTGAGTGAGTGAGTCAGTCAGTCAGTGTGTGTGGGGGTTGGCTCTATTTTATTATTTAACAAATCAATAAAAACATATAGTGACCCCAAACATCTCTCTTTTTGTTTCAATTTCAAAGTACATTATCAGACATAATTGTTTTATTTATCATACTGAAAAAGCATCAATATTAAGGAAATAAATAATTTTTAATCATTCAAATAAATAATAATAATTAAATAACAAAATAATAAATTTGAATAATTATATTAATTTTAACAATAATAGTATTACAAAAAAGTCTTGTTGCCATGACCTTTGCCAACATTATAACTTAAAGAAGACTTAATTTCTGTCAATTTAAAAAGTATAAGTAATATTTATGTGCTTTACCTTTTGCACATTTATTTAAGGAAGGACATGTCATTACTCATCACATGAACGCTCATGAAACAATATACACGTATAAAATCAACAAAATGCCACACAAACCTCAACACATGATACGTGAAAAACTTCAAGGGTAACAATCAACTCAACTAACTGATCACTTTAACAAACTCATCCTGACATCACAGAACAAAACGTTACCAAACATGACAAACTCAACGATACTACAAATAAAACTAGCAAACGGTCAAACAATGAAATCATATTAATCATTCAATGGGCCTGAACCACAATTTGAACTCCTTCTTTTTTGTTTGACTTGTACCAGAATATATCATTACAAAAAAGCTGCATCGAGATGCGTAAGTTTTTTACCTGTTTCTGGAACTTCAGAATAGTAAACCAAAAGAAAACTATAATAATAATAATAATAATAAAGTAAAACGTTGTTGTTGTTGTTTAAATGACTTGAATATTTTGACTTGAATACAGACATCTCTTGAATACAGTATGTCGATCAGAGCGGAGCAGCGGCTGGATTCGGATGGTTTCTCTCTCCTTCTCTGGACTCAGACCTCTGAGCAGTTCATTAACTGAGATCAGTGTATCATTGGAGGAGATCAAAGAGATTTTGATTTAGTTCTCTAGCTGCTTTGATAGGATGGAAGATTGTTGGTGTGAACATCAATATAAACATGGTTGCAATCATTATAGTGTTTAATGATCCCTCAATAATCAGATGGCTATATTGCATGCAATAAAAAGCAATAAAATCAGCTCACCTCAATAACAGGAATAGTTACATAATTGAAACTGTTAGCGCACAAGTCGTAGCTATTACTTTTATGTCTGCTGTTTTCCTGTGGGGTCACTAGTATGAGCTGAAGAAAATGCTTCCATCCACATCCATCCATCCATCATAAATATGTGCTCCACACGGCTCTGGGGGGTTAATAAAGGCCTTCTTAAAGGATTAGTCCACTTTCATATAAAATTTTCCTGATAATTTACTCACCCCCATGTCATCCAAGATGTCCATGTCCTTCTTTCTTCAGTCGAAAAGAAATTAAGGTTTTTGATGAAAACATCCCAGGATTATTCTCCTTATAATGGACTTCAATGGTCTCCAAACAGTTGAAGGTCAAAATTACAGTTTCAGTGCAGCTTCAAAGGGCTTTAAACGATACCAGACGAGGAATAAGGGTCTTATCTAGCAAAACGATTGGTCATTTTCTAAAAAAATACAACTGTATATGCTTTATAAACACAAATGGTCACCTTGGAAGTGCTTCCGCTTTCCGTATTCTTCAAAAAGCTTACGCTGTTTGTCCTACGCCTTCCCTATTCAACTTACGGAATGAACGCGGCGCCAGTTCTGTTTTTTCCGTAAGTTGAATAGGGAAGGCGTAGGACAAACAGCATAAGCTTTTTGAAGAATACGAAAGTGCGGTTTTGGCGGAAGCACTTGGAAGGCGATCATTTGTTTATATAAAGCATATACATTTACATTTTTTTCAGAAATGACCGATCGTTTCACTAGATAAGACCCTTATTCCTCGTCTGGTATCGTTTAAAACCCTTTGAAGCTGCACTGAAACTGACATTTGGACCTTCAACAGTGGAGTCCATTGAAGTCCACTATAAGGAGAATAATCCTGGAATGTTTTCATCAAAAACCTTAATTTGTTTTTGACTGAAGAAAGAAGGACATGGACATTTTGGATGACATGGGGGTGAGTAAATTATCAGGAAAATTTTATTTGAAAGTGAACTAATCCTTTAAGCGAGACGATGCATTTGTTTAAAAAAAATATCCATATTTAAACAAGTTATGAAGTCAAATATCAAGCTTCTGCCAGACCACCTTCCGTATTCAACATACAAAGAAAGAGTAAAACTCTTGCAGTTCACAAAGCTTACGCTACGTCCTATGCCTTCCCTATTCAACTTACGGAAAAAGTGTAACTGACATGACACCAGTTTACACTTTCTTCGTAACTTGAATACGGAAGGCGGTCTGGCGGAAGCTCAATATTTGACTTCATAACTTGTTAAATATGGATATTTTTTTACACAAACGCATTGTTTCGCTTAAGAAGGCCTCATACTAGTGACCCCCATTCACTGCCATTATAAAGCTTGGATGTGTCAGCATATTTATTAATATTTCTCCGATTGTTTTCATCAGAAAGAAGAGAGTCAGAAACACCTAGGATGGCTTGAGGGAGAGTAAAGCTTGGGGTAATTTTCATTTTAAAGTGATCTAATCCTTTAACACAGTTGCTGCGGGTTGTTTTTCCATGTCTGCGGGTTGAAGTGACCCCAAATAGCATAATATTTAGCCCCTGGAATGCAAATTTCACCAAAGGAACCCCACCAAAAACGTGGATTTTACCTCCAGGAATGCAATTTTTACTGGGGGACGCCCCTAAAAGACAACTGGGCTAATTTTGTGTAGCAATTAGGTGGGTTTTGTTGTGAAAACCTGACAACCCTGGTTTGGAGCTAAATAACCACTGGTTGCGCAAAAAAAAAAAAATGGGTATGCAGCATGTATATGTAATGCACCGCTCAAGGGGGCGCCATTTTCCCGAAATCACTCTGTGAAAATCTTCTTTAATAAGTTATAATCAAAAGCTTATTTGTTAAAAATAATGAAAGGAAACATCTTTATTTAACTGCTGTTTAGTGTAACCCCTCATGTTTGACTCACCCCGCTCTGTGCGGGCCTCGAAGCCCGGTCTCCGGCATGGTGATGTTTATCTGCACAGCTCTTACTGGCCTCTGATTCATTAACATTTTAAATGAGTTCAAAATGTATTTTATTATCAAGTGAGTAGCCTACATATCAACCGCTCACCCTTTGACATTACTGTCAGAGAGTCACATGACCAAAATGAATAGAGGAGGGAAACGTTCTGGGGTGCAGAACAGAAAAAGACAAAAGGAAAATGAAAAACAATACATTAAAATGAGGACAGCAATGTCCAAATGAACAAACAGAGATTGGTAAGCTTAACCTATCGTTTTTGTTGGGTTTTTTTCATTGCAAGTCATGAAGTCAATTTAACATTTAACGTTGCTGTCTGAGAGGGCAAAGTGATTAACGTTAATATCTTTGCTCAAAAAATAAAAAATGCTGCGGTATGTTAGTGAATGGGTGTTCGATTTACATGTAACAGGGATGCAAACTAGTCACCTTTCACCGAAAATCATAATTTTTAATTCAAAATGGGCATTTGTGTGATTAATGTAGATCCGATGAGGTTTTCTTTTTAAACTACTTCATACTTCAGTACAAAACAGTGCTGAACTTTGGCAAAAAGTGATTTTTAAATGTTATAATAGTGATTTTATAATGTCTAAAAATGAATCCAAAAGCTAAACATGTGAGAGTGGTTATAGTGGTAATATCATGTCATTTTCATTTTAAAAGTGTTTATTTTCCACCAGGTGGAAGAAATCTTCCACTTAAGCATGGCAATTTTTCCATGAATTATCTCCATGAATGCAGATTTCTTTAAAGTGAATTTTACAAATAATGTTCCCATTTTATATAAATATATACAAAAAATATGAATAATTTTGAGGCAAATAAATAAATCCCTCCAAAACTGCTTAACAAAAAAGTGAACAATATTACATGTGTTATGTATATTTTAAAAAATGAGTTTTACTGTCTGGGGTCGAACAGCCGTCAGGGGGTTAAAGGGGTTGTTATTATACACACTATACACACACTATCAAAAATGGGGGGAGGGGTGTCACATCCTCGTCACTTTTTTCACCCCTGATGAGTTTGCATCCCTCCAAGCATGAGCTAGTTATTGTTGGGCTTTTGGCCTCATCTTCTGTTAATGCAGATGAGCACATTGCTGTGTGCAGTCAAACATGATATCAGAAACAATTGGATATTTGAGTATTACCTCATCCAGATGTAATTTCATAATTACAGAGGCTAAGTCATTGACTTGCAGAAAGTTTTCTGTGAGGGTTAGTATTAGGGGACTGAATATACAGGGGGCGCCAACACAGATCTTGCAAACCCCTCAGCAAATATGCAGTTTTGCCCCTGGTTACGTATACTTTCATTGTATATGGACAAGAGACATCATGCTATGCTCAATGGAAGTTTGAAATGACAGTAAAATTCAGTAAAAGATAACATTTTTATTTTTTGGGTGAGCTATTGCATGCTATCGTGAGCTATCGTGCATTTTCAGTGGCAGCACCCCAGTTGTGGAATAACTTGCCTTTTAGCTTGAGATCGGCCACTTCAGCACAGGTTTTTAAATCTTTACTTAAGACATATCTTTTTAAAAAGGCTTATGGACTGGAGTAACTGCTGTATACAGTTTTATTTTGTGTGAACTTAGTGTTGTGTACTACTTGTGATTTGTTTTATTTTATTGCTAATAGCATAATTCTATTTCTCTGTGCAGCACTTTGGTCGACTCTGTCGTTATTAAATGTGCTATATAAATAAATTAAACTGAAACTGAAACTGAGCTATCCCTTTAAATATGCTATATTTTAAAGAAATGTTTTGGATCAACAAAAAAAAAAAAAAAAAAAAAAAAAAATACTGCAACTGTTTGCATCAGTCTTTCTGAGTTATGACAACTTCTAAAGAAAGAAACAAAGTTTTAAGTTGATCCAACCTAAGTCACGCCCCCCAGTGGTGAACCATTGAAATTTCGAAACACTTATGACATAACGACGCCTCGTTTACTGAAATCACGTGAATTTGGCATTTTGATACGCGCTCTGAACCACTGATTCGAAACAAAAGATTTGTAAAGCTTCGAAGCTTCATGAAGCAGTGTTTTGAAATCATCCATCACTAGATATTGTTGAATAAAGTCGCTATTTTGTTTTTTTGGTGCACAAAAAGTATGCTTGTCGCTTCATAATATTAAGGTTGAACCACTGTAGTCACATGAACTGTTTTAAATACGTCTTTAGTAGCTTTCTGGGCATGTGAAAGTGTTAATTGTCTTGCTGGTAATAGAGGCCTCACTTAGCCATCGGATTTTATCAAAAATATCTTAATTTGTGTTCCGGAGATGAATGAAGGTCTTACGGGTGTGGAACGACATGAGGGTGAGTAATTAATGACAGAATTTTAATTTTTGGGTCAACTAACCCTTTAAACACTTCATTTCAAAGCTTACTCTCCTTATCCAGTCCTATGCAAAACATCCTGGGAACTAGAAATCCACTGCCCAATTTCCAAAGTTATCAAGACAATTTCATTAAATTACTACAACTTAATTTAATAATAAAAAAAAACAATTAACGCAAAAAATAGTTTGAATTACACACAACATTAAGTTGATGCAATGATCACCATTATTATGTCAACAGAACTCATCCAAATAATGCAACTTAAAAGATTTAACTCCATCAGTAAATTAGATTTTTGTTTTATTTGCAACCATGCATTTATTAAAGTTGTGGTAATGGGGCCGTTGAATTTCTTTTTAGAGTGTGCCACAATATGTTACTCTTACAACACATTTTCTCGGGTACAATGTGTGAACAGATTTCTATTCTGAGACACAAGGAGAGAAAACAGACTCATAATAGAACATGTAAATAGACTGAGAAAAGAGAGAAAAAGAGAAACACTTCTCACTGAACTGTGATTCTCAAGGGACCGGTAAGCAACATTTGGTGCTGTCGTTTAAAGCTTTCTACCTAATGCACACACACACACACACACAGACACACAGCAGTGCATCAGCAGTGGTGTGCACAGAGCCTTCTTTGCATAAACAGCCGATTAACGATGCCACGAGAAGCGCTGAAGAACTGTCGCAGACTCTGGAAGTGAATGAGGTGATTCTTCAGAGAAACAGACTGCAGTAAAACCACCCGCTTCAAAAGCGCTCCCTGCAGGCGCTATTCAGCTCCTCTTACTCAACAGCTGTGGTGCAAGCAAAATGAGATTAATTAAACACACGGTGGGATGTTGGACTTTGTCAGCAGCATGTCAAATGAAATGGGGAAGAAAACCTCGGAGGTCTTTGGATCTCCAGCAGTGATTTCAGGTCTGAGAGGCAATTCACCCGGGACGCATTTTTTGCGTTCCACTGCGCTGCTTTCCATTGTTTTTCCATGTGAAACATGCACTAGATGGATGTATTTGACCGTTGCGCTCGCATATTGCGTTTTTGCTGTGCACCTTAAAGGAATAGTTCACCCAAAAATGAAAATGATCCCATAATTTACTTACCCTCAAACCATCCTAGGTGTTTATGACTTTCTTCTTTGAGCAAAAACAATTGGATATTTATTAAATAATATCTGATTCCCAACTTTGTAATGGCATTGAATAGTGCCCAAGTTTTTAAAGCTCCAAAAAGTGTAAAAGTAATCCATACGGCTCCAGAGGGGTTAATAAAGGCCTTCTGAAGCAAACAATGGGTTTTTGTAAGAAAAATATCCATATTTAAAACTTTATAAACTATAATCACTGGCCATACGAGCGTTCACGAGAGAGTCGAGTTCTGGCGGATGGGTGACCTCTGACCCGACGTATGACGTAGCTGCTCTTCTCTTATATTGAAATCCTTTAAAGGAAATTTTTCTTTAAAACTTCTTGTTTTAGACTTCTAATTCATGACCAGCATTTGTTTTGCTCTATCCTCTGCACTTCTGCGTTTGTCTATTCTCACCTAAGCTTACCCTACGCCTACATCATACATGGGTAGTGTATTTCTTTATGCTTATCTTTTGTCTGATTAAGACATTTCATATTTTGCACTAGGCCATTTTTGTTTAAGTTTATATTGTTCAATAAAGATCTTGATTGAAAAAAAAAAATGTCATACGTCGGGTCATAGGTCACCCATCCGCCGGAACTTGACTCTCTCGTGAACTCGCGGACGGGCGTTGCCGGAAGCCAGTAATTATAGTTTATAAAGTTTTAAATATGGATATTTTTCTTACAAAAACCCATCGCATCGCTTCAGAAGGCCTTTATTAATTATTAATTTATTTCTGAATTACTTTTATGATGGATGGATGCACTTTTTGGAGCTTCAAAATACTTTCAATGCCATTACAAAGCTGGGAAGAGCCAGGATATTATTTAATATAACTCTGATTGTGTTCGTCTGAGAGAAGAAAGTCGTATACACCTAGGATGGCTTGAGAGTGAGTAAATCATGGGATAATTTTAATTTTTGAGTGAACTATTCATTTAAGGCCTGAAAGGATGAAAATACATAAAGGCAATTGCTACTAATTATTTCCAGCTTATTTTAATGGGCTGACATGTAAACAGTGTCAGAACGCCATTCCTGTAGCTCAAACAGGGTTAGATAAAATGCATGACTTGAATTCAGCGTGAGTTGGTTTACTTAAAAGCGTCTGTCAAATGCATGTAAATTCATATGGTCAGGATTCACTACACTAATTGCAAGTGTGCAGTCCTGTTGGTCATAGTTTAAATTGAAAATTCTGTCATTATTTATTGTCTAACAAACATTGGACCCCTTTTGAATTTCATTGTATGAGCAGAATATTTTTACAAAATAACTTGTTAAAGGATTAGTTGACTTCAGAATTAAAATTTCCTATTAATTTACTCACCCCCATGTCATCTAAGATGTTCATGTCTTTCTTTCTTCAGTTGAAAAGAAATTAAGGTTTTTGAGGAAAACATTCCAGGATTTTTCTCCATATAGTGGACTTCACTGGGGTTCAGCGGGTCCAAATGTCAGTTTCAGTGCAGCTTCAAAGGGCTCTACATGATCCCAGACGAGGAATAAGGGTCTTATCTAGCAAAACCATCGCTCATTTTCTTAAAAAAAATTTAAAATTATATACTTTTTAACCACAAATGCTCATCTTGCACTGCTCTGCGATGCTCCACACATTACGTAATCACATTGGAAAGGTCACGTATGACGTAGGCAGAAGTACCGAGCAAGTGTCTACTGCAAAGACTAAGTCAAACGCCCTTTAAAAAAAAAAAGACGTCCTCAAAGAGTTTTTTGCCCTACAGCGGTACTTTAACCTACATCACGCGTGACCTTTCCAGCATGATTACGTAATGTGTGGTGCATCGCAGAGCATTGCAAGACGAGCATTTGTGGTTAAAAAGTATATATATATATATATATATTTTTTTTTTTTTAGAAAATGGCCGATGGTTTCTCTAGATAAGACCCTTATTCCTCGTCTGGGATCATGTAGAGCCCTTTGAAGCTGCACTGAAACTGACATTTGGACCTTCAACCCGTTGAACCCCAGTGAAGTCCACTATATGGAGAAAAATCCTGGAATGTTTTCCTCAAAAACCTTAATTACTTTTCAACTGAAGAGAGAAAGACATATATGCTATTTCATATAACCTCATGCGCATCTATCCAGGAAATCTTTCCTCTTTCCCCTCATTAGTTTAAATGTTAAGCAGGATGTGATATGGGATGTCACGCTCTCTTCTTAAATCATCTCATCTGAGGGAATTTGAGATGCTGCCTGAACTGAATCACAATGAAAAGACATATGCAGCATATTTATTGGTGTTTGCTATTTGAACAAACACCTATTAAACTTCGGCTTTTACTTTACTAATTCATCGGATGAATCAGGCGAAAATCAGGTTGATTTGGACAAGCAAGCAACCGCCGGGCAAACATCCAAAAATCACTAGCAACCACTTAGCAGTGCCCTGGCAACCACTCTGAACAAACTGGCATTATGATGGCAAGTTTTGTACGAGCAAACACCACTAACATTTTCCTAAAAAAGCTTTTGGGCTGTTGGTGCTGTAGCATCTTTTGATTTCCCCCCAATAATGTTCAGTCAACGGAAAATAAAGAGCTTCTGCTGATCGGAACGATTTAGTGCCGCAAGATCATTAATTTGTTTTGCAATAATGTTCAGTCAACTATTCTTCTTCATCTGTGTGTATGTGTGTGTGTTTTCACATATATTTTCTCTCTCTAGCACATTTAGCAGCACAACAGAACAAACTCGTCCAGCTGCAGTGTTTTTGCTGAGGTGTGTGATTTAGACGATAACACACCTTCCCCCCCAAAACAATAAATGACGGCAATAAACCAGCGTACGCTGCTGGATCTGCCTGCACCAAGGCCAACACATAAACAACAAAATCTGATTTCCAAGCTATGTGGAGTGCTAACACTGAATTTATTGGCATCATACTGTCAGTCCAGTGTTAATATGAGTTGTAACACATTAATCTTCAATTAAACTTCCGCTACATTGCACACAGAGGGGGGTGAGTGTTTAACTGCTCAATTAAACCTGATTAACTTCATGGAATTGATGGCCTCTTGTGAAAATATGTGGAAATATGATGCCATCTACTGGTGATAAACAGATGTAAGAGAGGGACTTCAATAGTTGTGTCCTAACTGATACACTATGCACTTATACAGCAGCCTATATACTCAACTGTGTAGTGTATGTTGAGTAACTGCTGTGTCCAACATTTCACACTTCGGTTTTTCGGTTAATTGAGTGCATCATCCGGGTATTTAAAGTGCACTTTTTCTTTTTGGATTTATCAGTGTGAACACACTACTTGCACTATTTATACTTAAAAACGTCATAGAATAGTGCATAAGTACGCGAATTGGGACGCACCTAATGACAAATAAGGATGTCCGCAAAATCTACATTTTTAGAAGTACAATATCCATATTCATGTTGGTTTCATGTTTTTTTTTTTTTTTATAAATACTATTTTCACCAATTGGTCTGATTTAATTATTAATGGACAGTGTTATTTCAGTATCATTAATATACTTTTTTATATAAGTCTATATAGTTATTATTAATTTTAGTTATGAGTTATATGGGATATTGTAATTTATTATTAATGGACAGTGATATTTTAGTATCATTAATATACTATTATAATTTTATTAAGAATTTAAATTAGTTTTTATTTTGTATATTTTCTGTTTTCAGTTTAATTTTACTTGGAGTTTTAGTCATTTTATTTTTCTCAGTTTTATTGGTTTTAAATAAGTCTATATAGTTTTTATTAATTTTAGTTTTACTTATTTTAACCCTCTAATGTGGGATATCGTCATTTATTATTAATGGACAGTGATATTTTAATATACTATTATAATTTTATTAATAATTTAAACTAGTTTTTATTTTGTATATTTTCTGTTTTCATTTTAATTTCACTCACAGTTTTAGTAATTTTATTTTTCTCGGTTTTATTGGTTTTAAATAAGTCTATATAGTTTTTATTAATTTTAGTTGTAGTTATTTTAAGACAACTAACCTTAACATGTCAGAAACATCACATTTATTTTTTTTATATTGTGCTTGTGGCGTCACTTTAATTGGCTCACAATCAGTCCTTGTTTATAGAATAATTTGCATCCAAATTATTCAATAAAATAATATCACATGAATGTTAAACAAAGAAGAGAAAGAAGAACAGAAATAGAAAAAACAATTCAGACATAAACACACAATGTATTTTACTGTCAGTCGGTCTAGAATTATATACCAAAATTGGGTCTTGTAGTGAATCATTAGCTACTCAACTGTTTGTTTAACACGTACAGTGGTTTAAATAGCACAGGGAGAGATGGAATAATCTGTTCAAATCCCACAGACTATGATCAACATCGCACCATAGTCCAGCACTGAGAGTCCAGGTCAGACCAACCTGTTCTCTGAACAGCTCATGTTTACACCCACAGGTGTGTGTTGGACCCATGATGAATATGAAGAAGGTAGAGTAGACTAGTAGAGTAATACCTGTACTTACAATGGAACTACACATAAAAACAAACCAATGCTGCAATACAATTGAACACATTAAATACAGCATAAAACAAACATATAAAACAATAATGCACAAGTGTCTGTGTGCATAGTGTTAGTATTCTTATGTAATACATTACCAAGGTATTTATGGGTTTTAATAGAGGGCTTTGGTTTATAGTAATGATGGGGTTTTTTTAATGAATAATCGGGGCATGCTGGGAGTTTATGCCCTGTGGTGGGTTAATAAACAGCATGTCTTGCTCTTACGTCATCTGTGCTTTGCTGAACTTTGCTGAGTTTTATCTCCACTATCTCAATAGAAAGTTCTAGATGACATATGTAGTACTATTAAATTATTACACTGGTGTCAAAACATCTTATTATTTTAAACCTGTGAGAAGAGTTGAATTGTCAAGCTATTATAGCCACGTGATTTATATTATTAAGAAAACCAAGTGGATTTATAGCATTGTACTTAAAATCACAGACTTACATAAGTTTGGAGTCAGTAATATTTTTTTTATGTTTTTGGAAAGAAGTCTCTTATGCTCACCAAAAATGCATTTATTTGACCGAAAATTGTCAGGTTTTTTGCAAACAGAACCCAAACGCAGAATAGCCAGGGAAACTCAAAAAGATCTTTATTGAAAAATAAAAGGCAATACAAAAAACTAGGCAAAAACAAATCCAGACATCAGCCAGCAGAGCTGGGAAACAAAAGGCCTATAGTAGGGCAAAACAAAAAAAACTAAACTAACAAAACAACAGGAAAAACCGGCAGAAGATCAACAGGCCCAAACTCATCCTTACTGGAGTAGCGTGACAAATATCCCGTATTCTCTAGTTTTCAATAACAACCATTTAAAGCCTACACACGTGAGCACAATAAAAAAACAGCGCAATAAGGGATTGAATTAACAGATGAATTATCAAATTAACTGCTGGCTTCTTTCCACATTTTAGCAGCTTTTGGCTCCAGAAAGCATGAGGCAATATTGCGCAAGGAGCGCGCATTCCTGTCCAGAGCGCGCATGGAAACGCGTCAGCACTTTTTCTAGCAGAAGCCGGTGCTCGTGGTGAGCTTTAATTATTACGTTACGTTTTCCGCTTGTTTTATAATCCTGCATCGCCATTAACTGGCCTGAGGAGGGAGATACCTGCATATTTCTCTCTTCTCCATTTCTCCAATCAGAAAGAGTAAGGATATGGTCTCATTCAGCTCTGACGCCTCCCTCTCCATACGTCTATGAGTGAACCCTCACTGAACGACATATAACAGTCCGGACGTAGGTAAGGCTGAGGTGGAGAATCCCGTTCCAATATTGCGTATCATAAACCCTTCGGATTTCATTAACATTATTATTCATGCGTAAAAGCGCAGGTCTCCGCCCCTCGATCGCCCTATAGTGGTCAGCAGGGTTTATGAGTCCTGAGCCATACAGACTCCATACAGACAGGACAGCGCGCACGAAATTTAAAGGGACACGGAGACGCGCTGAACAGATTGTTCTGATGTAAAAGAGTTTGATTTATATCTGTATATTAGTGATTGCATTGTATTTTATTTCACTGATCATGACCCAAGGTAAGACAAATACCATGGAACTTTTTTCCAGTGTCAATATTTTGTCTTTTACACAAATATTGCCTGTATGAGATGATGAAATTAAACTTAGGTCTACCTGATGGGGCATTTTAAACATAATCTCATCTCTGTTTTCAGATATTTCTAAATTAATTAAATGAACACTCTAATAAATGCTGGGTTAAAAACAACCCAAGTTGGGTTGAAAATGGACAAACCCAGCGGTTGGGTTAAATGTTTCCCCAACATGCTGGGCAGTTTTATTTAACTCAACTATTGTTTAAAAATGACCATATGGCTGGCTTAAAATGAACCCAAAATAGGTTGGAAATTAACAATCAGACACATAATTACTAGAGGCAACAATAATAATCAAAAGGTGAACATTTATTAATTAGCAATTTAATAAATGTTTATTGTTTAATTATTATTCATTAAACTTATTAATAACTGTTAATGTCCAACATATTTTGGGTTAATTTTAAGCAATAGTTGAGTTAAATAAAACTACCTAGCAGGTTGATCAAACTTTTAACCCAACCGCTGGGTTTGTCCATTTTCAACCCAACTTGGGTTGTTTTTAACCCAGCATTTTTGAATGCTTTGACTGTGACATCATTTTTGGAGTATTTATAATTGTATATACATTATGCACCCTACTAATATGAATATATTATGTATGAACTAATATGTACATTTTATAGGTACTAATATGCACCCTTTAGGGGTAAATAAGGTACAAAGGTGTATCTTTTGATCAGTGACCGCTTTTGTGCCTTTTTTCTTCTGAGAATGTAGGGATCTACCCATTTTTATGGCTAATAGTAATTTGCCAAAATGAAAATACCTTTATAAGTATAAATTTAATACTTTATTACACAACATTTACTCAGAATTGACGGCAACACTTTAGCATGGGGAATACATATTCACTATTAACTATGACTTTTTCCTCAATAAACTCATAATTTACTGCTTATTAATAGTTAGTAAGGTAGTTGTTAAGTTTAGTATTGAGAATGTAGAATAAGGTCATGCAGAATAAGGCAATAATATGTGCTTATACTAATAAACAGCTAATATTCTAGTAATATGCAAGCTAATAAGCAACTAGTTAAAAGACCCTAAAATAAAGTGTTACCGATTTCACTACAAATATGCATTAAAGATGTGCAGAATTACTAAAGTCAATGTTTGTAAAGGTAAGCATGAATAGAAAATCTATAGAGACATCCTCAGCATCCCTACCTGGTTTGTCTCTGTAGAAAGTGAGAGGAACACAATGATGGAGTTCTGGAAGGAGCATTCCAAGCTGGCAACAGTGGAGGAGATGATGTTGGATTCGAATGCGCAGGAACTGACCCAACACGAGCTGCCAGAGATCCTCTCCCTGCTCCCTTGTCTGGCTGGTTCTGATGTGCTGGAACTTGGTGCTGGAATTGGGTCAGTGATCACATTAGATTAGATCTCAGTGATTCCCATTAGACCGCTGATACCATACGAGCATGCTCAGGTCATGTGTCATCCTAAAATTAAAAGCATGGGAAATGATGTTTTGTATAAACTTAGATGTTTGACTTGTTGTTTTTTTCTATAATACTCATTATTCTCAATGCTAATTTGCTGATTTGCTGCTCAAGAAACATTATTATTATCAATGTTGAAAACAGTTGTGCTGCTTCATATTTTAGTAGAAACTGTAATACATTTCTATCAGGATTCTTTGATGAATAGAAAGTTCAGAAGAACAGCATTTACTTAAATCTTTTGTAACATTATAAATGTCTTTACAGTATTTTTGAGTTTGTTCTGTAATTCTCATTATTCTCAATGCAGTGGTTTTTCTCATGAGATTCAACAAAAGCTACAGTACAACAAAACAACCATGATGTATGAATACTTTACGGCTTATACTTTATATTTACAATGTATCAAAGATGTATAAACAAACAAGATATCATTTTTATCATAATTTGTTCGCAAAATTGCATAAATGCAGTGCTTTATGGTCATAAAAAAATGTAACGTTCCTAAAAAAGGCTTCATTTTCTTTTAATATTGAGATGTGTGACATGTTTTTGACATGTTTCATAATGTATTTCATTTTAAACCAAAATAGGCTCTTAAATTTCTGATTTCTTTATTTGAGGCCATATTGTCCCCTGTGTGGAATTATTTATATTTACATGTATTCATTTAATTTACAAATGAGGAAATTGAAAAGCGATTTGTCACAGAGCCACCAATAATCATTGTATATACAAGAATACACTGAAAAAAAATTGGTGTAAAAACAATTACTAAAAAATTATTAGTAAATTTCACAAACAAATTAACAGCAAGTAACACATTGAATTAAAAGTGAAATTTTGAGAATTTTTAGAAAAACTGAAATGTTTTCTTCTGTAAAAAAAATAAATAATTTTTACAGTATACAATTATACGCAGCAATAAAATTTTATGTGCCAGAATGATGGAAATCTGATGAAAATTTTTAAATTCTGAGGTCAGATCTTGTGGTGATCTGTTTCTTGACCAGTACTAAGCTTTTAAGCTCGCATTATTTGCTCCATTGTTATCATGACCTTTGCTCTTTTCAGTCGGTACACACGTCACCTCATTGGCAAGGCCCATCATGTGACCGCTGTGGACTTCATGGAGAAGTTTGTGGAAAAGAACAGAGAGGAAAACAGTCACCTGGGCAATGCTGAGTTCATCCAAGCTGACGTCACAAAACTGGACTTCCCTAAACATAGGTGAGAGAAAAAACCTTCAGCAAAACATGGAAAAAATATATATATTTACATGTATACATGTATATTTATATATAAATATAATATATTTTTGTTAAATATATACATGCATGTGTGTGTATTTATATATAAATAATAAATATACACAGTACACACACAAATATTATGTAAACAAACTTTTATTTTGGATGCGATTAATCGCCAATAATTGTTTGACAACACTAATATATATATATATATATATATACACACATACAAATATACATAGACATAAATATATACACTAGTGTTAATTGTTAACGAAAACTATGACAACCCTTATTTCTAATAGACAAGACAATGACAAGACGACACCAACATCATTAAACACTTACTGTGACTATATCAACATGCAATATTGTTGACGAAAATATAGTTTAAAGAATTAAAACTTTACCAAAATACCTCTATATTTTCTTTAATAAAAAAAGAAGAGAAAGCGGTCGACCAATCACAACAGACTGTGTCATCTGACCAATCAGAGCAGAGCAAACCAATCACAACAGACTGGGTCATCTGACCAATCAGAGCATTCTCAGACATCCTCATTCTAAAAAGCATTGTTTGGACAAAAATTTAAAAATGCCCCTGAGGAGTCATCAAAATTTTAGTCCATTTTCCTGGATGAGAACGACAGTAAATTGTAAATGTGAATATATGAGCTAGCAGAAAAACATCCCATCTCATCTAATGTCTTCATCCATCCATCACTTCATTTCTCTCTCTCTCTGTCTCTGTCTCTCTCTCTCACACACACACACACACACACTTTCTGTTTCAGTTTTGACCTGGTCTTCTCTAATTGGCTGTTGATGTATCTGAGTGATCAGGAGCTGAAGTCATTGGCTGAGAAGTTTCTCAGGTGGCTCCGCCCAGGCGGCTACCTCTTCTTCAGAGAGTCCTGCTTCCACCAATCAGGTTAGAGAAACAATGTGATATTTCTTATTTTCACAAATTATAGTGTAATCTTATTCTCTGATTGGTGAAAAAAATAATTTGATAAAAAAAAAAAATTCTGAATAATGGGACAACTTGATATTCTATATACCTATAGTTACGCAAATAAACCATATTATTTATATAAACATTGATATAAACACTTTAAACACAGTTTATTATCACTACTGGAGACTGAAACAGGTTAAAATATGAGATGATTTTATCAATTGGTACCTGACTGTATGGTGAAAGTGTTTCTGTGACAGAATGCATTTAGGAATCACGCTTTATTGCGTTCATTATTGGTTTTAAGTTTAAGTTTTTCTACAGGTTTAAATGTTTGTCTTTTTGACCTCCACAGGTGACAGCAAGCGAGATTTTAACCCCACGCACTACAGAAGTCCTGCTCACTATAACCATCTGATGACATCAGTGCTGCTGGACGATTCAGAGAAGACGGAAAAGAATTGCTACGGCTTTGACATGGTGCTCAGTAAAACAGTTCAGACCTATGTGAAGGTAAACCAGTCCGTCATCAAACTCTTATGAAGACATGAACTCTGTATAAAAAAAATGAAATCAAAACTGTTTTGTTTTAGATGAAGAAGAACCAGAACCAGTTGTGCTGGCTCATGCAGAAAGCCCGTCGTGATGCGATAGAGCAGCATCAGGGAGGCTTTTCCACATTCCAGGAGTTCCTGGATAACCAGCAGTACACCCGAAGAGGAATCTTACGTTACGAGAAGATGTTCGGCTCTGGATATGTCAGCACAGGCGGACTCAGCACGACCAAGGTCAGGGGTGCAGAATACGCAGAGTCATACATCGTCAAAAGGGTCATGTGATGTTAATTTAAATACATACATAAATGCTATATATTAATATTACATTTCAGCAAGATGTCAGTATTGTGTAACGTACATATTTTAGAAACAATACTGCCAACAAAAATAGTTGCAAACAAAGCCACTGCAGAGCCGTTGTAACACCGAGCAACATTTGTTAAATGATTCATTATCAACAAATTGTTTAAGGAATGACTCAACGACATATTCATACAGAAAGTCCTGGGTCTGTTTATGAAGGAATAGGCATTTTTTAACTAATTAGTTGAACGAATCATGCAAATGACAGCCGCTTGTTTCGTTCCTAAATTAATCTTTGTTTTAAACGACTTGGTTGAATGAATGATTCAATGACTACTTAAGGGTACGACTAGATGTACTAAAAACGAGAAAGTTTTTCCTTTGTGTTTTTCGCATACAGATGACAACATTGTCAAAACGATCCCCGAAAATGACTAAAAATGCTGTATTCTGCTGCCAGGCCAGTAGATGGCGATGTCACTTTGTAAAGAAACACTACGCGCCTATAGACTGAACACGTACTACGCGTGTGCATGACTTCATCGTTTTCCCAAATTCACATCTTTGTTGTTTACACAGAGACAATAACGGTATTTTTTTTCAAAAACTTGCCCTTTGAAACCCTTTTTTAAAAGTTTGTGTTTTCAGGCCTCCAAAAGGCTGTTGTCATGTAAATGAACGGCCAAAACGCATAAAAAGTTTTACATTTTTAGTTGAAAACAGTGTGGTGTAAATGGCCCATTAGGAAGGAATTGTTTCCTTCCTAAACGATTCTGTGTTTTTTAACGAATTGTGGTTAAATGAATGATTCAAGGACTCGTTCGTTAAAAACAGCCACTTGTTTTGTTCCTGAATGAATCAGTGTTTTTAAATGAATCGGTAAAATAAATGATT
Organism: Mylopharyngodon piceus; assembly: GCA_039654765.1. Taxonomy (NCBI): domain Eukaryota; kingdom Metazoa; phylum Chordata; class Actinopteri; order Cypriniformes; family Xenocyprididae; genus Mylopharyngodon; species Mylopharyngodon piceus. The sequence continues at coordinate 29,669,242 of CM077439.1, forward strand.
CAAGGACTCGTTCATATATGCAGCCACTTGTTTTCGTCTCTGAATGAATGAATGAGCATTTTTGAACAAATCGTTTGAATAAATCAATAATTGATTCACATACAATACGGCCACTTGTCGCCACCTACTGGAGCAACTTTCAGAGGAAGTAACTGAAACGTTCATATCCACTCCAGATCAGTGATACCAACTATTGCCTCATTTTTTCTTTGGAAATCAAGTGGTGAACAGAGTACAGTAACAAAATGGTCTACCAGACTAAAATGCAACAAAATGTCACTGCAATGCTTATTAACAATTTTAACACACAATTTAATATTTCTGTCATCTTGTATTTGTTTTTTTGAGGATGAGGTCATTGTCCATGTTGGTACAGTTGAGCTCAAAAGTTTACATACCCCTTGCAGAATCTAGAAAAATGTGAATCATTTTAACAAAATAAGATGGATCATGAAAATTGCATGTTATTTTTTATTTAGTACTGTCCTGAATAAACTATTTCACATAACAGATGTTTACATAAAGTCCAATACAAAAAAACAGCTGAATTTATAAAAATGACCCCATTCAAAAGTTTACATCCCCTTGATTCTTAATACTGTGTGTGGTTACCTGGATAATCCACGACTGTTTTTTTTTTGTTGTGTGATGGTTGTTCATGAGTCCCTTGTTTATTCTGAGCAGTTAAACTGAGCTCTGTTCTTCAGAAAAATCCTCCAGGTCCTGCAGATTCTTTGGTTTTCCAGCATCTTTTGCATATTTGAACCCTTTCCAGCAGTGACTGAATGATTTTGAGATGCATCTTTTCACACTGAGGACAATTGAGGGACTCAAACACAACTATTAAAAAAGGTTCAAACATTCACTGATGCTCCAGAAGGAAACACGACGCATTAAGAGTTGGGGATGTAAACTTTTTGAATTGGATGAACAGAATAAATTGTACTTTTTTTGTCTTCTGGGAAACATATAAGTATCTTTTGTAGCTTCCAAAGGGCAGAACTAAATGAAAAAATATGTTCTTTAAACAAAATAAAAAAAACTTGCACATCACCTTCTTGTTCAAAAGTTTTCACCCCTGACTCTTAACGCATCGTGTTTCCTTCTGGAGCATCAGTGAATGTTTGCAGCTTTTTTAATAGTTGTGTTTGAGTCCCTCAGTTGTCATACAGTCACTGCTGGAAAGGGTTCAAATATGCAGAAGATGTTGGAAAACTTAAGAATCTGCAGGGCCTGAAGGATTTTTCTGAAGAACAGAGCTCAGTTTAACTGCTCAGAACAAACAAGGGACTCATGAACAACCATCACAAAACAAAAAAAACAAAAACAGTCGTGGATCATCCAGGTAACCACACACAGTATTAAGAATCAAGGGGATGTAAACTTTTGAATGGGGTCATTTTTATAAATTCAGCTATTTTTTTGTCTTGTGGACTTTATGTAAACAACTGTTATGTGAAATAGTTTATTAAGGACAGTACTAAATAAAAAATAACATGTAATTTTCATGATCCTTCTTATTTTGTTAAAATGATTAACATTTTTGCAGATTCTGCAAGGGGTATGTAAACTTTTGAGCTCAACTGTATCTGCCTAATTTGACCAACTTCTAGGAAGTGACAGATGAATTTGCAAGGAAATATCGTAGATTTTGATTTTTTGTGTTGTTTGCCTTTGCCGTTATTTGCATTTAGCATTGTGCATTTTCCATGTGACTCATTATTCAGCAATGGAGAATTACTGTTCTCTGCATTCTCAGTGTTATCTCATCATTTAGTGAATAATTAATGGTTTGTTTTCTGTTGATCTCTTTGGTATATTAATCTGTAACCCATCAGGAGTTTGTCGATATGCTGAACTTGACCGCAAAACAGAAGGTTCTAGATGTCGGCTGTGGGATTGGAGGTGGAGATTTCTACATGGCCAAGGTGAGCCAAAGGTTGACACATGATGGGTTTATGTGTTGCCACAGAACGTGTTTCACGCTATTTAAGTCCACTTTCCTCAGGACCTTTAAACTTTCTAGAGACGTCAATGTTGTGAAACATAAATTTAGTTTAATCTCTATTTTAACAAGTGTTGGCTTAAAATCTAACTACTTCATCATTCATTGGTCATTCATGATCATTCACAGCTGCTGTTTCTGATTACCGTGACATGATTAATTACTGACTATCTGTTTTAATGACAGACCTTTGGAGTGGAGGTTCTGGGGATGGACCTGTCCTCAAACATGGTGGAGATCGCCATGGAGAGAGCCATCAAAGAGAAACTCCCATTAGTAAGCTGAGTTTTTTAGCAAATACATAGCAACACTTTGGCAACCACCCATAACACTCTAGCAACCACATAGCTAAGGCAAAAAAAAAAAATAAAATAAAAAAAAATAAAAAACCTCAAAACAGCTTCTTAACTGCATAGCAACACCCTGGCAACCACCCACAACACCCTAACAACAATCTAGTAACACTCTGGCAACCACCCAGATCACCTTAGTAACCTCGTACCAAATCACACACTACACAAAACAGCTTAGCAACTGCATAGCAACACCCTGGTAACCACATGGACACCCTAGTAACTGCATAGCAAAGGCAACAAACTACTCAGAACAGCTTCGCAACTGCACAACAACACCCTGGCAACCACCCACAACACCCTAGCAATCATCTATAACAATCTAGCAACTGCATAGCAACACCCTGGAAACCACCCAGATCACCCTAATAACCACATAGCAAAGCACATCTACTCAGAGCAGCTCAGAAACCAGATATCAACACTGTAGCAACCACCTATAACAACCTAGCAACTGCAAAGCAACACCCTGACAACCACCCACAACACCCTAACAACAATCTAGCAACTGCATAGCAACACTCTGGCAACCACCCAGATCACCTTAGCAACCTCGTACGAAATCACACACTACTCAAAACAGCTCAGCAACTGCATAGCAACACCCTGGTAACCACATGGACACCCTAGTAACTTCATAGCAAAGGCAACAACTCAGAACAGCCCAGCAACCACATATCAACACCGTAGCAACCAACTACAACAACCTAGCAACTGCATAGCAACACCCTGGCAACCACCCGGAGCACCCTAGTAACTACATAGCAAAGCACAACTACTCAGAACATCTCAGCAACCACATATCAACACTGTAGCAACCACCTATAACAACCTAGCAACTGCATAGCAACACCCAGGCAACCACCCAGAGCATCCTAGTAACTACATAGCAAAGCACAACTACTCAGAACATCTCAGCAACCACATATCAACACTGTAGCAACCACCTATAACAACCTAGCAACTGCATTGCAACACCCTGGCAACCACCCAGAGCATCCTAGTAACTACCTAGGAAAGTGCAACAAACTACTCAGAACAACTGCATAGTGACACCCTGGAAACCACCCATCACACCATAACAACCATATATTACAACCTAGCAACCGCATAGCAACCACCCATAACACCATAGCAACCACTTATAACAATCTAGCAACTGCAATAAAACACCCTGGAAACCACCCAGAAAGCCCTAGCAACCACAGCAAGCACGTCAAACTACTCAGTACAGCTTAGTAACTGAATAGCAACACCTTGGCAACCAGCCAAAATACTGTAGCAACCACCTATAACAACCTAGCAACTGCATAGCAACACCCTGGCAACCACCCATAATACCACAGCATCCACCTATAACAAAACAGAAACTACAGAGCAACGGCCATGGTAACCACCCAGAAAACCTTAGCAAGCCCATAGAAACAGCACAACAAACTACTTAGCAACTGCATAGCAACACCCTAGCAATACTATTCAACAATCTGACTGCATTGACACTATTGTATGAGAACTGAACTGAGCTGGACGATGACATCACTGTTTTCTCCAGAGCTGCTGTTTAGATAAATTAACTAAATTAATAACTAATGATTTTTACAGCGGAACTGAATCAACACTGAACTTACTTCAGCTGGACAATGACACTATTTTCTTCCAGAGCTTCTGTACAGCCAAAACAATATTTGTTGCATAATGTTATCACTGTAAAGCTGCTTCAAAACAATCTGTATTGTAAAAAGGGCTATATAAATAAAGGTGACTTGACTTGACATTATGGCAGCGAGTTTTTCCACAGGAAATGTAAAAATCTGTTATTTAAACATGTTTTTTTATACATTTTAAATACATCTAACTTTGAGAATAAACAGAGCTGCATTCTGGGACAGCTTTGGCTGTCGTTCTGCACTTCCTGATAGTAGATTAACTTTGTCTTTCCTCTGCAGGTGCAGTTTGAGGTGTCAGATGCCACAAAAAGAAGGTTTCCGGAAGATGCATTTGATGTGGTTTACAGCAGAGACACGATTCTGCACATCAGGGACAAACTTGACCTCTTCAGAAAATTTTATGTGAGTGCATGTTTTCATGCCTATGAATTTATATGTGGTAGAAATAGCATACATTTGTGTATGTGCATGCATAAGGCTTATGTGTGTTTGTATGAGGACATACAAATGATTATCTGTATGTGTAAATGTACTGTCAGTGGGTAGCAGGTGTGTGAGTGTGTGTGTGTTCCGGTGAATATGTGTGTTTGTGGTTCTAACAGTTAACATCACCTTGAGCCTGCTTTATTTTTCACTAAGAAGACTCAAATGAGATGACATTACCTATGGCCTATTAAAACAAGCCTTTGTGTTTGTATTGATCTATACTGGATAGTATCCAAATAGGCAAATGCAATGACATAGTATGCAAATAAAGCTGATGTGCAAAATAATTCTCAGTAAATAAGACTATAGGGCAAACTAAATGTGCATTGTCTGCCCTCTAATGGACAAATCATGTATTGTAATCATAGGAGTACATGATAATAGATTGTTTATTTTGAAGTGAACTATTGCTTTAACGTGTATATGCATGTGTTTTTCAGTCATGGCTGAAGCCTGGCGGTAAGCTGCTGATCAGTGACTATTGCTGTGGAGAGAAGCCCTGGTCTCCAGCGTTTCAGGATTACGTCGACCAGAGGGGATACATTCTCTACACACCTCAGAGATACGGACAGGTGGGACATGGGATACACTAGTAAACCTAACAGACCAAATAAAATCATAGTATTAAAGCTTGCTTGTGGTGGGATTTAGTATTGATGTAACATTGATGATATCAGTTAGTACTGTATGTAACGGAGGCAAGCTAGTAAGAGCTTGGACTTAAGAGGGGCACTAGTGCCTTGTTAGGGCACCTGCCTCCCACGCTTGAGATGCCGAATCCCGCTCGGAGCGGGTCGAGTAGGACCAGTTACATTTGGTGCCGTGACCCGGATGGGAGTGAGGTTTAGGGGGGTGATGGTAATGGAGGCAAACTAGTAAGAGCTGTGCATGTAAATCTCACTCCCCTGATCTCAAGAGGCATGTTAGGGACTGCTGTCTTTAGCATCCTTGTTAGCACGCCTGCCTCCCATGCCGGAGACGCCGGTTGTAATCCTGCTTGCAGCGGTTACATTTTGGTGCCGTAACCTGGATGGGAGTGAGGTTTAGGGGGTGAGTGTAACGTAGGCAAGCTAGTAAGAGCTGTGCGTATAAACCTCACTCTCTTGGCCTCAAGAGGCATGTTAGGGACTGCGGTCCTTAGTGTCCTTTTAGTGCGCCTGCCTCCCATGCTGGAGACGCCGGTTTGAATCCCGCTCGGAGCGGTTACATTTGGTGCCGTGACCCGGATAGGAGTGAGGTTTAGGGGGGTGAATGTAATGTAGGCAAGATAGTAAGAGCTGTGCGTATAAACCTCACTCCCCTGGCCTCAGGAGGCATGTTAGAGACTGCGGTCTTTAGCGTCCTTGTTAGCGCGCCCGGTTCCCATGCCGGAGACGCCGACTCAAAAACCAGCTCGGAGCAGTTACATTTGGTGCCGTGACCCGGATAGAAGTGAGGTTTAGGGGGGTGAGTGTAATGCAGGCAAGCTAGTAAGAGCTGCGGTCCTTAGTGTCCTTGTTAGTGTGCCTGCCTCCTTGCTCGGAGCGGTTACATTAGGTGCCGTGACCCGGATAGGAGTGTGGTTTAGGGGGGTGAATGTAATGTAGGCAAGCTAGTAAGAGCTGTGCATATAAACCTCACTCCCCTGGCCTCAAGAGGCATGTTAGAGACTGCGGTTTTTAGCGTCCTTGTTAACATGCCTGGTTCTCATGCCGGAGATGCCGGTTCGAAAACCAGCTCAGAGCGGTTACATTTGGTGCCGTGACCCAGATGGGAGTGAGGTTTAGGGGGGTGAGTGTAACGGAGGCAAGCTAGTAAGAGCTGTGCATGTATACCTCAGCTGTACATGTTAGCGCACCCACCTCCCATGCAGGAGACCCCGGTTTGAATCCCACTCTGAGCGGGTTGAGTAGGACCGGTTATATGTATTGTACGTGCCAAGCAAGAAACAAAAAGCTTGTTTATGCACCATGACCATGGTAATATTGAATGAGTCTGTGTTGGATTTTCAGTTCCTGAGCGAGGTGGGATTCAGTAAAGTTCGCGCAGAGGACAGGACAGACCAGTTTATTCAGGTCATAAAGTCTGAACTACAGAGAGCTGAGGAGATGAAAGAGGAGTTTATACAGGTAAACACACACACTTATGCTCATCCAATGCCTACTTTACATTTGCAACCTCACATTTGCATACACACTGTTGGAGGAATTTTATTTCCCCTTCTCCCCCCTTTTTTATTTACAGTCATTGAAAACGTGTTTAGCTTTCATTAAAGTTTGTTTGAATATTGTTGGAAATGTCGTGCACGCATGCTGATAGAGCTCTTGTAATCGCTGTCTCCTTCACAGGAGTTCTCTAAGGAAGACTATGATGCCATCGTAAACGGATGGACAGAAAAACTGCAGCGCTGTGAGACAGGAGACCAACGCTGGGGGCTTTTCTATGCCACCAAAGAATGAGAGAGAGGAGCAATCCAACTAATGATCAAATCACTATTTTTCAGATTAAACTCACTGGTAATTCTGTGAATTATACAACAGTGTTGCAACATTTGAGTATTTTCAGAGCCGTAAGACCAACATACTTTAATGCAGCATAAGTGAATAAAATTCCACTTTACTCTTTTTCTTTGTTGTATTGAATTTATGTGCGTTTTATAAGTGTTTGATAAAATCCTCAAAATCCCATGTGCAGTGAAAGTCTATAAAGTGTACAGCTGTTCTAACACACAATGAGCTTTAGATCTTATTATGAGCTGCAGATAAACAGGGAAAAAAAACAGAACAAACAAACAGTAAAATGTGCCATTATCTCCTAAGACGCATACATTTTTGTTTTAGCTAATATGAGAATCCTCTTTTTCTGTCATGTTTTGGCCAATGTAATATATATTATATATATACATATACACACACACACAGTCAAACCAAAAATTATTCAGACATTTTTTATATTTTTGATATATTTTTACTAGTGGGTGTAGGACACTATAGTTCATTTATGTAAGTGAGGATAGCAAAATAAAGTAAACTGTGACATATTATACCCAAAAATTCTTCATACAGTGGACTACCAGTAAAATTGATAAAAATTTGGAACCAAAAATTATTCAGACACTTTGACCTGACCATGTTTTGCTTAAGTGTTATCTGACATAATTAAGATTAATTTTTTCTGACACAGTTTAACTCTGAGATCTTGTCATATTTTATTACCATTTTTTTAAACTATAGTGAATAAACTGTAATAATGAATGAAATGTTCAAGGTGTCTGAATAAATTTTGGTTTGACTGTATATACATTTACAAACTTTTATGATAGATGCGATTAATCGTGATTAATCGATTTGACAGCACTAATATTATTAAAATGTATTTCATACATCTATAATATTAATACTAAATTATGGCAACACCTTATTTTAAGGTGACGTAGTTACACATTACTACATGTACTTACTATATTAATAACATGCATAATTACAAGTAACTAACCATAAACCAAACCCTAACCGTAACTAAATTATAATGTAGATAATTAATATTACTCAGTACTTATTTAAGTAAGTACAATATAACTGTCACCTTAAAATAAAGTGTAACCTTAATTAGATAGATATCTGAAATAATTTATAATAAATAAATATAATGATAAATAAAGCATTTAAATAAATAAGTATTTTATTTTGTTTTATTTTTGTAATAACCAAACAGTGTTTTATTAGATTACCCAATGATGTAAGAAAATCAAATAAATTTTTAATAATTAACTATTATTCACTATAGTTTAAAAAATGGTAATAAAATATGACAAGATCTCAGAGTTAAACTGTGTCAGAAAAAATATAATCTTGTCAGATAACACTTAAGCAAAACACGGTCAGGTCAAAGTGTCTGAATAATTTTTGGTCCCAAATTTTTTATCAATTTTACTGGTAGTCCACTGAATGAAGAATTTTGGGTATAATATGTCACAGTTTATTTTGCTATCCTCACTTACATAAATGAACTATAGTGTCCTGCACCCACTAGTTAAAAAAAATTAAAAAAATATTAAAATATAATTCCAAAACATTAATAATTATATGATTTAAAATGTGAATTTCCATTTTGATCTTATTAACATAGAGGAAACATCAGCTCTCAAAAGAAAAACCCCTTTGTAGATGAAGCTGTGCTCTGTGCAGCTCTGGATGGGAGTGTCACATCACACACACACACACACACACAAAGACACACACAGACACTGAAGGAGGAAGCGCTCGTGCTGCACGGATGAAGAATGAACCATCTGCATCTCTTCTCATCTGACGTGTGTTTTCACCCTCATGATGGCGAGACTGAGCGAACACGGGATCCGGCTGAGCTCTGTGTGTACTCTTTCTTATCTTCTCTAAAAGTGTTTTCTCACGCACTACCATGTACTTTACTATTATTATTATATTGCGTAATGTTGTTTTTATAGATGAGCCCGTCGTACCTGGAGAGCAACTCCACCAGTCACACATGGCCCTTCAGTGCGGTCGCTGAACTCATCGGTGAGCAAAACACAAATGCATTTACGTGTTCGAAGGAAAAACTCCGTTTTGTAAGGAACCAGTAATACTTTCGGTTTAAACTTCCGCCAAATCTCATAGACCATAAACGCGCACATCACTGGATAGACCTTTTCGCACCTGTTGCAGCTCGCATGATGGAGTCTACAATCAAAGATAGATACTTTAATCGTAATTAATGGCGTTATGTTAAAACGCAACACACATCATGCATTTTGCGCGGTAATGTTACGTTTCGGATTGTAGTATCAAATGTACACTGGTTGCGTAGCATCTGGACACATAAACATGTCTGGATGTCATTGCATTTGATGACAAAATCATTTCTGTTGCTGTAAAGCAAAACTAAGATCTTGGGTTCGTGTCCCAGCGAATGCATCAAACGTAATCCTGTAAACCCGTTTGTATAAATGCATCTAATGCATTAAGATATTAAAATAAGTTGCGTTAATGTAAATAAAGATGCACGAGCACACTTTACAAGCACAGCAGAAGTTTGTTGGGTTTGCTGAAACAATAGATGTAGTGTAGTCACTTTGTGTTGTGAAATGTAAGTGAGACACGTTGACAGTTAATGTGATGAACTACACCTGTGGTTTCTCTGCTACGATAGATGGTTTATGGTAAAGGCTGATGGAAATATGTGACACTTTCAGGATCGGATCTCAGTACCGTTAGAGACAGGAAACTGGCGTTCATAACATGGAGATGATGGTGGAAACATTTCTACATGTGCTTGTCTTTGATCACTTAATAATCAAGATATGAGGTTTAACTAAATCCGTCTTAATATGTGTGCAGTTTCTTGTCTACATCCTGTTAAACGGCTTGTCTGTCTGGTTTTGGGTTGTAGGCTATAAGTTAAATTTAGAGTTCTGCATTTTTGCAACTGCTTGCAGTTTAAGAGGAAAGTGATTTTTATGTCAAATTGCATTGCGAAAGAAAAAAGTAAAGCAAACGTTGTGCATGTCAGTATACATTTTTCTCAAATGATTTGAATAATCCAAATTTCCGTCTTAGATAATGCATCTGACCCGGGCGTCACAGCCAAGAACATCTGGATAGATGTCGTGACGCTCAGAGAACAGCTGTGCCTCAGTTTTACGGACAATGGCAGCGGTATGACGCCCAACAAACTGCACAAAATGCTCAGGTGCGTGAAAACACCCACACCAATGACACCTCATCTTGTTGAGCAGTTCATTTTGTAAGCATTTCTAATGGTGGTGAAGGTGAATCTTTCTTTCTCTTTGCAGTTTTGGGTTCACAGAGAAAGGCTCTAGTAAAAGCAGCCATCAGCCCATCGGCGTGTACGGAAATGGATTTAAATCGGGTTCGATGCGTCTGGGCCGCGATGCTCTGATCTTCACCAAGAACGGCGGCTGTCAGAGCGTAGGCATGCTGTCTCAAAGCTTCTTACAGGCTATTAAAGCTCAGGCTGTGATCGTACCCATCGCCCCGTTCAACCAACAGACCAATATCCTTCTGTTCAGCAGAAATACTAATTTATATAATTCAGAATGGATCTCTCAGCCCAACATTCAACCAATTAAAGGGTTAGTTCACCCAAAAATGAAAATTTCATTTATTACTCACCCTCGTGTCGTTCCACACCTGTAAGACCTTCGTTCATCTACAGAACACAAATTAAGATATTTTTGATGAAGTCTGAGAGGTTTCTGTCTCTCCATAGAGATCCAACGCAACTACCACTCCAAGGTCCAGAAAGGTAGGAAAAACATCATTAAAGTACTCCATGTGACTCCAGTGGCCTAAACTCAATTTTATGAAGCGACGCGGGTGCTTTGTTTGCGCAAAAAAGCATAATTTACCACTTTACTTAAAAAAATATTGATCTACAACGCGCGTTCACGAGAGCATCACAACGCATGCGTTTTGTGTTCACGCGAGAGCTGACATTGTTGCGCGAACACACTTTGGATAATATTATTTTGTAAATAAAGTGGAAAATTATGTTCACGTCGCTTCATAAAACTGGAGTCATAAACTGGAGTCACATGGAGTACTTTAATGATGTCATTCCTACCTTTCTGGACCTTGGAGTGGAGGTTGTGTTGGATGTCTATGGAGAGACAGAAACCTCTCAGACTTCATCAAACAGATCTTAATTTGTGTTCTGAAGATGAACGAAGGTCTTACGGATGTGGAACGACATGAGGGTGAGTACTTAATGACAGAATTTTCATTTTTGGGTGAACTAACCCTTTAAACATGTTTCTGTTTGCAATTCTAAAGAAAAGTATGATGCATGGATTTGTTTTGCATGCATGTACTCTATTCATACAGACTGTAAACAGATGTTCATCTCCATCCTCAGTAGCACAAAACATCGCCCTTAACTCCCATCTCACAGACACTGGTGGTAACGGAGGATTCGGAGGCGAGTCTGAGAGCCATCCTGAAATATTCTCTCTTCCAGAGCGAGTCTGAGTTACAAGAGCAGCTGGACTCCATACAGGGCAAGAAAGGAACCAAGATACTCATCTGGAACATCCGCAGGTCTGTGGCACAGCTCTTACATGCTAGTTTTCTAACTACTTTGCCAGAGTTGCATGGAAGCAGTCAGTCGTAATGATGAAGATGAAGATGATGTTACAGACAGTAGAGCCATTATGTTCAGCCTCATCATTAATTTGCATGTGATTTGAATGTCGCGCACAGACGAGTGCACTGACTCTGTCGGAACAACACACTCCTGATTTGTGTTTGTTTTGAATATAACCCTGAACTGCTTAGTTTAACAAATTAAGTTATTTTAATCACCCAAAAAGCATATCATTCTCTCAACTCTAACAAATAGCATATTTAAGCAATCAGATACGCAATTGACCATTGTATAACCATATTTTTGTGTTGATTTTTATTTTATTGATGCAAATTTACTAGCTTTTATCTTTTACTGTTTTTCACTGTATTTACTGATTGCCGTTGTTTGGTTTGAAGGTAGATTTTGTGTTAGATGTTTCATTTACGCATTTAGCAGATGCTTTAAACCAAAACTACTTAGAAAAGAGGAATAAAAGTCATTTGTCGAAGAGCCAACAATATTCGTAGTATGCAATGCAAGGTTTATTTGATAACTAGATTAGAAAGCAAGCTAGAGAAAAGGAGACATGCATAGAAGACTCCTTCCTTGCTAGATTAAATGCAACATTCAAGTATGCTTTATCAAATTCTGAGAAACTGCGAAAGGGCTGTTGAATGCTTGAATCTGATTGGTTAATGAACTTTCTAAAGTGTGCAATTATTTTCAGGGAAATGCATGGCTAAAGTAGTTCCAGGCAGGTCTTGACCACATTATATGTACATATCACTTCACCAAATGATTTCAGTTATTTCAAAGGTCCTTACAGACTACAACAGCAAAAGAACCAAAACCCACAACGACACTGAGCAAATAAATATAGTAAACAAGAGGGAAAAAACAACAAATTATGTCCATGTTTTTTCCACAAAATGATGTTTTATTATGTACGGAAAGCACATACATAGTACAGACACACACTCGCACAAAAACATGTTGTAAACACCACTCTGATGATTTGATCAGTAAAATAGTTTAGCAACTTAAAAGCTACTTGACATTTCTCACTAGCGAGGTAATAACAGCGCTGTTCTTGAATCAGATAAACTTACAGTTTCGCTATTATTAGAGACGCTGCTGTCGAACATTGCTGAGAGACGCACAGACTCGGGTCACACACGCTTAATCTCTCTCTCTCTCTCTAATACCTGCATTAATAACTGCATTAGTCTGCTATAAATGGTTCAAGCCTCCGTTACTAGCTCTAAAATTACGCTTTGAAATTAGCAACAGAGGCTTGGGATGATGGAAGTCTAATCTGGAAATCTAATCTTTATCATTTTATCTGACAGAAATAAAGATGGAAAGCCAGAGTTTGACTTTGACACCGATGTGGAGGACATCCGTCTGCCGGAGATCCGGTCGGAGGAGACGCAGGGAAAATGGAGGAGAGATTACAGGCAGCGCAGAGACAGTAACAGCGTTCCTGAGATGGAGTTTTCTCTCAGAGTGAGTGAGAGTGAGAGAGAGGGACGGCCAACAGAGCAAGAAACTTCCTGATATTTATGGCCTGTGGTTGTTTACAGTGTGAATGCAAATGTGTGTGTGTAAATTTTAGGTGGAGCTGAGAGAACGTTAATACAGTGTCACAGTGTGAACTTTGAGACTGTAAAGTAACTTTGTGGTGCAGATATAATGATGTGAAACAGCCAGAGCTACAATCTTCAAATCATAGACTATTATTATTAGTTACTTTTTTTACCTGGAGGTACAAAATATTTTCCACAAATGTAAACACTGCCTTCACATGCGAAATGAGTTTACAGTCCATTTCTTCTTATAGAGCGCTGCAGTGATGATGTATTTTTGTAGGCTGACCTGTAAGTTCGCATCACCCTGGTTCCCTCGGCAAAAACCCAATAGGATTTTTTCATTGGCAGTCCGGAGTTTGTGTAAAACATGTAGTAGCTTATAATTCATTTGGCATTTTTTTGGTTGGGGGAATCACGATGCAGGTTCAACATTGTGATGTCTGTCAGCCATTGGCGATGGACGATGGCATCGTCTATTGGCCCAGCCCTATTCAGAACAAGTCATTTTTGCAGCTTGGTTTCTATAAATGCTTTTTTTTTGGACCAGGGAGGAACTTTTGAATATGTTTTATCTCAAAAGATCAAGGACAGTTTGATATGAGCCCTTCAAGATCAATGCAGACGAGACTTAAACATAAACACTAACACAAATATATTTCCTCTCTCTGTCGCTGCAGGCGTATCTCAGTATACTTTACCTGAAGCCCAGGATTCAGATCATTTTGAGACAGAAGAAAGTTCAGACTAAGCTGGTTGCCAAGAGTTTGTCCATGATTGAGAACGACGTCTATAAACCCCAATTCATTGTATCCTTACACTTCCCTCAAAACCTGAAGTTAAAGTTCCCTTAAAACCTGTTTCTGTGTTTTACATCCAAAGCAGGTTATGAAAATCAACTGAAAATGGAAGTACCATTGGGAATGTTATTTTCGTTTGGATTTATTTGTTATGTCTTTTCACATCATTCCCCAGTCCAGCTCATTTGAACATTAAAGTTTTCTTTAAATGCTACCGTTCAGAACGAGAGAGTGAAAATAACTTTTGGATTCAACCGGAAAAACAAGGAGCACTATGGAATTATGATGTACCATAAAAACAGACTGATAAAGGCCCATGAGAAAGTTGGCTGCCAAATCAAGGTACTGGAATCCTAAATCTAAAGTGCCTGTTATACATTTCATTTTATTATTATCCATTCCTCAAGACTCCACAGATATTGTGCAAAAAAACAGATTTTTAAAACAATAACTTGCCATTTGGTGGAAGTTTCACTGTGTTTGACTCATCACTTCCTTTCTCTCTCCTTTAAGTCATCAGGTCAAAGGTCAGGGGTCGGGGTCATCGGAGTGATTGAGTGTAACTTCCTCAAGCCTGCTCATAACAAGCAGGATTTTGAGTACACCAAAGAGTACAGGTGCATTTCAGCAGCTCTCCACAAACTTTCACATGTGACGCTACACCAGCGGCAGCCGGCTCGGATAGCTCCTGATTTGAATGCCGGACTGACATTCTCACATAATTCAAATCTGCTGCCTCAGAGAAATGATTTTATTCTGCAGCTGATATTCTACAACTGATCCAAAACAATGGGTTTAAGTACAGAGTTAACAATATAAGTCAAAGAAATGTCTGTACATTCTTGTTTTATTTTATTTTTTTAATAAAAAGGATAATTTTATTTAATTTCATATAAAATATTTATATATGCAACAGGTATGTTGTGATCAACTTTAAAATATTAAAAGTAAAATATAAAAATTAATATATATTTAATATAACATTTGAATTATATATATATATATATATATATATATATATATACAGTTGTGCTCAAAATTATTTATACCCTTGGTAAATATGACCAAAGAAGGCTATGAAAATAAATCTGCATCGTTAATCCTTTTGATCTTTTATTTTAAAAATCTACAAAAATCCAACCTTTCATTGGAGAATAAGAATTTTAAATGGGGGGAAAATCTCATTATGAAAGAAATGTTTTTCTCTAATACACATTGCTCACAATTAATCATACCCTTTTATTCAATACTTTTTGCAACCTCCTTTTGCCAAGATAACAGCTCTGAGTCTTCTCCTATAATGCCTGATGAGTTCGGAGAACATCTGACAAGAGATCAGAGACCGTTCCTTCATACAGAATCTCTCCAGATCCTTCAGATTCCCAGCTCCATGTTGGTGCTTCTTCTCTTCAGTTCACTCCACTCATTTTCTTTAGGGTTCAGGTCAGGGGACTGGGACGGCCATGGCAGAAGCTTCATTTTGTGCTCAGTGACACATTTTTGTGTTGGTTTTGATGTTTGTTTTGGATCACTGTCCTGTTGGAAGATCCAACCACGGCCCATTATATGACTTCTAGCAGAAGCGGTCAGGTTTTGATTTTTTATCTGTTGGTATTTGATAGAATCCATGATACCATGTATCTGAACAAGATGTCCAGGACCTCCAGCAGAAAAATAGGCCCACAACATTAAAGATACAGCAGTATATTTCATAGTACACATGGGGTACTTTTTACCCCTGTGTGCACCAAACCCATCTTGAGTGTTTGCTGCTAAAAAGCTCATTTTTTTGTTTCATCTGACCATAGAACCCATCCCGTTTTAAGTTCCAGTAGTGTCAGTTACTTTTCAAATGTTCTATGGTCAGATGAAACAAAAAAAATGAGCTTTTTAACAGCAAACACTCAAGATGGGTTTGGTGCACACAGGGGTAAAAAGTACCCCATGTGTACAATGAAATATACTGCTGTATCTTTAATGTTGTGGGCCTATTTTTCTGCTGGAGGTCCTGGGCATCTTGTTCAGATACATGGGATCATGGATTCTATCAAATACCAACAGATAAAAAATCAAAACCTGACTGTCCCTGCTAGAAGTCATATAATGGGCCGTGGTTGGATCTTCCAACAGGACAATGATCCAAAACAAAACAAGCACAAAATGAAGCTTCTGCCATAGTCGTCCCAGTCCCCTGACCTGAACCCTGAAGAAAATGAGTGGAGCGAACTGAAGAGAAGAAGCACCAACATGGAGCTGGGAATCTGAAGGATCTGGAGAGATTCTGCATGAAGGAATGGTCTCTGATCTCTTGTCAGGTGTTCTCCGAACTCATCAGGCATTATAGGTGAAGACTCAGAGCTGTTATCTTGGCAAAAGGAGGTTGCAAAAAGTATTGAATAAAAGGGTATGATTAATTGTGAGCAATGTGTATTAGAGAAAAACATTTCTTTCATAATGAGATTTTCCCCCCATTTAAAATTCTTCTTCTCCAATGAAAGGTTGGATTTTTGTAGATTTTTAAAATAAAAGATCAAAAGGATTAACAATGCAAATTTATTTTCATAGCCTCCTTTGGTCATATTTACAAAGGGTATGAATAATTTTGAGCACAACTGTGTGTTTTTTATATATATATATATATATATATATATATATATATATATGCAACAAATATGTTGTGATCATCTTTAAAATATAAAAAATAAAATACAATAAAAATATTTAAATAAATAATATATTTCATATAAAATATTTATAATATATATGCAACCGTTATGTTGTGATCAACTTTAAAATATTAAAAGTAAAATATAAAAATTATATATATTTAATATAAAATATTTATATATATATATATATATATATATATATGCAACCGATATGTTGTGATCAACTTTTAAATATAAAAAATAAAATAAAAAATAAAAATAAAATATTTAAAATTTATATTATAATTTCATATAAAATATTTTTAATTGTGTGTATATATATATATATATATATATATATATATATATACACACTAGGTCTGTCAAATCGATTAATCGCGATTAATTGCATCTAACATAAAAGTTTATAAATATATAATGTGTGTGTGTGTGTGTGTATATATATACATTATATATATATATATATACACACGCATTATACATACACACAAACTTATGTTAGATGCGATTAATCATGATTAATTGATTTGACAGCACTAATTGTACATACATTTATATTTAATGTATACATATATTTAATACATATATTTAATTGCATTTTGGTATGAATCATTTCCATTTTTAACTGCGCTTTTCCCCCTGCTTTTCTCATAGACTTACACTAGCTGCTCTTGGTCTCAAACTGAATGACTACTGGCGTGAAAAGAAGGAAAAGAAAGCAAAAGAGAGAGAGTTTCAAGCCTTAGAGAGAAAAAGCAAAGAAGGCGATACTGAGGAAACAGAGGAAGAGGATGATGAAGAGGAAGAGGAGGAGGAAGAAGAAGAAGAAGTGTATGATTGTTTTCCTCCAAAATTTTTCACACTACAGTTTTCTCATACTTGCTTTGCTCTGCTGGTGCAACTTTAGCCATCTGTCAGTCAGATGGCCGGAATAGCACCGACCTCACTGAAACGTGGGTTTGTGGGTAAAAAATGAGAGATGGTGCAACTTAGCTTACTAAAAACTGACTATTTGTCTGTTAGACCACAAACCTCGCACATACGTGCATCACAGAAAACACTCACAGAAAAAAAGTGTGATGTCTTGTGATGGCAGAGGTCGAGTCGAGCTGTTAAATGCAGGTGGGCGGTGCTGAGAAATGTGGAACTGTTAATCACACGGCTAAAGCGATAACGTGGTTTATAGCAGCAGTACATCTGTGACGTCTGAGAGTAAATCATGCAGCAGCTAAAACAATTCGACACGAGATTGATCACACATTTACATTAAAGTTCCCATGAAATCAAAATTGCTGTTTTGTTTTGTTAGCATTGCAATATAGATGATTCTTGCAAAGACTTAATCAGAATACAGGAATAGTTTTCAAACACCATCAAAGGAAAAACAGGTTTCTTCAGCAAAACCCTCTGTGAATAAAGTGCTGCAGTGATGACCTATTTTTTGAACCAGCCCAGCTAACAGGGATCGTTCTCAGGACGTTCTGGCAAGGTTCTCTCAGAGTTATGAACAAATATTCTTCCGGTAACGTTAATAGAACGTTAGCTCAAAGTTATCTGATTTTTAATAATGTTCTCAGAACGTTTGCATAAAAAACATATACATTGACCATAGAGCGTTTTTCCTGAAATTTTTAAATGTTACTTGTTTCGGAACGTTCAGATAACATTATAAAGTAACATTCGCATAATATTTGCAAAATGATAAAATGTAATGTTTCCTGAATGTTCACATAACAAAGAAAAAAAAAAAACATTGAACATTGAAAAACACACAAAAATGTTCAGAAAGTTTTTTTTTTTTTTAAAAATCACAAGGGATTTTTTACATTTAACCAAAAACCATTCAAAAAACCCATTGACTTCAGGATGATGGAACTGATAGTGCTAAAATGCAGCTCGTTTTTGGTTTTTGGTCTATAAAAATATGTAATTCCTGCAGCTCCACCTGCCTTTGACAAGCAATAAATCATGGCTGAACTAAAGGCTAGTGGCTTTTTTTTAAAAAAGGGACAAGCCCCAACTTTCTCTTTCAACTGGAAATACATCAACATATGAACAAACCTGCTGCCATCAAGCTCTTTCATGACTGAAATATCTCCACAGAACAACCTCTGAACAGCTGGTGTATTAATAGCTTTCTTCTATCATAAGGAATGTGACGTGGATTCAGTGTGAGGAGTGTTTGAAATGGAGAGGAATCACCACTCACCTGTTTGCTGGAAGCATTCCTGATCCGTTCAGATGCAGCATGCACCCGATCCCACGCTTACGGTGAGTCTGTGCCCATCTGATTCCGAACGAAAAACTAGTATGCTACACATGCTATATTTTCACTATGTTTACTGTTTGCAATAAGCAAATTCACTGTCCATGCACAAGCATGAAGTACCCGTCCCGGATGATCCTGCATTCAACCAGAGCACACTGTGTAAATGAAATAGTGTATCCCACAATGCAATGCTCTTGACCTGACATGTGACAAATGAACTGGAAGTATTATGTGCATTGTTTTTTATCTCTATCATGACTTAACTGACAAAACCTTAAGGACAAAAAATGCAAAATAACATTTGTTTCAGAGATAACTGGACTTTGCTTGCCGAATTAACATGCAACGCTATGAGATCATGTGATAAACAGTGAGGTCATTTGACAACATAGCACATCTGTGTTTCACATACTATTTTTTGAAACAGTAATGAAGTACACTAGTATTCCATTCCAGTATTCTTTTCTTCACTTGTTATTTGTTCGGACTGCCAAGAGTTATTGTATTTTTGGTTTTTTTTACCAAACTGGCTTAAAAATATAACCCGAATTCCGGAAAAGTTGGGACATTTTTTAAATTTGAATAAAATGAAAACTAAAAGACTTTCAAATCACATGAGCCAATATTTTATTCACAATAGAACATAGATAACATAAATGTTTAAACTGAGAAATTTTACACTTTTATCCACTAAATGAGCTCATTTCAAATTTGATGCCTGCTACAGTTCTCAAAAAAGTTGGCACGGGGGCAACAAATGGCTGAAAAAGCAAGAAATTTTGAAAAGATTTAGCTGGGAGAACATCTAGCAACTAATTAAGTTAATTGATATCAGGTCTGTAACATGATTAGCTATAAAAGGGATGTCTTAGAGAGGCAGAGTCTCTCAGAAGTAAAGATGGGCAGAGCTGTGAAAGAGTGCGTAAAAAGATTGTGGAATACTTTAAAAACAATGTTCCTCAACGTCAAATTGCAAAGGCTTTGCAAATCTCATCATCTACAGTGCATAACATCATCAAAAGATTCAGAGAAACTGGAGAAATCTCTGTGCGTAAGGGACAAGGCCGAAGATCTTTATTGGATGCCCATGGTCTTCGGGCCCTCAGACGACACAGCATCACTCATCGGCATGATTGTGTCAATGACATTACTAAATGGGCCCAGGAATGCTTCCAGAAACCACTGTCGGTAAACACAATCCGCCGTGCCATCTGCAGATGCCAACTAAAGCTCTATCATGCAAAATGTGAACATGGTTCAGAAGCGCCGTCGTGTCCTGTGGGCCAAGGCTCATTTAAAATGGACTGTTTCAAAGTGGAAAAGTGTTCTATGGTCAGACGAGTCCAAATTTGACATTCTTGTTGGAAATCACAAACACGTGTCCTCCGGGCTAAAGAGGAGGGAGACCTTCCAGCGTGTTATCAGCGTTTAGTTCAAAAGCCAGCATCTCTGATGGTATGGGGGTGTATAAGTACATACGGTATGGGCAGCTTGCATGTTTTGGAAGGCACTATGAATGCTGAAAGGTATATAAAGGTTTTAGAGTAACATTAAACGAAAAATACGTCAAAGATGACCATGAACTCTTCAGCAGCTGGAAACCTATATCAGGGTATATCATGGGACCAAATTCCAACACCAAAACTCCAGAAACTCATAACCTCGATGCCCAGACATCTTCAAACTGTTTTGAAAAGAAGAGATGCTACACCATAGTAAACATGCCCCCGTCCCAACTATTTTGAGACCTGTAGCAGGCATCAAATTTGAAATGAGCTCATTTTGTGCATAAAATTGTAAAATTTCAAAGTTTAAACATTTGTTATGTTATCTATGCTCTATTGTGAATAAAATATTGGCCCATGTGATTTGAAAGTCTTTTAGTTTTCATTTTATTCAAATGTAAAAAACGTCCCAACTTTTCCGGAATTCGGGTTGTAGAAAATAACTATATTTATTTCCAAAACAATTAACTGATTGGCTGAAATGCTAAATCACTGAAATATTAAACATGCAACTTAGTGAGATTGTCTAATGCTTATCATTCCATACTACATACTGTAGTTGGGAAGAAAACATACTGTACATTACCATTCAAAAGTTTGGACAATAATTTAGTGTAAATAATTTAAAGACGTTTCTTACGCTCACAAAAGTTGCATTTATTTGATCAAAAATACAGTAAAAACTGTAATATTGTGAAATATTATTACAATTTAAAATGTCTGTTTTCTGTGTGAATATATAGTAAACTGTAATTTATTCCTGTGATCAAAGCTGAATTTTCAGCATCATTACTCCAGTCTTCAGTGTCACATGATCTTTCAGAAATCATTCTAATATGCTGATTTGCTGCTCAAGAAACATTTATGATTATTATCAATGTTGAAAACAGTTATATTCTTGTAGAAACTGTGTAGTTTCCCCCCAGGATTCTTTGATGAATAGAAAGTTCAAAAGAACAGCATTTATCTGAAACAGAAATCTTTTATAACATTATAAATGTCTTTACTGTCACTTTTGACGAATCCTTGCTGAATAAATGTATCGATTTCATAAAAAAAAAAAACTAAAATAAAATCTTACAGACCCCAAACTTTTGAACAGTAGTGTATACAGCATAGTATGTCCTAAACCGCACAATAATATTATATTCCAAAGCGTGTCTTATTTATTCTTGGGTTTTTGTTGTTCAGGAGCTGTTTGTTACCGGAGGATACAGACGAGAATGCTGATGTCAGATCACCCAGCTATGAAAAAACATTCAAAAAACAGTTAAGACAGTATAAATATCTCTAAACTTTACACTTATGGTGTGGTTCCACATCCACATCCTGAACACAACACTGTTAATGTGTGTGTGTGTGTGTGTGTGTGTGTGTGTGTTTTAAACTGCTGTCTGTTTTCTTCTGCGCAGGGAACATGCCTCAGTCAAGAGAAGAGGAAGATCTATGGAGGTATACACCTCTATTTCTGTTTCAGATGAGGAAGTACTCATTTCTAAGGACAGGAACTTTGGTTTCTGACTTCTCATGAGTGTCAGGGTGTGATCAGTCACTGTGGACTTGTTGACTCAGTGTGTGTTTGGTCTGTATAAATGTTTTCTGTAGGTCGCGTGTGGCCATCTTCTTTTGCATATGACAGACATGACAAATAACGTGTATGAATGTGAGAGCTTTGCCTATGCAAACATAAATTGTGTGTGTGTCAGTGTCGGGGAAACTGCAGTACTTTGATACTGTAGTTTGCCAAGCATCCCATAATTTATAGTTTAACTGCAGTCTGGCCAAATAAATAAATATATAAAA
This sequence comes from Mylopharyngodon piceus, assembly GCA_039654765.1. Taxonomy (NCBI): domain Eukaryota; kingdom Metazoa; phylum Chordata; class Actinopteri; order Cypriniformes; family Xenocyprididae; genus Mylopharyngodon; species Mylopharyngodon piceus. Next base: position 29,691,468 of record CM077439.1, read on the forward strand.
TATATTATCTGTTTTTAGTAAATAATTTATAGTTAATGCATCTAGAAACCACCCTATTTTATCTGATAGATAGATAGATTAGTGCTGTCAAATTGATTAAATCCGATTAATCGCACCTAACATAAAAGTTTGGAAATATAGGCTATATATATATATATGTGTGTGTGTGTGTGTGTGTATGAAGTATGTGTATAAATATACACTGATCAGGCATAACATTATGAGCACTGACAGGTGAAGTGAATAACACTGATTATCTCTTCTTCACGGCACCTGTTAGTGGGTAGGGTTTATTAGGCAGCAAGTGAACATTTTGTCCTCAAAGTTGATGTGTTAGAAGCAGGAAAAATGGGCAAGCGTAAGGATTTGAGCGAGTTTGACAAGGGCTAAATTGTGATGGCTAGACGACTGGGTCAGAGCATCTCCAAAACTGCAGCTCTTGTGGGGTGTTCCCGGTCTGCAGTGGTCAGTATCTATCAAAAGTGGTCCAAGGAAGGAACAGTGGTGAATGGCGACAGGGTCATGGGCGGCCAAGGCTCATTGATGCACGTGGGGAGCGAAGGCTGGCCCGTGTGGTCCGATCCAACAGACGAGCTACTGTAGCTCAAATTGCTCAAGAAGTTAATGCTGGTTCTGATAGAAAGGTGTCAGAATACACAGTGCATCGCAGTTTGTTGCGTATGGGGCTGCATAGCTGCAGACCAGTCAGGGTGCCCATGCTGACCCCTGTCCACCGCCGAAAGAGCCAACAGTGGGCACGTGAGCATCAGAACTGGACCACGGAGCAATGGAAGAAGGTGGCCTGGTCTGATGAATCATGTTTTCTTTACATCACGTGGATGGCCGGGTGCGTGTGCGTCGCTTACCTGGGGAACACATGGCACCAGGATGCACTATGGGAAGAAGGCAAGCCGGCGGAGGCAGTGTGATGCTTTGGGCAATGTTCTGCTGGGAAACCTTGGGTCCTGCCATCCATGTGGATGTTACTTTGACACGTACCACCTACCTAAGCATTGTTGCAGACCATGTACACCCTTTCATGGAAACGGTATTCCTTGGTGGCTGTGGCTTCTTTCAGCAGGATAATGCTCCTGCCACAAAGCAAAAATGGTTCAGGAATGGTTTGAGGAGCACAACATCGAGTTTGAGGTGTTGACTTGGCCTCCAAATTCCCCAGATCTCAATCCAATCGAGCATCTGTGGGATGTGCTGAACAAACAAGTGCGATCCATGGAGGCTCCACCTCACAACTTACAGGACTTAAAGGATCTGCTGCGAACATCTTGGTGCAGATACCACAGCACACCTTCAGGGGTCTAGAGGAGTCCATGCCTCGACGGGTCAGCGCTGTTTTGGCAGCAAAAGTGGGACCAACACAATATTAGGAAGGTGGTCATAATGTTACACCTGATCGGTGTGTATCTATATATATATATCTTCTTAGATAGAGAACCCAGACATTTACATGCACTAGTGGTGTTTGAGAAGCAAGAATCTCTTTGACCGTCGCTCATCTTTAAGACGGAAGCTAGTACACTAATGCATATGCAAATGCTCAGTCAATGTATTAGATTTCATTTAACATACTTAACAAACGTTCTTGTATTACTGTGGCGTATTACATAAGTATGTAAATGTGTGTGTATTTACAAACTTATGTTAGATGTGATTGCGATTAATTGATTTGACAGCACTATATATATATATATATATATATATATATAAATAAGTTTATGTATTTAATATAAGTATAATACTTACAATAAATACATTTATACTTAATGCATCTATAAACCACCCTATTTCTATATAAAAAGAACAGCTGCATTTAATTAAGAAATAAGAAACTGTGTTTTAGTAGTTGGTTCTCATGGCTGCAGTTCTTTCTTTGTGGCCATACAGAGGCATTTATAGAAATTATCTACATTATGTGAAACTCCACTTCTCATTTTGGTTTTGACACATTGCTCTCACTTCAGACTATATTAAGTGTGTGTGTGTGTGTGTGTTGTAGATGACTAAAAGCCCAGCGCGACTTCTCTTTAGAGGACTATCTGAACCTACATCAGTGAGCAAACAGGATGAGGTCACCGTTGTCATGACGACAGATGCACAGGATACAGATGAGGATGGAGTCCAAGTCACTGCCACAGAAGAGGAAGAGTCTTCACCTTCCCCGAGGTCTGATAGACAGATAGAGAACAGAGACATTTACATGCACTAGTGGTGTTTGAGAAGCAAGAATCTCTTTGACCGTCGCTCATCTTTAAGACGGAAGCTAGTACACAAATGCATATGCAAATGCTCAGTCAATGTATTAGATTTCATGTAACATACTTAACAAACGTTCTTGTATTACTGTGGCGTGACAAAATGCACTACTCAAGAGCATGACCCTCTGTGAATTAAATTAAATTAAATTAAAAAATATATTGAACTATATATAAAACTCTAAAAAGTACATTTAATTTTTTTTTTTAAATAATTAAATAAATAAATACTTTAATATATATATATATATATATATATATATATGATGTATAATTTTGCATTATTATTCAAGAGAAAAATTGTGTAAAAATGTAAAAAAAAAAAAAATAAAAAAAATAAATAAAAGTTAAAATATACCAGATTTAATAATGATGGTGGGTAGATAAAAGATAGTGATTAACTTATTAAATATAACTAAATACACTTTATAACTTATTAAAAAGTAAATATTTTGCAGATAATATTTTACACATATTTAAAATATTCTTTTTCTTTTTTACAGTTTAAGTGGGTCTTTATACATGGAAATATAATGCTTATTTTATAATTTAGTGGGTCTCAGAAAGGGAATCATCATATTTTGGCTTCCATGGCATGATGGCGTCTTGGTTTATCTGACTTTTTACTAACTTATTTTTTAGAAAAAGAAGGAAAGAAGCATGTTCACACACTGAAAAGGGCAATAAATCCCCAAACCATGCTGGATCTCCAGACGCCCCATCTGAGGGAGAGACAGAAACAACAGACAAAACGCATGAAGTATCAGAGACAAACACCGACACATCACCAGCGGTGGATGTGGCGGCTCAGGAGGACAGCCTTGAGCCCGAGGCCGCTGTGCTCGAGGGCCCCGTAGAGCCCCAGACGTCTCAGGGGCCACAGATGGCCAAAGATCAGCCAAGGATCCCGCCTCACCCGCTCTCGCCACACACCTCCATGACCATGGCTCAGACGGTGGTCGTCACTCCTCTCAGCCGGTCTGGATTTCAGCCCGTGTCACCGTTACCGACGGACGGCTCAGACCGCACCGCTCTCGCTCAGAGACTCGCTCAGCTGGAGCGGGAAGCGAAGCGGTTAAAAAGAATCCTGGGCATCCGCGAGCCGGAGGTTGCCATGGTAACGGAGGCGGAAGGGGGCGGGCCTTCTGATGTCACCACGGTTGAGGAGCGACTTGCGCAAAATGGAAGTTCAGTGTCATGTGACCAAAATCCTGAAAGATTGAACCCAGTGTCAACCGAGGAACTTTCTGCTTGTCAGGTAAAATTAAAATGTGTTTAAGAGTTTAAAAACAAGTCAAATTTATTCATATAGCAATTTTCAAAGCAGCTTTACAGAAAATCATGATGTTAATGTTTATGTCTTATCATCTTCATGCCTTATTGTTGCATTAATAGATTAGAGTTGGACGATAATATAGTTACATTTTGTGATGATACAAGCAATCAAGAACTTGAGATTTGCTATATAGTATATGGGTGATTCTTAAAAAATCTTAGTTTTAAACATGAAAAAATTTTAAACATGAAAAATGTAAAAATGTTTGCATCAACAAATTTCCTTTTTTAGACATGGAGAGCAAGGTCTGAAGTGTTTGTGATCATTAATTTTAAAAGATATACTGAAATTTCACACGTTTTTGAACATATTTTCCAAAAAAGTCCTTAAAAATCTCATTACCGCAACAGTCTGAAAATGTCAATACCGTTAGGAAAGCTAATACATTTTCACGTTTTTAAAAATTGATTATTAACAGTCATGCACAGTTACTTGAAACTCTGAAATAATATATATTTTTAAATAACATTTTTATTTGATTTTGACTGATTTTTCTCATTACCGCAACACCTGCCGCCATTTTCAACCAAATATTTTTATTATTTTATTGAAACCTGACATGATGTGGCAAACCTTAAAGAACATATTGTATAGATTCTGCACATGCATTTAAAAGCAAAGCAAACTACTATTTTTCCATTTTTTTTAAATAAACGTTAAATTATCACCTGTTGCGGTAATGATACATAAGTTACGGAAATGAGGTTGCTGATTTCGGTAATGATAGTAAGTATATTAAGAATGAGGGGCAGTTAAAAAATAAAAAAACTTTAATGTAGAAAATAAATTAGATTATATTGGCACAATCATCGATGCAAGTTCAATAAGTTTGATTTTGCAGTGCTTCAAAAATGTAGGCTTGCATAGGCTAAAAACCGAGAACACACACTTATAATGTGCATTTGGATATACAGCATGCACCACTCATTTTTAATAGATTAGGAATGAGAACATTTTATAAACCTGTTACCGGCCTAAACAAGTGTATGTATGCAGATGTATATATATCCAACTTTATAATAAAGAGCTGGGCGATAATGTAGCTACATTTTGCAACAAAATTAAGAATCAGGCAGTTGAGATTTGCTATATAGTATATATTGCTTTACATGTATGTATGCGGATAAAATTAAAGATTAGTGATTAGTTCACTTCAGAATTAAAATTTCCTGATAATTTACTCACCCCCATGTCATCCAAGATGTCCATGTCTTTCTTTCTTCAGTCGAAAAGAAATGAAGGTTTTTGAGGAAAACATTCCAGGATTTTTCTCCATATAGTGGACTTCACTGGGGTTCAACGGGTTGAAGGTTCAAATGTCAATTTCAGTGCAGCTTCAAAGGACTCTACATGATCCCAGACGAGGAATAAGGGTCTTATCTAGAGAAACGATTGGTCATTTTCTAAAAAAAAAAAAAAAAATGTATATACTTTTTTATATACTACCACAAATGCTCGTCTTGCACTGCTCTGCGATGCCCCACGCATTATGTAATCACGTTGGAAAGGTCACACGTGACGTAGGTTAAAGTACAGATCCAGTGTCTACAAAGCAAATGTGCAAAGACCAAGTCAAACGCCCTTTACAAAAAAAAGTAAAACAATGCTGTCGGATGATTTTAAGTTGGAGGAGAAAATGAGGTGGAGTTTCTCGCCCTACCGCGGTACTTCCGCCTATGTCACACGTGACCTTTCCAACGTGATTACGTAATGTGTGGCGCAGAGCAGTGCAAGATGAGCATTTGTGGTTAAAAAGTATATAAATTTTAATTTTTTTTTTTAGAAAATGACCGATGGTTTCTCTAGATAAGACCCTTATTCCTCGTCTGGGATCGTGTAGAGCTCTTTGAAGCTGCACTGAAACTGACATTTGGACCCGTTGAACCCCAGTGAAGTCCACTATATGGAGAAAAATCCTGGAATGTTTTCCTCAAAAACCTTCATTTCTTTTCAACTGAAGAAAGAAAGACAAGAACAAGACATCTTGGTTGACATGGGGGTGAGTAAATTATCAGGAAATTTTAATTCTGAAGTGAACCAAACCTTGTTAAATACCTTCAATCTGTAGAAATCAGAGGAACAGGAAAACAGGCCTCCTGCGCAGCAGAGCAGTTCATCCCCAATCCAGCAGGAGGCAGAAACGAGTCCCAGAGACGAGCTCTACTGGAGTAAGACAGTAGCCAAACTCCAGAGTGAGAACCAGGCGCTGTTAACTGATCTGACTGAGCTGAGAACAGAGAGAGACCAACTGCTGAACCGAGTGAGACAAACAGAGAGAGACACACAAGAGAGGAGAGACCAGAGCACCAACACACCCAACCACACTTACAACAGGTGTGTATGTCTGATTACAAAATAACTTTAAAACTTTTATTGTATTCTACATTTTTTTCTGACCATATACATATATATATGCACACAATTTCCTATCATATATATTATTTAGCAATGATGCATTAAATTGAACAAAAAATAACAGTAAAGACATTTAGAATGTTCCAAAAGATTCTGTCAAATGCTTTAAATAAATTCTTTTGAACTTTCTATTCATCAAAGAATCCTGAAAAAAAAAATGTATCACGGTTTCCACAAAAATATGAAGCAGCACAACTGGTTTCAACATTGATAATAATCAGAAATGTTTCTTGAGTAAATCAGCATATTAGAATGATTTCTGAAGAGTGACACTGAAGTCTGGAGTAATGATGCTTTGATCACAGGAATAAATTAGATTTTGCTATATATTCACATAGAAAACAGGTATTTTAAATTGTTTTTACTGTATTTTTTCTCATCAAATAAATGCAACCTTGGTGAGCAGAAGAGACGTTAAACTCGTACCGACCACAAACTGCACTGTGTATTTTTTATGTATACAGTATATGAACATCTCTCTGTCGTTGCTCCCTGACAGCAGTGTGACGTTGGAGAGGCTGCGGTCCATCCGTCGGAATGTGGTTGCATTATTGTCCTCCATCCTACCAAACCTGGATATGCAGGGAATCAGCTACGACACGATTGATGTAGACAGCATCCTACATCAGATCATACAGGCCAACAACCTGTGATCCTTCAACCATGATTACAGACGGCCGCCTTATAACAGACAAGCGTATGGGATCAGCGAATAACATTCATCTGAAGCGAAACAGAAGGCAGAAGTTTGAGACCGAGAGGTCACCGCAGCATTGGTGCATGCAAAAACACAGCATTAAAAGTTCTTTTAAAAATAAGTTATATGGCAGGTTAAAGCTACATTTCACACACAAACACATTCATCATTATTCTGAAAGCTGATAAATTTTCATAGATGCTTTGCAACAGTATGCACAGGTGTATGAACCCTGATATTTAATGCATGACATTCATATAACTTGCGTTTTGCATGCAAGCTGTCTCTTGAGTACTGCAAGTCAAAGTACTTTCACAATCATGTCACAAACGCTTGAGGTTTCACACACATTTTACTGTCCTTCATTTCAGCTGCACTGCTCTTTTAACGCTCAAACGCATGCATCTGCATGCAACTTTTTGCTTGTACATATTTAAACCTGCTGTTCTTTAACAGCTTTTTAATACAAACATTTTTTAGTATTATTTTCTATAAAAGTTTTTAAATTTTGTAACCACTGATGGTAATTTTGCAAACAGATAATAAACACCATGTCTTTTACTTGAACTTTCAGCTATTTCACTTTTGTTCATTACATACTAAAAGTCAGTGTTTTTTTTTTGTTGTTGTTTTTTTGTAAGAGGTTTCTTGGCACATTTCTTTCAATCATGACCAGTGTTGGGTGTAACGCATTACAAGTAACGCGAGTTACATAATCAGATTAATTTTTTCAACTAGTAAAGTAATAAAGTAACAAAATATCAGAGTCTTATTCATTTCACTTTTGGTGTGAAAGGGCCTTTACATTTTGCCAAAAATAGAATTTTTTGTTGTTATAAAAACAAACAGCCCAACCCAGATGAGAAAAAGTAACACAAAAGTAACGTAACAAGTATTACTTTCCATAAAAAAGTAACTAAATAACGCAACTGGTTACTTTTTTTGGGAGTAACGCAAAATTGTAATGCATTACTTTTAAAAGTAACTTTCCCCAACACTGATCATGGCTGTGATTACAAGGTTTGTCGCCCTGTCGATGACTATGCAATAATTTGCTTTTGGAGAACTCAAGTTAAAGATACACATTGTAACTTTTTTGTTCAAAATTAAATGTCAATACATCATCAATCCTTCTTCCAAAATGTGTTTTCACTATGGTAAGCCTATTATAAGTGTTTATACTTTAGACCTAACAGGATGGTTTTCACATGAAATTGCGTACAAATGTCATTTGCTCGTGCATGCCTCATATCCGTAAATAGAGAAGTTGCTCCGGCTACTTTGACACATGTGGGAGTGGCAGAGGATAGTCGTCACAAGGAGTGAGAAAAGATGACATGGAGCAGCTAAATCTCCAAATTCTGAGGAATCTGCTGGCAAAAAGAGAACGTGACAGAGCTCGTAATAAAACAAGAATCAACATTGGTTTGGCTTTTCAGAGATGGTGAGAACTGAGGGATTTGAAATGTAAAAGCGACGCAGAGATGGCGTTTTTATTACTCAACAGGTAAGGTATTTTATTTAACAAATAAACTGCCATATGTAGCTCTCGAACAGAGTTCGTTGTAAAGCATTATCTATTGTGAAGGCTCATTTCATTGTGGTTGTAATAGCACTGTGCTGGAATTTATTTTCAAGGATTAATGGGTATAGCTACAGTGGCCCTGTCCCAAATGGCATAATTCATGTGCACTTGTGGTTTTTTGGACTTACAATGGCCGCAGACCATAGGGTGTCCCATTTGTCATTTTAGGTTTCAGAAGGGTGCTCGTAAGTGCCCTCTTTGTGGCCGATACGCGCCCTCGATGTGCACTTTTGCCGGGATCCGCAGCAGACTTCTGCCCGACAGTCAAAGCAGCATTACGCCACGAAAGTGTGGACTCGGAGGAAGATCACAAGAGCTTAGGGTTCCATTTGGGAACATCTTCAGATAGTCAGCTTAAGATCTAAACACAGGTACCGCAAACCATATTCATCCACAGTCACGCAAAGCCGAAGCACAACCAAAACAATGTTCTTCCGCAAAATGCATGCAGTTTTGTTTTTTAACCAAGTTAAATAGTGTAGGACTAACTTTAAGTGGATGTGCAGGAAAACACCAAATACACTCAGGCTTTCCATAACTTGATTTTTATTACATAATATTACACAATACTGGTTTAATGACAGTAAGTTTTGAAACAACTTTTAAATGAGTGGACATCAGATAATAACAACTGCAGGTCACAGACAGAAGCTTATAGAAGGAGAAACTCCACCAAGAGAACAAGAATTCACTCCTTTTGCGAAATAAATGAAAGTGGAAACAGTGTTAGTTTATGCATTAATTAACATAGTTAATTAGAAACACTGAAGTGAAGCCAGAGTTATTTTCACAGTTAGACAGAGGTCACGGGAGATTCATTTACATTCAGATTCACTGTAAATGACAAAAGTGCGTTTCATAACGGAGATGGGAAATGGGCCGTACCACCTACATCTGCAGCTATAATCCAATTTTAAAAACATTTGATATATTTTAATGCCTCATCATTGATTTAAAATCTCTCATTTCTATTGGTTCGAATCTTGTTTTCAGAATTCAGACAGGTTTATATCATGTTCATATTTAAAGCTCTTTAAACAAAATTAATACTGAAGCCTTTCAGGATTTGTTCGTTATGGAGCTGAACAGGCTTAATTTAAAGCTAATTCACTAAGTACAAAAGCAGTTGTTAAAAACCACAAATATAGAATAGAAACGGGACAAACAAAAGCAAAGCGATACATGACTGAAAACAAACAAGAACGATCACTGCAAACGATTTGACGTTAAAACTTCTGATATTAGAACGTGATATGTGACTATTTACAGGTTGAAAAGCTCAATTACATCTGCAAGCTTTCAGATTCTTTCAGTCATGTGATTAGAGATCAGATTGAAAAGAACAAGTCTGTCTTTAAACAACAGGTTCTTGATTCATCTCAGTCTAAGTTCTTTTTAATCATGAACCTAGTTCTAGAACTTAATGTTATGGCTGAGAGTTCTAGAAATCTCCAGGCCAAAGGTTACAGAGTTCTTCATTTGATTAAAAGGAAGCATAGCGATCAAGAAACGGAAATATAGTTCGCAACTTTTACTGCTTTTTCCAAAATAAATGTAACAGGGCTTTATTTATAAAACACAAGCAAAACTAATTTTTGTAAATCAATCGTAAACCATTTTAAAGATTTTACGGAATGTTCAACAAACGATTGTACAGAATTTTTACGGAGAAAAAAAAAAAAATCTGTCAACTTATTTTATTTAATGCTATGATTTATATAAGAATGGTTTAACTAAATTCAATGTATCAATTTATTTTAATAAAATTTAATATGAATATCATACTGCATACTGAATGTTTTCTTTTAATTCAACACGGGATGCATTAAAATCACTTGTAAAATGATTTAATACAATTTACATAATTTTAATTTAGTGCATCAATTTACATAAATTTACCGCTTTACAAATTTAATTTAACTTTATGCAAGTTTACTCAGATATGGTTGCATAAATGTTTTTGTGCATTACGAAGGTTTTATTAATTTCAATGTTACAAATTTGCATACAAATTACGAGTGATTTACACAAATTCACTCTGCTTGATTTTCATGAATGAAGCCCAATGATTGTACTTGCTTTGGCCTGATAGCAGAAAATATTGTGGCGAATAAACGAGAAACAAGTCTTGCTTTACGTGGTAAAGGCCATTATAGTGCTAAATTAATCTGCTACATTTTTTTTACTGTACCTATCATTACGGTTTGGATGACTAAGACGAGTCAGCGCTGTAATGTTTGTGTAGCTTCTGGCAAATAAACATCTGAACAATGACGACATCCTCGCAACACCACAACAAACATGTGCAACACTGTCCTCAACCAACGGTAAGAGTCTTTAAGCAAGGCAATGACCTACTTAGAAACACTAAATCTGATTTTTAACACACAGAAACACAGCTTTGAACCGAAGCTGTGTGCAGAGTGAACAACTGTTTCCATCCGAGGTGTTAAAGTGAGTCTGAAGAGTTAAAGCAAAGCATTATGAGGCAGACGCTTCATCACCTAAAGGACACTTCTTACCGCCAAACACACCGATATATATCCTGCTATAGCACACGTGCAAGAAAGCATTAGTGATGTACACTTTTAGTGTGAGATAATCGCTCTCATTCCTACCTGGGACTCAAGACGAGTGTGCAAATCAAATATTTAGTGTGACGTTTCATTCGTTAATCTGTATAATGAGCCGAAGCAGTATAATATACACAGTTCCTATAGATATATTTAGATTTGTATGGGCCATATCCCATAATCCTCCATTCCAGACCTGCAAGTTCACGCGTTCAAATGATGAAACCCAGCAAAACGGGACACTAGGATGGAACGTGGTCATCTAAAACCGCTTTTAAACATCATTTGTAGACTATGACGCAAAAGTATCAAACTCCTATAGACAGCATCCGGACATACATACACATATGCTTGTTTTGCATCTGTATGTGTGTGTTTGTGTGTTCATGCATGTCTGTATGAGTGTAATCATTGTGTGGTCAGAGAGAAATCATGATCGCTTGACGAACTGGTCTGTCTTTCCACCGCTCTCAGCAATTTGCATGCCGCTATTTTGCTCTGGATGTCGTGTTTCTTCTCGAAGTAGTCAACCAGCGATGTTTCCGTCAGGAACGATGCTAAAACCTGCTCGAATGTGATCGACCAATCGGCATCCGGCGCGCTGCCCCGCCTCCGATCCACCCCGTCTCCGCACACTCCGCTAATGCAGCCAATCAGCACGGTGTCGTCGGCGATGTCCTCGCACTGCAGCGAACCGGCGCTCACCACGGAGTAGGACGAAACAGACGTGTCGTCTTTGGCGTCTTCGTCGGAGCCGGCCGCCGTGGGAGGTGGCGTCTCTAGCTGCGCCTCCGCCAGGGCCTTGGAGACCAGGGACTGTCCTGATCCTCCCTCCCCGGACGAGTCCTCCCTCTCTGGCTGCAGAGCGTCGATGGTGGAGGGCAGCTGGGCCTCGGCTTTCTTTCCGCCATTGTTGGTGAATTTTTTGCCCACTTCTCCGATGCGCAGCAGGAGACTCGCCACCGTGGCGATGCCGTGATACAGCTCCTGCTCCATGGGATCTTCGCTGAACATGTTGTAGAGAGTCTTACACATCTCAATGAACTGCTCCTGGAAACGTATGAACACATGAAAATGTGTTGTAGTCACTCATGTTCATGTCAAGGCCATTTTAATTGGTCAAACACTGCAGTACAAGGTTGCTACTTTTAATACTGATTTGATGTGAATGTAAATAACAGATATAGTCAGATATAATTATTAAAATGATTTAAAGTGCCCCTATTATGCTTTTTCAGATATTACCTTTCATGTAGTGTTTTATAGCTGTTTGTGAATGTAAAAGGTCTGCAAAGTTTCAAAGTGCAGATAAATGTTTTTTCTCCTAAAAGAAAGAATCGATTCTGAACTGTCTGAAATGAGTCATCATGTATGTAGGTCATCACCTATGTAGGTTTGTGACAAATTTTCATTTTGACCCGCACTTAAACTCTGTATAGTTGTAGCTGAGACTGGAAGATCCACTTTGATACTCTTCTAAAGGATGAGATTGATACGGTAAAACTGACACCATCGTTACTGTGCGTATCGCTGTGTATCAAGTGCTGAGGAAGAGCTGAAATTCATATATGGTAATGGGCGTTTGGTTTCCGACATGTGCTGTAAGCAGCTGACCAATCACAACAGACTGGGCCATCTGACCAATCAGAGCAGAGCAGCTCTCAGAAAGGCGGGGTTTACAGAGACTGAATCCTTGATTGAACGTTTGAGACATTGTGAGAAAAGAGCTGATGCTGCAATGTATGTGAAAATTATGTGAAAATTAAACCTAATTTAAACCTATTGTAGGAGACTTCAAAACATTTAAAATAAGATAATAGGGGCACTTTAAGAGAAAAATAATAAGAGGTTAATTTCGAAATATTATAATTGTAATTGTTAATCAACGGTTATTTAACATATCATTGTGTCTCAAAACATTAAAAAGCTTATTATACAGGTCTTTAAACTAGATAATAGCACACATTTCTCCATATTTGTGTTTACATATTTTTCTTTTTCATCTCAAAGTCTGAAAACAGCCCAACTGCACGTTCATGATCAAATTTTACGTGTCAATAGCTACGTTTACATGCAAATGTAAATAATCATGCCTTCATGTAAACATGTTAAGTGGTCAAATGGATATGAATATTGGTCACCTGATTCATCCGGGGCAGATCTTTGATGCTCTCTTTCTTTGGCTCTTTTTCTTTGGCCCACATTCTCAGATAGTACTTATAGTCCTTTGGCTTCTCCTCTGAAAAACACACATGAGCTGCAATGAGACACTGCCGTTAAAACAACGACCAGAGTCATGAAAAGGCAAGTATTATCAGTGCACCTTTTCTGTCATCTGTGTCTCCGGCCACTGATGTGTCTCCTGCCTCTTTCAGCTCCTCTCCTATTAACATATTAATGCTGCATTAATAAACACTAACATGATAATGACATTTAGCCATTAACCATTTAAAAATGTCCACCAGAAAGGTTTCATGAAACAAAAACCATGGTTATAAAGTAAAAAAAAAAAAACACCACAAAGGTAAGATAATGCCATGTGAAAGTGAGAGGGTGAAATGATACAGACTTGAAAACACCAAAACCGACAGAGGAGGCGGTTAGTGAAAAAAAACTCATCTGTACTGATGCCCAAAAACACCATCAGAGAGAGAAAACACACTCGAGATGACGGACAGAGACAAACCTGAGGTCACTTCCTGTGCCAGGAAGTCCAGATGAGACAGGAAGGGAGGATCTGGAGTGATCAAATGAGAGGGAAAGAAAGAAAGAAAGAAAGAAAGAAAGAAAGAAAGAAAGAAAGAAAGAAAGAAAGGAAATGTTAGAGTTTAAAAGAGAGCGGGGGATAAGGAAGACAACAAATGAGGAAAATGAGAGTGCAGAAGATTAATAATTAGTTATCAATCAGTAAACCTGGAGCGAACCATCCACAGATACATGCGGGACAGATCAGAACAGACAAAACATGCTCATTAAAAATAATAATATTCATAGAACTAAAAGAAAGTCATATAACTCGGAACAATTAAATTTGTCAACATTTAAATAAATTGAATATTCTCTCAGATAGTGTTAAAGGAATAAAATACAAGCTCAGTACAAGTGAAGCTCCATCAGCAGTATTTGAATTCATCCCTCCAAAACAAAAATTGTGCTTACAGAGACACTTGGACACAACAGATATGACAACGCAACAAAATAAATGAAATAAAAATGAAATAAGAAAAATGACCAGTCATGTTGTACCAACGCTTAACAGAAAATGTGACATTTTTGGCTTTTAAAATCGACATTAAATGGAAGTTGCGACCAACTTTACTACTGTACTGTATATTTATGACACATTCTAGAGAGAAATTATTATAAAACAACAAGAAACAAGGACGGGTTTGATTTTATTTGGCTTTTGTTGATTGGATTGTGAAAAATGAGTGCTGTGTACTAGAATACAGATATCTGAATGTGATAAATATCAAGTGAACAAAAAAAATTTACATAAAAATATTTTTTATAGACCGACAGACAGAGATAGACGGATGAACAGATGGATGGATGGACGGACAGATGGAAAGACAGACAGACAGATAGATCTGATTCTGATTTCATAGAGACTTTAAACCCCCACAGTCCATGATATTCCACTGTAAGCTCATCATTGTAACCATGATTTCTGCTGTTTTGCAGGAAAAAAAAAAAAATGCAAAATATCTCTCTGTGGAGCTTGACTTGTATTGAACCAGGAACATTTCTTTAATGTTGATTTGAACTGATGTTCAGGGAATAAGCGTGTCTCAGTGTTTGTACCCTGTGGCGTGTCGTCGTCAGTGAAGAACTGCGTGGCCTCCAGCGCCGACTCTGCTTCCTCTGGACACAACGCTTCAGAGAGAGACAGAGAGATCAGATCAGAACGTCACGTCACAGACACACCCGCTTTACAAACCTTCTTATCTTTTCTTCAAATCTTCTTTACACACACAGTCCAAACGAACAAAAACGTGCTAGTTTTGTCACTGTAATTAGCCTCAAACACACTTTCTCACACACAAGAGTGTTTGCTGAGGAAACCGGATCGCCGCTCTCACGCTCTGCTGATGTTTGCTGTACACTGGTGTCTGTCACACCCCTATACTTCACACTAAAAACACTAACGATGTTCCTTAAAAATGTCTTTTGTTTTTCTGTTACACTCTTTCTGTGGCCTGTTTAGTAAAAGTCTCATGTGACTGTAAACGTACCTGGAGGCAGGTGGAGTTTGTAGAGAAGTTTGAGTTTTTCTGTCATATCGCCATGATACATTCCACCTGAGAGAGAAAAAGCAAAAACTGTTGCGATGAAGATGCCGAGAAGCTCAGATATACAAGTTTTGTCTTTGATTTAAGTTGTTGTTGACTAATTATATACCTTTCAGGTATTTTACCTTCTATTTTCTATAAATATATTCCTAATATCATATGCAACCAAACAATGTTGCAAAATGTTGCAGTGTTTTTTCGAGTGTTTTTTCGAGCGGAATGATTTCTGAAGGATCATGTGACACTGAAGACTGGAGTAATGATGCTGAAAATTCAGCTTTGATCACAGGAATAAATTACATTTTACTATAAATTCACATAGAAAACAGTTATTTTAAATTGGAATAATATTTCACAATTTTATTGTTTTTACTGTACTTCTGATCAAATAAATGCAGCTTTGGTGAGCAGAAGAGATGCTTTTTCTTTCAAAAACATTAAAAAAATCTTACAGACCCCAAATGAATCACTGAATCAGAGTTTAAATCAATTCACTGAAAGACACTTTGAACCGATGCATAAAAAAATAAAAATAGATCAAACCTTCATTGTCTTACAACTTGAGAGAATAAAAGTATTATGAAAGTAGTCAAGTGATGCAAAAAAAATCTAATTTTATATTAATTTATTGTGAATACTCAATATCTAGGCATGAGTAGTACATTAATGATTATTTCCAAATCAGCCAAATATGCTTTTTAGAAGCAGTATCTGAAGTGGTAATAGCTTTCACATTAAAGTCACCAGGAAATCAAAATGGGCAATTCTTATTTTTTTTGGAATATTGCAATATTTATTATAAATGATTTATCGGTGCACATCATTAATGTTCTAAATTCATGTTCCTCATAATCTTCAATCAGAATATCTTCCCCTCTTGCAGCATCTCTTCTCTTCTCTGATGATGAGGGCGGGGCAACCTGTCACTCACATGAGATCCACCAATAGCAAACCACAACCATCCAATCAATTCCCCACGGACAAAATCAAGCCCCGCCCTACATTCGTTCTTGTTCCAGAAGCCGTTTCACTATCGACTATCAACTTTAATCAAACTCTGACTCAGTCCAATCTAAAAGCTTCTACTCACTGAGTCCGGTGACAAACTCTTTAAAGTTGATGAGAGTGTCTTTGTTTTGGTCGAGCAGGCGGAATAGTCGGCTAGAGAGCGTGTTGGTGTGAAGGCCGCAGCTCCAGGGCGCCAGAGCGGAAAAGAGCTGAACGAACTGCCCGCAGTCGATGCGGTACTGCTCCAGATACGGCAGGCTGGGGTCGTGACGCTCCGCTGCCGTGCTGCTCGCACCCCAATAACAACTCATGATGTGTTTCGCCTGGGACGCACACACAAAAGTACACAAACATTCACACAATTACACTGACAATAATAATAATTTACAACAAAATATAAGTTTCTTTAAGTAAAACTTTGTTTTCACATTTATTGACTGACAGCTCTCCTGTCCCCATGTTGTAAAAAAGCCATGAACCATGAAAAAAGTAATGCAAAAGTAATGTTTCGCATTACTTTTGCATTAAAAAGTAATGCAATTAGTTACATTTTTAGGGAGTAACGCAATATTGTAATGCATTACTTTCAAAAGTAACTTTCCCCAATACTGGGCTTGCAAATAAACAATCATCCCATTACATTACATCAAGAAAAGAGAAGCACCTTTCATTTGGATGAATGGATTTAAAAAAAAAAAAAAAAAAAACTATATTATGTTACCATTTCCATGATCCAAGCTATAACGTACTATACTATAGCTTATACAACTATAACGTACACAAATACACAGACAGCTAGTGGTTTCTTTAGTTCAAAATGAGCATTATGGTGCTTGGAAGAACAGATCAGATAAAACATTTATACACAAAATAAATAGATAAATAAACTCATAAATAAATTAATTAATAAAAACGAATGTAATACTAATATTAATATTTATTTTTATTTTATTTTTCAATGCCATATCTTCATGGCAAGGACAAACTTAATAGCAAAAGTCATACAATTAACAAAAAACTACATAAAACATTTAAGATTAAAACAAGACAAAGATTCTAAAATACACTCTGTGATTTTTTTAAAAATAAATCAGTTAAACATATCTCTGTATAAAAATATTGTCTGTTTAAATTATGTAATAATAAATCACACAATATTCAATATTTATTATTAATATTAATAATTAATATCAAATAAATATATAAAATCTGAGTTTTATCTTACCTTAAACAGAACATAGAGTTCTTCCAACTCCTCAATAGTGAAAGCGGACTCTGTCATGATAGCTCTCACCTGAACATCACAAACACACATAAAAGATCACATGTGGAAATGTCTAAAATTGTGAAATATGTCCTCTCGATTCACACACACTTACCACACTCCTCTTGGCTGTGTCTTCTAGTGACTGTATGACCTTTAACCTTTGTTTGAACCTCATCTGCTCGATGACATCGGCACGCAGGCTACCAAACTTCTGCAATTAGACAAAAACGAAATACTCAGTTACAAAGAATCACATTAGCATAGGGGTTATGCGCAATCTAACTTTCGTATTCTGTAAAACAGATCAGATCGCTTCCGGTATAGGTCTTTTGTATGTGCTTCATGAAAAAATTTGCTGTTTTATTCGAGATAACTTAAAAGGAGCGAGCAAAGATGAGCATAACTGATGTGCCCTGCATATGCAGATTGAGATTTAAAAGCTTTTTTCATTTTTCTTCTTCACACTAACGTTTAGATATTTAATAGAATAAAACACCTATAACAAGGTGAACTAGGTAGTTTCGCTGATTACCTTAAAAGTCCATAGATATGCCGTCAGCTCATACTGCTGTTAACAGTTTCTCTGACAAGCGGATGCAATGAGAGCAGGGGCACATTCAAGCTCAAACCGGTGCGCAACGTTTTGCTACGGTTTCCGGGTTGAACGACATGTTTCCTGGAAACGGTGTGCAACGGGTTTGAGATACGTTTTCTCTTGTTTGGTGGGTGTGTCAAATGTCACCCCAATCAGTATCAACATGCATATAAACCACGCAATATTATAAAGAAACAGCTCGTAAATGTAATTAACATCAAAATAAATTCACAAGAGCAAGTATATTGTTTGCACGTTTATTTACATTTATGGCAAAATAACTTAAATAATAAGAGCACAAGTATAGATCTGGAACTTCTTTAAGTCTGTCTAAATATCATTTAGTAATTGCAATGTCTTCTGGTCCATATCCTTTCCTTAGGAAGGTGTGCTAGACACTGATTAATGCAACATAAAAATACTATACTTATATATTTTGCTATTGTATTGTGAAGTGATACTTTCATAAACTTTCATAAACATAAAGGCAAATGTTGGATCACAATAATTAGGAACCACAGTTTCCACAAATCCCTTCACTCGATTGGGATGTTCTCTTTTATTCTGGACGGCAAGGGCAGTGACTGTAATATTGAGCGTATTTTGCAGTATTAAACACTTATTTATACCGATTTCATCAGGCTCCGAAAATTCTTCAAAAAGAACACAAAGAATGGCCTTCTCAGCTGCCATAGTTGCAACTCTTGCGCCATCAGAACAGGGTGTTCAACGCACCACCGTTTCCGTTTAAAAAACGTTTTGCAACGTTTTGTTGGGGCTGAACGCAGCCCAGTTTTCCGGTTTGTTCATGTGACGTTCGACATATACCCTATTGGTCAGGAAAACAAAGCACTACGCCCCGCCTCCTCACCTCATAGGATGCTTTAATGAGCTCAAAGGCATCGATCTCAGGTGGAGGGTTGTTGCCACTGGTCAACAGAGCATGAAGGTGGGGAATGGGTGGAGAAACCGTCTGCTTATTCACAACATTATCCAAATATCTACAGAGAAACAGATATGACAGCACAAACATTAGTAAGAACATCTTCACAAAGCTCAGACAGTAGAAAAGGGCAAATAAAACAATTTTTTTTTAAAAATGGAACAGTTTATTGAACCTTTAGCAAAATTTTAAAAAGAAAGGTTGGCACATATAGTATGATATAGTGAGAATATGGAGCTCAAACTCAAGGAGGAAAAACAGTTCAATTTTATTCAGAGGACCAAACTGAGCAAAAATACACAATCTTGTGCAGATGCTGATATTTATATGGACAAAAAGATGAAATTCTGATGCTTGTAGATCAATGTAAATCAACGAGATCTTTATAACAGTATAGCAGATATATAAAATGCATATAAATATCAGTCATCGCTCTATATCTGCCAATAATGTCTAATTAGGATGATATTTAAATACTTAGTTTTATGATCAAAGCTCTGTAGTTTTAAAACATATAATGCAATGCAATACAATGATGATTGAGAGATGAACAAATAAACCTGATGATTATATTTGATACTCGTTTAAACATGAATTTTCTAAAAAATGATGTATGGATAAGCAAGTAAAAAAAGTTGCTTCAGTCCAGTAAGTGTTCATCTTGAAATATTACTAACAATATAAAAGTTATTCTTATGTTTACTTTATAAAAATCAGTAAATATTTCAGAGCAAAAAGACCCATAAACCACGAGCTGAAGGAGGACGTTTACAATTATACTAAAAGACCTTTTACCTGCTATAAAAGTATAAACTATCAATCAGACAACAGAAGGACTTTATCAGAAAGGTTTGGCCTATCAAATATGATAATTTAGGCTTTATAAGGCTAAAACTGATTCATGTAATTTAAAAGAAGAAAACATTAAATGCTTTATGTAAATGTCAAAACTATTAAAATAATACTGGCATCACTCTTTATTCATATTGTACATATAATGAACTATATAATGTTGTATTATCCACACTCACCTGCCCAGAATGGTCATGGCCTCTCCCTCATCTGAACAGGACAGCAGCTGATCCATGTTTGCATGTAGCACAGCTAATGACACCTGGATAAGAGTGACAGACACCTGTTAGTCAGATTTACATGTCAGACATCATTTGAGAGACTTTCTAATAAAATCATGTTCTTTGGGAAATGTTACTTTAGGAAACTCCTACAGTCCGTAGGACTAAACTGCATGATTCATATGGATTAGTTAGTTTTTGAAGCATCAAAGTGGTAGTTGCGTAGCTGTCAATGGAGGGACAGAAATATCTCAGATTTAATTAAAAAGATCTTCATTTGTGTTTTGAAGATGAACATAAGTCTTAGGGGTTTGGAACAACATTAAGGTGAGTAAATGATGACAGAATTTTCATTTTTTGAGTGAACTAACCCATTAATGGGGAAAAAAAAAAAAAAACAATAAAACTTTAGACTTTTGTGTGACAAAAATTGTCAGAGATTTCCTGTATTATGGATGCACGATATATCGCCACCATATCGGTATCGGCTGAAATATGTTAATTTTTTATGTTATCGTTATCAGCTCCAATAAGAAAATTTGACCGACATATTAAAGCCGATAAATAATGGATTATTTCCTTCAGCTGAGACACTTCAGATGTGCACGGCCCACCATTATGGTTTTGAATTGCTTGAAATATGATTGAAATCACTTCAAAACGGAAAATACAGTGCAATGTACAGCACAAGTCTGTCTGTAGGCTACAAAATATTATAATGAGAACATTATAATCGTGTTTGGGACATGGCTTTTAATGGTGAGACTTTTGTTTTTGCAATCAGGCTCTCAAAAATTATATAAAAATTTGGATTTTGATTTATCGGCCAATATATCAGTTATCGGCTTTCAAATATAAAGAATTATCGGTTATCGTATCGGCCAAAATTTTCATATTAGTGCATCCCTATCCTGTATACATGCAAAACATTTTTTTGCACCTGGAAAATGACTTTAATGCCCTCGTAGAAGAAGCAGTCGACCAGCAGCACCGCGCTGTCGAAAGGCATGACAGACAGGAAGAGCGTGAGAAACCAGGACAGAGAGATGGTAGAGATGACGCCCAACTCCTGCATGCGCTCGTACAACAGTGGCAAACACTCGCGGGTGAGCTCCTCGAACACTCCCTGATCCACCAGCGCTCCTGGCACAGAGAAATACATGAGAAAATACTGGTGAGAAATATATACAAGCAGAAAGTCACAGCTGCCATCATGTGCTTGTATTTCCGTGACTGACCTACAACTCTAGTGTTGTAATAGTCGGGCAGCATCCGTTCACACAGAGCCACAAGCAGCCAGAACGCCTCCTCTTCAGTACAATACAACAACAACACAGACGTAACAATGTTCATCGCCTGGAGAGAGAGAGAGAGGACACAGAACAATGTTAAACAGACTCTCTCTCATACCTCTTTTTCTCAGAAAGTCACTGATAATGCATCATCATCAAAATGCAAGACAATAAGTAAAATAAATAAATACTTGTGTGTGTGTGTGTGTACCTGGCAGTATCCGATGCCGGGGTTCCTGTAAGCGTAGGCCGTCAGGACTCGTCTCAGTGCAGCGATGCCCATCTCGTTCTGGAAGGCGTGATGCTCAGGCATGGAGCGGTGGAGGTCTCTCTCGATCTCCTCCGTCGCTAGAGTACATTTACCCATCGCCTGCTCAACCAAACTGCCGTAGTAACCCGGGTGTGTGGCCATCTCGTTCTGAGCACCTGGAAAATGGGAAAAAGAGGACAAATAAAGCCTGGAATGAAGGGCAGAGCAGCTTCCACGGATCATCAACATGACCACATTCATCTCCATGACAAGAGGTGACACCGATCTTTTTCTGCTGACAGTGTGTGATATCTCACACTGACGTGTAAATCTTTGACAGCCACATATACGAGCAGAAGTCGACACACATTTGGACAAGCAAACTACTCTCACTCGCATGTTAACTGTGTACAGTACACAAATACATTCTCTAATGATGTACTGCCGAAATGTGCATGATATAAACATCAGAATATTGTATGTATCCCATAATGCAATGTCCTCGACTTGATCTTCCATTTCCAATGTGGCAAATGAACCTGAATAAACAATTTTTAACATGTTTTTCTTAACAAACTGGATTAAAAACATAAAATTACAATATTTCATTCTGAATCAAAAAGCAAAACATAATCATGTTACGACGTAATATCAGTGTTGGTATTGTTAACTAAAACTATTTTCAGTTTCATTAATTGCAATAAAGCTGAATAAAAATCGAAAACAGAAAAACATTTATTTCAAATAGATGCCAAGGCAACATTTTTAATTTTTGTTTACGCTTTTTAAGTTTAAGCAGAAATTACTAAAACAGAAAAAAGTAAATGAAATAAAAATATAAAAAAAAAAAAAAAACAACAATTACTAAAATTACTAAAACTTTAACTAAAATAAAAAAATTATATAAAAATAAAATCTGCAATAAAATAAATTCAATACTCAATTCACTATTTACACATATTTAAATAGGCTACTTATTTCTTATTCCATCCCTTGCATAATTTTATCTGTATATTGCATATTTGAAAATATAAAGAAAATAATAATACTAAAACAACTGTGTAGCACAAATAAAAATATAAAGTAAATATACTAGAATTCCAATCCAAACATTCACCCTTTGACTACAGAGATCTTTGCTGTTGAGGACAGAGCAGACTGCCTCTTGAAAAGCACTGTCAGTGGTCTGGCTGAACGGCGCCTCCTGGTGTTTGGAGGATTCATTACCTGAGAACAGCAGCCACAGCTCTCCTCTCAAACTCTCAGGTATCCCGTTCAGAACCAGCTCTCTCGTCTTAGACGTGCGGTACATACACACTCCACGTCCATACTCAAAGAAATGGATGTTCCATGATTCCTCTTTCATTTTCTCTCTCGTCTGGATGAACAGAAAGAGGAAGGTCAAAACAAAACCGAGGAAACACCAGGCAACTCATGTCCTACATAGCCGTGCTAGTTCCACATCACTCATATTCCAAACTCTCTTTCTTCTCACATAAAAATTATTTCAACTCAAATCAATATTTTATGTCCATCTCCACAAATGTTCAAAAGTTTGAGGACAGTAAGATTTTTGCTTTTTGAGAGAGAAATTAATACTTTTATTCAGCAAGGATGCATTAAACTGATCAAAAGAGACAGTAAAGAATTTATAATGTAACAAAAGATTATATTTCAAATAAACTTTCTATTCATCAAAGAATCCTGAAAAAAAAAAAAAATGTATCACTGTTTCCACAAAATATGAAGCAGTTTTCAACATTGATGATAATCAGAAATGTTTCTTGAGCAGCAAATCAGCATATTAGAATGATTTCTGGAGGATCATGTGACACTGAAGACTGGAGTAATGATGCTGAAAATTCAGCTTTGATCACAGGAATAAATTAACAGCTAGTTTAAATTGTAATAATATTTCACTGTTTTTACTGTATTTTTGATCAAATAAATTTTATGTCATATATAATTTTATGTGTAATTGTTTGAACCACTTCACATGAGGTCTGATGGGAGTGAGGGGTGTCTCTCACCACTTTGGGCCCCAGCTCCTCCGGGACGTCCTGCTGGTAGATTTGCAGTAGGCCCTGCTTGGCGGTGGGCAGACTGGGGCTGTAGTGTTGGTTTTGGGGCATCTCTCCGAGCCCCAGCACAGAAGGGGACGGGGGCAGAGACGGCGGCGTACTCGGGCTGGGATTCTCCTGGAGATGGAGGTCACATGACATGTTTACAACAGACCAGCAATGAAGAATGTAAAAATGAGTTATGCTTCAATGGGGCAAATGGCATGAAAACTAAATAAGTTCAAAAGTTTGAGGTCAGTACAATTTATTTATTTTTTTTAAATACTACAAAAAAAATTAATACTTTTATTCAGCAAGGAAGCAATTCAATTGAATGACATTTATAATGTTGCAAAAGATTCTATTTCAAATAAATGCTGTTCTTTTGAACTTTCTATTCATTAAAGAATCCTGAAAAATGTATCACAGTTTCCTCTAAAATCTGAAGCAGCACAACTGTTTTCAACATTGATAATAATCATAAATGTTTCTTGAGCAGCCAATCATCATATTAGAATGATTTCTGAAGGATCATGTGACACTGAAGACTGGAGTAATAATGCTGAAAATTCAGCTTTGATCACAGGACTAAATTACAGTTTACTATATATTCACATAGAAAACAGGCGTTTTAAATTGTAATAATATTTCACAATATTGCTGTATTTTTGATCGAATAAATGCAGCCTTGCTAAGCAGAAGAGACTTCTTTCAAAAACATAAAAACATTAATCTTACCAACCTAACACTTTTGAAAGGAACAGTACATAAAATTAAATACTATGCAAATTCCTTACATGCATCACCTTTATTGTCATAGAACAGGTTAAAATATCATACATTCTGATGAATTCTGACTCACAGATTGAGCGTTTAGGCCACACGGCCTGTCAGGCGTGCGCTGCAGGAAGTCAGAAATTCGCTGTACCAGGAAGTCACGGTCTTTGAGGTTGGCAAACAGGAAGGTCATCTTGTTTTTAGTGCTGATCGACAGTGGACTGGGCAAAACACTGCTGCTGTCTGCTTTTTCCACTATGGTCACCTACAGGGAGAGAATGAGGGAGTGACACAACTATATGCGAGTGTGTTGTGCAAGTGTGTGTGTGTGTGTGTTTACCTCTCTCAGTGGAATGATAAGCTGACACAGATCTTCCTCTCGACTGGCAAAGCAGATGTAGTTGTTAGAAACAAACATTTGACCGACGACATGCATCTTAGTGAACGGCGTCCAGAGCGTACAGTCGGTGTGTCCATCCAAACGCTCGTCCTGCGTGAGCCGGAAAAGTGCCCTGTACCGCTCATTCTTTGCACGCGCATCCAAGTCCCTGAAACGTGTGAAAACTAGCTCAGTTTAAAGTAGTTAAACCAAGATCTATTTATTTATACTGACTCTTTAAAAAAAGCTTCAATTATATTACTATCAAATTACATGATTTATTTTTTAAAATCATATATGTTCGGCACAAAAACTAAAACTAAATGAAAACACACATACACATAATAAATAAATAAATAAATATACACATAGGCTGTCATGTTATTAAAAATTTTTATCTAATTAACTACACAATGTGGTGATTAATTAATCTAACTGATCACAAATTAATCGCACATCAAATCTGGCTGAGAAATTACCCCCAAAAGATAATTTAAAGTCATTATTTTGTTAAATGACAAAAGCATCAAAAAGTATCTTTAGAAAAATAAATGCTTTTATTTGATTCAATATAGAATTTATTACACAAACATTTAGGCTTCAGCGGCAATGAGGGTGAGTAAATGAATACCAAAAATGAATTTCATTTTTGGGTGAACTGTACATTTTATTAATATGGAAATATTAAATAACTTTTTAATGAAATAATACTCTAAATAAGAAACTAAAACTGCCATTAAGTGGCGGTAAATGTCTAAATGAGTAAGTCATTGAGTCATTTATTCATTCGATTCGTTCAAACAGCTGATTCATACAGGAATTAAGGAAATGGTTCTCTTTAAGAATGAGTCATTGAATCATTGGTTCACCCGACTGATTCCCTCAAAACGCGGATTCATTCAAAAACGAAACACCGCTGTGTGTTGATCGGAGACGCACAACAGTTCTACCCTGGCTTTATAGGTAATATTTTTCGTTGGCAAAATTGAGCAAAAACAGACAATATTGTGTCTAAAATATACCACATTATTAACTTCTAATTTATTGAACTATTATATAAAATCAATATCTCATTTGCACTCATGCTTATTCGGGACAAAAACATCACTCATGTGATATTGCGCTTGTTTCTCCTGTGATATTGCTTAACTATATCATGATGTAAATATGAGACAAAAACTCATTCGGGCATTTTTGACCTGGTATCTTGAATTTTGGGGGAATATAACTGCATTCTATAGGCTACATCACGCAGTATCATATTTGCACTCATTCCCATAACTAATTAATTACATGAATGATTTAAATCAACAGCCCTAATATATATATATCTCATGTCATGCGGTTTGCTTACCTCTTGAGTGCGGAGACGTTTTTTAGGGTCTTGCCGGGTTTGGGGAGGAAGCGATCGGCGGCGAAGCTCTCGTTGTCCAGCAGCTGTCTCATGGCGATGTTGGCCAGCTGCTCCATCAGTTTGAAGGTCTCGTTGATGTTGAGGAACATGGAGAAGAAGTGCTCGGTGTCACGAGTGCTCACGCGGATGCTCTCCGGGAAAACCAGCGTGGCGTTCTTGTCTAACTGCGTGACCTCCGTCCACTGCACCACCAGTGAAACTACAGTGAGAGGAGATGGTGAAGAGAGAAAGGAGAAAGAAGGAAGATGCAGTTAGAACAAATGAAAAACAAGAAAGGGGACGAAGAGATTTTATTAAGCATGGCAGAAGAAAAGAAGCATGCACTAACACAATTTCACACTAAATAAAGAACATTTAATTCAGTATGAATCAGCCCTTTTCACAGTGTGTTCAAAAGACTCAAATGACATCACTAAATGACTCTCTGGAACACTGATTCTGATTGTTCAGTCTTGGCCTTCTGTGGTTGAATATTTTTGTATAATGACCACTAACAAGATCTCCTCACTGAGCTTTAAATAGATTTAAAGTCACCATGAAATCAAAATGGACAGTTTTTGTTTTTTTAATTGAATATTGCAGTGTTTATTATAAATTATTTACCCGTGCATATTTTTTTTTAAATTCATGTGCTTCGTTATCTTGAATCAAAATAACTTCCTCTCCCTCTTTCAGCGACATCTCTTCTCTTCTCTGATGATGAGGGCGGGGCAACCTGTCACTCACATGAGATCCACTAATAGCAAACAACATCCATCCAGTCAATTCCCCACAGATAAAATCAAGCCCGCCCTATATTTGTTCTTGTTCCAGAAGCCGGTCGTGTTCTAATTTTCTTTTGTCATATAATAAATTTAGTTCCACTGTACATTTTGAAGTATGCATCAAGTCTGCATGTGTCTCACCCTCTTTCCCCAGCAAGAAAGAGTAGAAGCAAAGGTGGTTGACGGACAGGTAGATCCAGCCCTGCCGCGGGACTCTTCCCTTCCAGTAGCTGCAAGGGTAATAGTTCACCAGCTTCTCTTCCTCCGGCATGCCGAACAACTTCCGCATCTTCAGCTCGGCTTCACGAAACTTCCCAGGATCCTCGTCTTCCTGAGGTTTGCCGCTTTTATTCTCTTCAGCGATGATGCCCTGCAAAGAGAAACAAACTTCAGATGACGTGTGTGTTTTAAGAATCATTCTGCATTCAGATAGACCTGTTCAAAAGTTTGGAGTCAGTAAGATTTTGTAAGATTTTTTGAAATAGACTCTTCTGCTCACCAAAGCTGCATTTATTTGATCGAACATACAGTAAAAATTGTGAAATATTATTCCAACAGCTGTTTTCTATGTGAATATATTGTAAAATGTAATTTATTCCTGTGATCAAAGCTGAATTTTCAGCATCATTACTCCAGTCTTCAGTGTCACATGATCCTTCAGAAATCATTCTAATATGATGATTTGCTGCTTAAGAAACATTTATCATTATTATCAATGTTGAAAACAGTTGTAATGCCTCATATTTCTATAGAAAAAGTGATGCGTTTTTCAGGATTCTTTGATGAATAGAAAGTTCAGAAGAACAGCATTTATTTGAAATAGAATCTTTTATATATTTAGAACATTATAAATGTCTTTACTGTCACTTTTGATCAATTTAATATGTCCCTTCTGAATAAGTATTAATTTATAAAAATAAAAAATAAACCTTCTGAACGGTAGTGTACTTATATATATAAAATAATACTTATTTTTTCAGATCCTCAGAGAGTTCTTTGCCATGAGGTGCCATGTTGAACTTCCAGTGACCAGTGTGAGAGAGTGAGAGCGATAACACCAAATTTAACACACCTGCTCCCCATTCACACCTGAGACCTTGTAACACTAACGAGTCACATGACACTGGGGAGAGAAAATGGCTAATTGGGCCCAATTTGGACATTTTCACTTAGGGGTGTACTCACTTTTGTGGCCAGCGGTTTAGACATTAATGGCTGTGTGTTGAGTTATTTTGAGGGGACAGCAAATTTACACTGTTATACAAGCTGTACACTCACTACTTTACATTGTAGCAAAGTGTCATTTCTTCAGTGTTGTCACATGAAAAGATATAATAAAATATTTACAAAAATGTGAGGGGTGTACTCACTTCTGTGAGATACTGTATATATATATAGAACATTTAGACCTAGATTAAGATTTGAGAAGCTAATTAACTATAATTTGTGAAGAAATTAATTGTTGTTAATCCAACAGCTCCAATATATTTCTTAACTTTGACAAATGAAACAAATCCCACCTGTATTTTGCCCTTGACGAAGGTGGTGATGTCATCATCGTTGTCAAAGATGGACAGAGTCTGGAGTAGATTTGTCTCAAGCCACTCCCAGTGTTCAGTGATCTCCTTCCGAGACGAGCCTGAGACACACACACACACACATCCATCAGAGCAGCTCTGTTAACCGTGCCACAGCTTTTAATATGTCACTCAGATTCAGGGCTGCAGTTAAAAAGGTCAGGTGAGGTTTATACGAGATATGGTGAATGTTAATGTGGGCCGTGTGACTCAACAACACAGTCTCTCTCCAGATTTTCATCAATGTTCTGCTGCTGCTGCAGACAACGCTGAGATGTTGCCACAAAATGGCCCTGGGTAAAACAACTACTTGTGAAGTCAAAGAGTAACTATTTAGGAAAACAGCAAGACAGTTTCCTTTGTTACCAGACTATCTAACCCATGTGTCACCTGGCTAAACAAATCTAGACAAATCAATTTGTCTGAAGAAACTAAGACAAATCAACTGTTATCTAGACTAGGAGCTCTTGATCACCTAAACACACAGTCAGTACTAGTTTACAGATGTGCATTTTTGTCATTTTGATGGATTAATCATTTGAGTACTCTGGGTTGATGGAGACAGTTCCGCCCAGGGTTATTATCACTAACTAAAACAACTAAAAACATTTAAAAAAGTCATTACTTGAAATAAAATAAACATGAACTTAAAATTAATATTTATAAAAAAAAACCTTAAATTTCTTTTATTCCAGCTGTTTGCCAAGGCTAAAAAACTAAAAATAAATAATCTAAACCTAAAAACTAAAACTTAATACAAACTATATAGACATTTAAAAGACAAAAACAGAAAAAAAAAAAATTAAATCTAATTCAAAATATTAACAAAAACTATAATAGTAAATCAATGATATTAAAATAACACTAGCTTTTTTAACGTTGGTCTGTGATCATCTCACATAAGTGTTATGCTTTAAATTGTATTTTTACTGAGCACAAACAATGCAGGACAAGTTGCACAAAATTTAATAACTACTAATAATAACTGCTTTAATTACTTATGATTACTGATTTAAACTATGAAGATAAATATATTGATCGCAGGCTCCAAAAATTAATCAAATCATAATTGTATTGCGGCCTGTTTTGAGGTATATGCAAATTTTGTATCGCTGGCTAAGAGAATCGATGTCAGACTGTATTGTGATGAAACGTCAAATTTACACCTTTTAATATATAAGTATTTATATATTATATTTAATTAATTATTTAATAATAATAATAATTATAAATATAATTTATAAAAAAATATAAAATGTAATATTATTAATACGTTAATAATATATTGATTTATATTTAATATTATAACATTATATAAATATATTTGTTTCTTTAAGTAAGCATTACTGATAAAACATTTTAAAGCTAAAATCATGCAAGTGTTGCTTTTTCATCACTGCTAGCAATTCTGAGTACTCAAGCATGCATGCACATCCCTATTTTGGTGTACAATGCAGTATTTATTATAAATTATTTATCCATACACATCCTTATTGTTTTAAATTCATGAGCCTCATAATCTTGAATCAGAATAACTTCCTCTCCCTCTTGCAGTGACATCTCTTCTCTTCCCTGATGACGAGGGCGGGGCAACCTGTCACTCACATGAGATCCACCAATAGCAAACCACAACCATACAATCAATTCCCCACGCACAAAATCAAGCCCCGCCCTACATTTGTTCTTGTTCCAGAAGCAGTTTCACTCTGATATATCTCACAATAGGGAAGAACAACTTCTATTACATGCTGACTTAAAATACAGACCACAAGCGATGTTCCAGAAGATCTGAGACTCTCCCGTCTGGTGCAGAATCCTGTACGGAGCCACACGAGCACTCGAGTCCAACACAACATCCAATGTACCCACCAGCAAACCTGAGAGAAAAAGATAAGAGTTAACACATCATAGGTCACGTCCACATGCTGTGTGGAGGAAAAAACCTCTAAGTCAATAACAGCCATCTGAGCGCAGTGGTTTTCTCATTGCTGACACACACACATTCAGCCAGATAAACACACTGTGTGTGAGAGAGAGAGAGAGAGAGAGAGTTTCAGAGGAATTTAAGACATTTGACACACACGTCTTGACTTCCTCTTACAGCAGTCACATGGGCAGTTAATGTGTGATTCTGATGGAGAGATAAACACATAATTTGGTTTCTTCAAAAGGAATGAAGGGTTATTGTGATCCGTAAAACACTGAATATTACACAAGCGTATTATTAACACATACCGCAACTAATAACAGTCTCACTGAAGTTTGCCAAAACACCCATATGACGCAACTTCCAGACAACAACAGGTTAATGCTGAGGTCTCCCTAATGTAATTGAATTATAGTCAGGTTCAGAGGTGAATGCAGTCATTCTGCTGTCATGTGAGGGACTCGTCTTAAAAAGTGCCTGTTTTTGTCTGTTTGGTTTTAGGTGCCAGGGAGACACAAGTGAATGTCTTTCTCAGGAGGGAATACAAGTTAATATATCTCATTCTCATTCTCATGACATAATATATCTCATTCTCATGACACCCAAACCATTTATGATAAGAGGTTTTTCAGCCAAGAAACTATATATATATATATAAGGATTCAGGATAATATTAAATATCAAAAGATCATCATATCTGAAGGGTAACAAACAGAAAAAGAGCAAGTTGTGGGTAATAAATATTAGACAACTAGAAATGTTAAACTTCAATTATATACTACTGTGTTCCTGAACAATAAAGAAAAACAGCATTAAACCATATACTAACAATTGTAAATGTTACACGTAAGATAAAAGTGTATGTACCTCTATATATCTCATACATTTCTCAGATATAAATAAACAGATGACGAAAACAACGTCAGCATCAATGAAGAGATGCAATATAAACAAACCCACCTACAGATTTTTTCCAAATGTTACAGTGAATCAGGAGCACGCATATATCTCTTGGTACACTATACTTCATTATTCATGAGTAATCATGCATATGGCAGCGATGGTTTATATTTAGATGAATATCTCGCTCGTACCCGTGATGCCTCCTCCGCGTCCGTGTCCCTTCCTCCTCTGCAGGATGAAATACGGATTCGCCCGCTCGCTCACCCACAGCGCGTTGGCCAGTAACACCTCCTCCGGGGTAATCCACATGGCTTACCGGACACGTTCACTCTCTAGCTGCGGTAAATGTGTGAGTTTTAATCATGCCAGAATGGACGGGACTCAGCTGATGTTTGTCTGCATGAGCCGCCCAACTCACTGCGAGCGAAACCTGCCACCGTGGAGCCAAAACGTTAATGAAACTTCAAAATAAAAGCCTTTACCACTACGGATAATAACACAATTAAATATATATTGAATCATATTTATTATGTTAAGTGCTATTCAGACAAATGATTTTAATTTAACATATTTATTATTTTGACAACCCATAATTTAGTCTATTCACTAAAAGAGTTGAGTTGTAAATGTAGTATTAAAGGGATAGTTCACCCAACAATTAAATTTATCCCATGATTTAGTCACTCTCAAGCCATCCTAGGTGTATAAAAAATGCATCCATCCATCATAAATATAATCCATACGGCTCCAGGAGGTTAATAAAGGCCTTTTGAAGCGAAGCGATGGGTTTTTGTAAGAAAAATATCCATATTTAAAACTTTATAAACTAAGATAACTAGCTTCCGCCAGACGACCGTATGCATACTGCGCAAGTCTACTTGTGCCAAGTGAGTAACCTCTGAAGCGATGTATGACGCAGGATGTAGGAGTATCATAATCTTATACGCCTCTTGCAGTTTAAACAAATAGGGCTGTGCAACAAACTCAAGCTCCTCTTATATCAAAATCCTCCGATATTTTTCTTTAAAATTTCTCGTTTTAGACTTCTAATTTGTGAATGGTTCATTGCGTCATATGTCGGGTCAGCGGTCACTCTTACGCAAATCGATGTGTACGGCTATCTGCTGGAAGCTAGTTATTATAGTTAATAAAGTTATAAATATGAATATTTTTCTTACAAAAACGCATCAGAAGGCCTTTATTAACCCCCTGGAGCCGTATGGATTATAATTATGATGGATGGATGCATTTTTTGGGGGGACTTCAAAACACGCCCCCCGTTCACTGCCATTATAAAGCTTGGTAGAGCCAGCATATTTTAAAATATATCTCAGATTGTGTTTGTCGCAAAGAAGATAGTCATATACACCTAGGACGGCTTGAAGGTGAGTAAATCATGAGATAATTTTCATTTTTGGGTGAACTATCCCTTTAAAGGGTAGGTTCCAAACCTGTATAAATGTCTACTTGACATCAAGACATCTACTTGGTTACAATCATTCTTCCAAATATCTTCCTTTGTGTACAGCAAAACAAAGACATGTATACAGGTTTGGAACAACTTGAGGAGGAGTAAATGATGACATTTTTGGTTGAACTATCCCTTTAAGCGTTGAGATGCAATGCAAATTTATGTCCATATGGTGGCAGTGTTGTACGCTAGAAAAAATAAGTGGTTAGAATGGAAATTACAGATGCGCCCCAATTAGCATTCAAAGGTCTTTACAAATTACATGGTACACCAATATAGTTGGATGGATGGATGGATGGATGGATGGATGGATGGACGGATGGACGTATAGATGTATAATTTACTGTATAATGTATTATTTTTTGCATCAAATAAATCTGACAAAAAATGAATAAAAAACAAAAACTTCCATGTTGTATTCTATTTACTTTTCCATTAGAACAGCACACATATTGTCATTATCGTAGCACATTTTTACAAAAGATTTTGACTACTTGTTTGACTACTTAGAAAAGGCCTGCAGCATCTTCAGAGTGTAAAAAAAAGGTTATTTGGTTTCAATTCCATTCTGACTTATATAAAAAATAATAATTATGCAGACAAAAAGCTATTAAATATGTCACAGATGTCAAAGACACATGAGCTCATTGTAAACATGTTCTCCTTCACTGACACCTGTAATAATCTCTGTGTCAGACTGAAGCACTAGAAACACCAGATCCAGAGCTCTTCTCCAGGCCTCAGTCTTCACTGTCACGTTATCATACACACCAACCCCATCTGTGTCCCTAAAAGCTTGTAATATGGGTTCATCTTTATAAAGTCTCATCTGATGTGCAACAGCAGTCCAAGCCTCTGCTTTAGACGCCACCAACCCGCTGTTCAGCATCAAAGTGGAGACGTAGTCCATCCAGGCTTCGGCCATCAGCTCCAGCACCACAGTTTCCTGCGGGTTTTCCGTCTTTCTCCGTTTGTACTGCTGTAGCTGGTGGATGCAGAGGAGTTCAGTGGCTCCTGCACCACGTAGCAACTTTCCATCTGCGAGCGCCTGGTGCAGCCGGTAAGCACAGCTCCAGAATTCATCCTCCAAGATTTGTAGTTTAGCAGGAACAGAGCTGGTTATGACCGCAGTGACCAGAGACGTGCTCGCAGTCGCAATACTAACGGACTCATTTTCCCCACACCGACTGACTTTCACTCCTCGGCCCACGCAGCGCCTGTTGAGCTGAGTGATGTATGAAACTGGGACGGCCCCTGTGCATGTGCTGAAGTCCTTCAAAACGGTGCTTTTAACGCCTTCAATAACCAGTACGCTTGAGCAGCGCTCTTTGAGCTTCACATCAACCACACCGCTTACAAGCACAACACCTATGCTGAACTCATGCAGTGTTTTTAATGCATTCTCAATCCAACGCTCTTCCAGACTCACACTTGGCATGTTAGCACGATCTGTGATGTGCATGACATTCGCAGGCCTGTTGAAGCCCACGTGGCGATATTTCTCACACAAGTCGCCGCTCACCAAAGCGATATTTAACGCCTGACCCTGAAGGCGCTGAACCACCGAGGCCTGTTCAACTGATAGCAGCGTGACGTACCCGTGTATCACGCGTGAATGCTCTTCAGATGGGCCCGGTATGGAGCACGTAACCAGTTTCTGGATATCCAAAAATCTTTTCTGTGCACTGGTTTTGGATTGCAACTTGCAAGCTTTTAAAACTAAACGCATGGAGGCTTGGCATCCATGGCTGACGGCTTCCGCAATGCTGGTTACGTCATTCAGAGCTGGTTTTGTGTTTTCAGCTCGTGCATCATGTGAACTAAAGTGCCTGCTGTGTTTGAGGGTGGTCAACCTGAGATTATGAGGGTCCTGAAGCTCAGATTTAAGAGCTGGACTGGGTTTGTGCTCCTTTAGTCTCTCGCAGGACACTTCTTGCACACTTACAGCCGATTGTTTGCACGCCTCCAAACACACCTCCAGTCCTTTGCTCATGGCTGTTTTGATGTCCGACACACTTATTCCTCTGTTGAGACACTCCAGTGCAACTCCACTCCAGACTCCAGCCAGAAACATCAGCGCGCCCGTCCCGGAGTGAAAGACCTTCTGCTGGGCCCGTACCGTCTCGTGTAGCAGCTGTCCGACCGAGCCGCCTAACTCGATATGCTCAAGAAGACGTGGACAGGTGCTGACCAACACCGCATCCCCGGCGTCTTCATCCTGGATGAACTTCAGCTGTTTGTTGGGGCCAAGAAAGACACGTGTGGAGGAGGATATGGCCTCTAACTGCTGGAGTCCGATATGGCGGTGCTGAGCGACACTGCCACTTCCAGACATCTGTGGAAGAGGAATAATGACGTGCTGGTTAATATAATATTGCTAGTAATTTAGCTGTGTTCTGATAGGGTTGAAGGAAAAAACAATCCTAAATTTAAAAAATAAAATGCAACTAACCATATACATAAATAAAAATTATCCAAAGTTTTTTTTTTCTTGAATAATTTAGTCCTTCACTGCTTTCAGAGGATTTTTATAATCCTTTATTAGACTTAATAATTTGTACATTTATAATTTGCATGTATTTTTTGTATAAAAAACAAACAAAAAAATAAAAATAATTAATAATAAAAATAATAAAATGCAGGTAATCATATACATAAATAAAAATTATCTTTTTTTTTTTTTTCTTGAATATTTAAAGTCCTTCACTCCTTTTTAGGGATTTCTGTGATCCTTTATTAGACTTAATAATTTGTACATTTATAATTTACACGTATTTTTGCATAAAAATTAAAATAAAAAAAAAATCTTCAATCTATTCTATGTTAACTTTCTTCAACATTTTTTTAAATTCTTTTTTTCATTTATTTCAGGTCATGAAATATAACTATTAAATCTTCATAATGTTATTATAGCCCATTTTTACCAAACGCTTGCAGGTTTTGGGCTAATTGTATAGAAAAGTCCTTTTAGATCATTTAGCTGTGTGTAGATAAGGCTGTGGGAAGGAAAAAACAATGCTAAATGCAAATAATAAAATGTAACCATATACTTGTATTTAGCAAAATAATTTTTCTATTATAATTGTACTGTTTTGAGTCTGTCAAATTGATGTCCAATGTAAAATATGGGCCCAAAAGCAAATCCTGTTGAGAAACACTGATTTTTGACACTTTTATGACATACAGTACCATTGACATACATTAACACTTTACAGTAAGCATTTAAGTAGCATTTATTTATATAGCACTTTATACAATACTGATTGTTTGTAATAAACAGGAAATGACAGTTATGTTAATGTTGCAAATGTTAATGTTGCAAAATTCCTCTCGTCCGTTAGTGCAAGTACAGTCATATTGATAATATTTTCTGAATATTAATTAAGATCCCATTTTATATTTAATAAAGCAGAGTTACGTGAATGTTGCCCACACTTTTCACAAAGATGACTGCAATTAGATTAAATGCTTAAACTATGCATAAACTAAGTTGATAAAGACAGCAAATGCTGTTATATATTAGGTAAAATGAGTAAACAGACTTTCTTGTACGACATAATGGTCGAGGTTGTATATCCAGAAATGCCTTATTAGCAAATTAGCTTCTATTTTATTTTATGCAGGCAAAACAAAGCATTTAAACTATCCGGGTATCATTCGGATCAAATTCAAATCATATACACTAAAGCTATCGTATATAATGCCCTAAACAAACCGAAGCTACAAACCTTCAACGCAGAGCTGTATTGTTTACAACTGGGTCCATATTCTGAAATGCGCATGCGCATTGCACTACTACGCCAGCTATAGACTCGTTGCTAAGTGACGGACGCCAAACGAACGAAACTGTCAATTACACCTAACATACCCCGCCCTCTCATGTTTGATTGGTGGAATATGTAATTCAAAGAGTAGCTACACATTCTATTGGATCAATCTGCTGTCACTTACTCAGACGCCACGCCCATCCAAACGCGCTCAAGGAAACCAACGACACTGACAGCATTTCGTTCTCTTGTTTACTAACATATCAAACAAGTTGTAAAGCTGTGGTTTGGTTC
Organism: Mylopharyngodon piceus; assembly: GCA_039654765.1. Classification (NCBI taxonomy): domain Eukaryota; kingdom Metazoa; phylum Chordata; class Actinopteri; order Cypriniformes; family Xenocyprididae; genus Mylopharyngodon; species Mylopharyngodon piceus. Next base: position 29,728,397 of record CM077439.1, read on the forward strand.
TGCTGATACTTTCGAGATGGTAAGTATAGTTTAGGTTACTTTTAAAAATTTGTGAATGAATTCACGTGAGCATAAACTAATTAAAAGGTTAATACGCTGTTTGTTAGCCTAAGCTGTTAGCTTGTTGGCGTTATTGTTGTGGAAACCAACAGAGACTGTCGTTCACTTCATTTGTTGAGATGAATGGCGAAAATTGTGCGATTTATTTTATATTATGAATGATATACATTTATTGAGGTGCACATATTCCAAAGTGTACAGTAAATGCGTTTGCCTGAATCTAATTAATTAAATTGAAGTTTTGTAAATCGACCTGTGTGATTATGAAACTAATCAGCTCTTACAGCCTCTCCCTAAATGTAGATTACAGATTACCATAACTTATGTAAACATGTGATTTAATTAAGTAACCTTTATTTATCCTTTCAAGTTGCAAGTTCAACTTGCAAGTTGCAATCCAAAAACAGCATAAAAAAACAACAGAACAGGTCTTTGAATATCCAAAAATTTCTTAGAATAGCCTATGTATTGTAAGTGTGTAGACAATTATAAAACATGCTAAAATACTGTATATACAGTATACAAAAGAAACAGAGGATAGGCAACATTTAAGATGTGATCACTCCTATCTGTTTTTCCTCCTCTGTTGCAACATGGACAGTATTTTTAGTTCAGTTTATAGTCTGATTCTATGATTATTTTATGATTATTTCAAACAAAACTCAATAAAACAGTAAGAAAGCTATGTAACAGGTGATGATAACACCCCCTGGTGGATGCATGGCTGAATCTCTCTCTTTCTGCTTTTATTTTCAAGGCTTCCAGCTTCAGGAAACCCAGTGCCACGACGAACCAGCGAAAGAGAGCAGGTCCCAAACCAGAGCTGACAGAGGAACAAAAGCAGGAGATCAAAGAAGCGTTTGATCTGTTCGACACAGACGGGTCTGGAACGATAGATGTAAAGGAACTGAAGGTAGAAAGGGTTTGAGACCCTTATCACTAATGTTAGCTATTAAAGACCACGAGACAGCATCTGAACTTAAGAAGAAGGTAAATCTTGGAATGACCTAATCGCAAAATGCCAGCTGAGTGACTAATCTTACTCCTTACCTACTACTGGCTAATGAATTACTAATAGACTTAATAGACTTTTATCTTTAATAGACATTATTACTTTTTAACAGAAATTAGAATTATTTATTGACCCAAAATTTCAAATATATAAAGACTATTCTACATACATAGTTCGTTTTGTAAACAGATTTATACACAGGCATAATTTATTTTTGTCCTCAAATCTAATTTCAAGCATTTAAAGGGATAGTTCACCCTAAAATGAAAATTAAGTCATCATTTGCTGTTGTTCTAATGCCATATGCCCTTCTTTCTAACAAATGTCCCGCTCGCGCTCGTCCATATAATGGCAGTGAATAGCTCCCAGCATCAGAATGGTCCAGTGCTACACGTCGTATATATTCCAAGTGTTCTGGGGGTATACGATAAGGTTTGGTGAAAAACAAACTGAAATTTAATGTATTATTTAACGAAAATCCTGACCTTGGTTGTTGGTCTTCTGTGGGTTCATGAGACACTATTAGCGCCACCGTTCACTCGCCCAGAAAAACAAAAAAGTAATCAAGATTAATAAATATCCGACATGAAATACAATCCATGTACCTTCTTCTCTGAGGTGAATATACACTGCCCAGCCAAAAAAAAAAAAAGTCGCTGTTTGGATTTTAATAGGCAAATACTTAAAAGTCTATGGATGGATCATTATTACAGTGATTATTATTTTTCTAGCATGTTATATGTTTGGCAACGGTTAACCCTAAAAGATGGAGTGTGTAGCTTTTCATTTCTTAAACAACCATGTATTAAGATGTATCATGGCCATATTCCAGGATGACAATGTCAAGATTCATCAGGCTCAAATTGTGAAAGAATTGTTGGGAAGGAGCATGAAGAATCATTTTCACACATTAATTGGCACTGACCTTAACCTCAGTGTAAGTTTTTGGGATGTGCTGGAGGAGACTTTACAGAGTGATCACCTCTTGCATTGTCAATACAAGATCTTTACCAAAAATTGATGCACCTCTCGATGGAAATAAATGTTGTGATGTTATTTCCATCAGGAGGTGCATCAATTTTTGGTCAAGATCTTATATTGACAATGCAAGAGGTGAGCACTCTGTAAAGTCTCCTCCAGCACATCCCAAAGACTTCCAATGAAATTAAGGTCTGGACTCAGAGGTGCCAATTCATGTGTGAAAATGATTCTTCATGCTCTCTCAACCATTCTTTCACAATTTTAACCCTGGTGAATCTTGACATTGTCACCCTGGAATATGGCCATGATGTGTCTTCCTACATGGTTGTTTAAGAAATGAAAAGCTACACACTCCATCTTTAAAGGTTAAAAGATCCGTTGCCAAACATATAACATGCTAGAAACTAGAAATAATTACTGTATTAAGAATCTATGAATGGATCATTAAGTATTTGCCTATTAAAATCCAAACAGCAACTTTTTTTTTTTTTTTGGCCGGGCAATGTATTTGTTGTGTTCGTCATAACAAGAAGTTATCAAGCTCAGTCATTCTGACTGACAACCAGAGTTTCGGTCTGGAAATAATTAACTCGGTAAAGAAAGAGCACGGATTTTTTTTGGGGATTTCTAGGTGTTGTATTTCATGTTGCGCTTTAATTAATCTTGATTTCTCACAACTTTTTTGTTATTCTGGGTGAGTGAACTGCGGCACTAATAGAGTCTCATGAACGCGCACGTCGTGCAAAGAAGACCAACAGCCAAGGTCAAGAATTTCATTAAACAATACATTCGATTTCGGTTTGTTTTTCACCAAACCCCATCATATACCCCCAGATCACTTGGAATATACGACACGTGTAACATCAGATCATTCTGTGATAGTTCTGCGTCTTTTTAAAAAGCTTGATGCTGGTCGCTATTCACTGCCATTATATGGATTTTTTTTTTTTTTTTTTTTTGTGGTCCATAAAAGAAAGAAGAGCATACGGCATTAGAACAACACGAGGGTGAGTAAATGATGACTTAATTTTCATTTTAGGGTGAACTATCCCTTTAAGACAAGACAACACTACAGGTTATTACAGTAAAACAATTAAAGGCACACTATGTAGTTTTCGCCTCTAGAGGTCGCTTATTCAAAACAAAGGCGTAGCTTGATGATGCCTTGATTTTGCGGAATCATGGGAGGTGTGGTCTTCACGTCTACAGCTGGGGGAAAAAAAACAGACCGGATTTGGGCAGAAATCATATTCATTGATGAGCTAATGTATTAAAGATTTATTAACATTACTGTAGTATGAAGCAGGGTGTCATTGGAGCGTAACCTAGGCCGCTGGAGCAATTGCTTTATTATGCCACAGTCGCCGCTTCCTCCGGTAAAGCGTATGTGGGGTAACGCAGCACTGTTTGTCATATTAGATACATTTGTGTGTTGAAAGTTTTTATAATGCTACTCTGTGCGTTCGCTCGGCGGCTGCTATGAGACACTACAGTAAGCTAGATCGATATTAGGCATGGTAAAACACGGTACTCGCTGTAAATCATGAAAACGAGATTTAAACAATAAGACTTACTGTGTTGAGCTATATAACATGTTTAGTTTTCTGTTGACGAATGTATCCAAACAGTTGCTCACCTGTCTAATAAAACATGTAATATACTAAAGCATCTTTGGTGTTTCCATGGTTTCTACAAAATAAAACCGGAAATCGAGGGTAACGCGGGTATGATGTCATTGATGGGCGACGCACAGACATGGTCCGTGTCCTGGTTAAAATTGCTTATTTCTCTGGATTTAAACATTCTATGATAATGTAAGTACACAAGTCAACAAAATATATAACACTGTTCTAGTGGTTTTTGGATATTTCAATCCAAAAATCTTACATATTGTGCCTTTAACTAATAGATATCACCATACTTCGCCAGTTGACTGATTACATTAAGAATTACAAATATTTTTTTGTATAACAAGTTTTCTAAAATGTTATGTTTAAATATGCAAATGAGGGATTATGTAATTGAATATGCACTAATTTGCATAAATCATAATTCCAGAAGAGATATCTGAACACTGGATAAAGCCAGGTTCAAAATTCTTGTTTCATTTTGTTGATATTAGTCGTGGATTTTGGATTTCTTTTTTTATTATAAATCCACGAATCAGAAAATACTGTCAACAGCCAGAAAAATAACATTTCACCATGTTTTTAGGAATAAAATGTATAAAAAGAAGGCTTTAGAGCAAAAGGCTTAAAAATGAGGTGAAACATAAATCAATTCAAATGTGTCCAAACGTGCTGGTTTTCACAGGTACTGTATGTACTAACTGACTACTTGATGTGTTGCCGTAGGTTGCAATGAGAGCTCTGGGGTTTGAGCCGAAGAAAGAAGAGATAAAAAAGATGATCGCTGATATTGATAAAGAAGGATCGGGCGTTATCAACTTCAATGATTTCCTTTCTATGATGACACAGAAAATGGTAAGTCCGCAATCTAACCACTGTAGTATACCTCAGATAGTGGAATGAAGAATGACGTCAATAATTTCTCATTTATGTGATGTGAACCCATCAGACGTTATATACTTAACATTCAGTAATTTGTGTTTATACCACTGTAGAATATATTTTCAGTGGGCAGGACTGTTTTACAAGTGAGAGCAGGGAAGAAATGTGTCCCAAACATGTCAAGTTGAGGAAGAGCAAAAGCTCAGAAGTGGAAGTTAGAATTGAAAGTATCCATTTTATAATGTTAGTTTCACTGTTTCAGTCTTTTATTTTTACTATACTATAGTTTTTGAATTAGCTTTTTATATTTATATTTTAAATATATTTTTAGTTAAATTTTTTGTCATATGGTATGTGCTTTTGTCATTTTATTAGTTTTTTTGTTTGTTTTTATTTTAATATTGCTATTTAGCATTAATTTTTTATTTCAGTTTTAATTAGTTTTAGCCTAGTTTTTATGGTAACACTTTACAATAAGGTTCATTAGTTTACATTAGTTACTTTAGTTAACATGAACTAATATTGAACAACACTCTTCTACAGCATTTATTAATCTTAGTTATTGTTAATTTACTAATCCATTATTAAAATCAAAAGTTGTATTTCCTAACTTAATGCACTGTGAACTAACATGAACAATGATGAATTTTTATTAATTAACATTAACAAGGATGAATAAATATTGTAACAAATGTATTGCTCATTGTTAGTTCATGTTAGTTAATGCATTAAATGAGACCTTATTGTAAAGTGTTACTGTTTTTATGTATTTCCAGTTAATATTTCCAGAACTATGTTCTAAAATTTCTGTTTTATTGTGTACTTGTTGTATTTTAAAATGTTGTCTTACCGTATGGCTGCTACCTTGGCCAGGTCTCTCTTGTAAAAGAGATTTTAATCTCAACGAGACTTCCTGGTAAAATAAAGGTAAATAAAAAATAAATGAATAAATTATCTTAGTTCTTCAGCTCAAACTTATTTCAGTTCTTTGTCAAGGTAACATTTCTTATTTTCATTCAGGTTAAGCTTTTTTTTATTAATGTTTTATTTCAATGAACAGAAATGTTTTTAATAGTTTTAGTTTACGATAATATACACAGTGGGTGACGTACGTACGCAATTTCCCGCGAAAACCATACCATCAGGTCTAAAATATGAACACTTATAATGGGCTTACCATAGTGAAAAACACATTTTGGAAGGATTGATGATGCATTGACTCATTATTTAAATTTCGTTAATTTTGAACAAAAAAAGTTATGTAGTTTACCTTTAAATTCCCAGCAAAAACAAAAATCTTGACGCTGTATACCGTTATTGTGATATAAAATTACTCATACTGTGATTTTGGTCATACTGCCAACTCCTACACTAAATTGATCTGTGTGTCATTTGTCTTTCACAACAGAGTGAGAAGGACTCAAAAGAAGAAATCCTGAAGGCTTTCAGGCTTTTCGATGACGACTGCACAGGCAAAATCTCTTTCAAAAATCTCAAGCGAGTGGCCAAAGAGCTCGGGGAGAACCTCACAGACGAGGAGCTACAGGTGTGTCTGCTTCAGATGTGGGGAAATACACACAAAAAAAGGATGTTCCTGTATGTAAACCTCACAGAACGATCGGTGTTTCTCCTAAGAAACTAGCTGATTAGTCAGTGGGTAGTAAATGACATAAGATCAGATAAGATCCCTCATCATGGAGGAACAGCTGACATCTTTAGGAAATATTGCTGTATAACAACATGTTTTTGAAGATTGATTTTTAACATGATTGTGTCTCGGATTTTTCTTTTTGAAACAGGAAATGATCGACGAGGCCGACAGAGACGGCGATGGAGAGATTAATGAGCAGGAGTTTCTACGGATCATGAAAAAGACCAGTCTGTACTGAATCCCCCGTAACCGTCACTAAAGCTATTATAACTGTAAGCCTCTTAAGGGAATTAAAGTGTTGTTTTGTGTTGCTTTCTTTTTTACAAGGTTGTAAAAATATTTTAATCTATACATATTTTGTACACTATTAAATAAAAATGTATTTGCATCTGTCCGGTCTGTCTGAACGTCTCCACATAATGACCAAGCCCAAAAGTGAAAAATGCATGAGAATAAAGAGTATATATGTTATATACGGATATAGAAAAATCCTTTAGAGACCCAGCATTTTGTCCACTGTATACAGTTTTAAATCTGGTATATTTTAAAGTGGAAATCCTTTTCAGAACCAAATTTTGGGGGTTTGGCCATAAAAACTTCTTCTACTTAATCTTTGACAATTTATATTTTTCTATTAGATAACATAAAACACATTCATATAAAATAGGCACTATGTAGGATATAGGAAATATCCATTACACTACAGATTAATGAGCCAGATAATATTAAGATGACCTGCAATGCATTTTGTATTGCATTTTAACATTAACAGAGCATTGCAGGCTAACACACACACACACACACACATATATATATATATATATATACACACACACACACATACTGTATATATACATACACATATACAACCACACTAATACTGCATATATATACACCCATATATATATATATATATATACATAACACATATACTGTATATACATACACACACATACAACCACATACTGTGTGTGTGTGTGTTAAAATATATATATATATATATATATATATACAGTGCCCTCCATAAGTATTGGGACAGTGAAGACAAAATTGCTCTGTTAGCTGTGGCGTAAATATGATTAAAAGATTAATATGAGGCAGAAGTACAGAATGTCCCACTTTATTATTAGCTGTTTCAACATAAAATGTTTTTACCAACTAAGAAGTACAGCACTTTTAGAGTTTCATCCCTCTGCCTAATGTGAGCATAAGTATTAGGACAGTTTAACTTGTAAGTGTAGAAGCTAATATTTAATTGTAAATCCCTTGCAAGCAATCACAGGAGCAAGTCTGTGACCCATAGACATCACCAGATTCTTGGTTTCACAATTTGAAATGCCTTTCCAGGCCTTTAATACAGTCATTTTCAACAGCTGCTTGTTTTGGGGAGTTTCTGCCTTTAGTCTCCTCTTCAGCTGGTGAAATGCTTGTTCAAATTTAAATCTGGAGACTGACTTGGCCAATCTAAAAAAAAATCTTTACCATGATAATCTTGATTGAGTTGGCAGTACTAGTGTTTGGGTCATTGTCCTGTTGCCAAATGAAGCACTTCCCAGTAAGTCTGGTGGCATTTTCTTGAACACTGGTAGGCAAGATTCTTTTGTACACTTCTGAATTCATTCTTCTGCTGCCATCATTGAACAAGTCATCAATAAAGATGAGTGAGGCTGTTCCATGCCCATGACATGACACTACCTCCACCATGCTTTCCAGATGAGCTTGTATGTCTTGGATCATTTGCAGTTTCTTTTTTTCTCCACACTTTTGCTTTCCCACTTTGATAAAGGTTAATCTTTGTCTCATCCCATTCTAAAACTCGACTGGCACATCTCTGTGTGTTTTGGCTTTCCTATTTTTGGTACTGATCAGATGTTTGATCTTGCTGTGTATCCTCTGTAATTCTGTTGGTGAAGTCTCCTGCGAACAGCAGATTGTGAGACCATCACTCCAGCTTTCTGGAGTTTGCTGGTGATTTTACTGACAGTTATTTTAGAGGTTTTTTCACAGCCCTTGCCATTTGTCTTTCATCAACTGCTGTTGATCTTCTCAGCTGGTCGTTGTCGGTTGCTGAAGCTTGCCAGTGGTATCTATCTTTTTCAGGACAAAAATACAAGCAACCGTTGAAAATGACTGTATTAAAGGCCTAGAAAAGCATTTCAAAGTGTGAAACCAAGAATCTGGTGATGTCTATGGGTCACAGACTCGCTCCTGTGATTGCTTGCAAGGGATTTACACCTAAATATTAGCTTTTACATTTACTTTAAGTTAAACTGTCCCAATACTTCCTCCAGAACCCACACAAACATCATATATATATATATATATATATATATATATATATATATATATATGGGGGAAGGGGGATTAAACAAACAATTATAGCCCAAACATTAGATCATTTCTGAAACTGGACAGACACAGATCAGAAAAACTGTAAGTATCTATGATACTGCTATCATCAATCATGAAAATGGTTTTATGAAATTTCACTTTAAGTCATATTTATTCTCATTTTTCTTATTACAGTCTTGAGCAAGATGAAACTGAAAAAAGTTCCTCCAGAACCACATAGTGGCATGTACTGTCACATGGGATTTTTAAGGCAGCAATGGATAACATTCAATAACCACAAAGCACAAAACAACAAAAACAAAAAAAAACTCGAATCACCTGATTGTACAACTTGTACATTTTTTAACTGTCCCACAAATAAAGTAAAACCTAAGAAGTCAATGGAAAAAAGATTTGTTAACAGGCCAAATAATGTTTAAATTAAAATCTGAAAATGTCAAAAGGATTGTGTTACGGTGTAAAAAATATATAACTTGCTTCAATTATAAACAGAAATCAATCAGAAAAAGTTTATGTTGTTCTGTGGCTGCTTTTTCACAACAAGCCACATCATTTGAAGTATCATCCACATCTGTGAAACGAATTTTGCTTTAATGTGCTTTAATATTTAGGGTAAAATCCTAACCCTAAAAATGAGCAATGGTAAAAGTGAAGCAAATACCACTAATAATGTAACTTTTTTTGTCTTAAAATGCTAATTCTGTAGTTCCATATGCAGTATTATAATATATTATAAGTATTTCACTTTATTTAACATCAAAGGGCATCTATGATTTGTCTGTTTAGACAAGTAAACGTGTCCAAAGACCTATGAGAGCAGAAACATCCAAAACCATCTTGCCATCAGTGTGACTCAACCAATGTGAGTGAAATGAATGATACATTAATGAAATGACTGAATGCGAACCCTGATGACTAAGTCATCAGTAAAAGTGATTTTGCTCTTTATGTCTAAAAGTGAAGCCGCAAAGACACATGCACCACCTGACCCTTAATACAGGCCGATGAATCTTCACAGCCACCAACTAAAGTGACATTTTCCAGAAGTCAAAAATAATGAAATAGTGCAAATACCTGTGTGATAAACAGGATTTTAGTCACTGTTATTTTTTCCAAGCTCTCTGCGAACTACAGAGGCGTTAGCGGATCCGCTTGCATCAAGGTGAAAGTTTGTTTACAAGTTTCAGACACTATAAATTCTAAATGGAAAGTAGGAAATGGTAAAGCAATGTGCGTCAAAGCATTGAAATTTCAACACTACCTCTGAATCTGAAGGTGGGATCGCTCGACTGATGGGCGTTTGATAACAGGCCGGAATGTGTCCATCTATAACCTCCCTCCTTTTTTTAGCTTTTTTTTTTTTTTTTAAATGCTTATTGGCGGCTTAGACATTTTATCTTCAAGCCATATGAATCGCAACAATTAAGCAGCACCAGACTGATGTACTTTCTCTAAAACCAGAACTATAACAGCGTCTCAAGAATGTGTTTTTCCCAAAATTATAGTGAAAGTCTTACTGTTACTGTCTGCTTGAGATGAAACAGTTGAATGAATCATCAAATTCATACATTTACAAAAAGTACCAAACTTTGAAGATATTGATACAGCAGTGGCTTTTTTGAGTAATATATTTGATGTACCTTTTTATTAATAACTAAAATGGCTCATTTTAGTTTTTAATTATTAATTACTTTAAGTATTTAATTTGGGGAATTTGTACTTGTACTCGAGTTCTACTGAAACTGAATACTCGTTCTCTTATTTATTTTATATGATCAAGAAACAAAATCATTTGTTTTACTCTTTCCAATTTCATGTAGACCTTCAAACTCTCCTTTTATCCAACAATGAGGTTCCATTTGTTTACATTAGTTAACTACCTTAGTTAATATGAACTAACAATGAACAAATACTTCTTAATCATTTACTAATCATAGCAAATGTTCATTTTAACCTTTACTAATACATGATTAAAATCAAAAGTTGTATCTGTTAATATTATTTAATGGACTTGAGCTGACATGAACTGAAAATGAACAGTTAACAAAGATTAATAAATACTATAACAAATGTATTGTTCATTATTAGTTAATGTTTGTTCATGTTAATTAATGGTACACTCAAAAAAATGCTAGGTTAAAAACAACCCAAGTTGGGTTGAAAATGGACAAACCCAGCAATTGGGTTGTTTTACCCCAGTGAATGGGTTGTTTTTAACCCAGCGAATAGGTTGTTTTAACCCAGTGAATGGGTGGTTTTAACCCAGGCAATGGGTTGTTTTGACCCAGCAAAAGGGTTGTTTTAACCCAGTGAATGGGTGGTTTTAACCCAGCAAATAGATTGTTTTAACCCAATGAATGGGTGGTTTTAACCCAGGCAATGGGTTGTTTTAACCCAGTGAATGGGTGGTTTTAACCTAGGCAATGGGTTGTTTTAACCCAGTGAATGGGTGGTTTTAACCCAGTGAATGGGTGGTTTTAACCCAGCAAATAGGTTGTTTTAACCCAATGAATGGGTGGTTTTAACCCTGGCAATAGGTTGTTTTAACCCAGTGAATGGGTGGTTTTAACCCAGCAAATAGGTTGTTTTAACCCAATGAATGGGTGGTTTTAACCCTGCACATAGGTTGTTTTAACCCAGTGAATGGGTGGTTTTAACCCAGGCAATGGGTTGTTTTAACCCAGTGAATGGGTGGTTTTAACCCAGCACATAGGTTGTTTTAACCCAATGAATGGGTGGTTTTAACCCTGGCAATAGGTTGTTTTAACCCAATGAATGGGTGGTTTTAACCCTGGCAATAGGTTGTTTTAACCCAATGAATGGGTGGTTTTAACCCTGGCAATAGGTTGTTTTAACCCAGTGAATGGGTGGTTTTAACCCAGGCAATGGGTTGTTTTAACCCAGTGAATGGGTGGTTTTAACCCAGCACATAGGTTGTTTTAACCCAATGAATGGGTGGTTTTAACCCAGCAAATAGGTTGTTTTAACCCAATGAATGGGTGGTTTTAACCCTGGCAATAGGTTGTTTTAACCCAATGAATGGGTGGTTTTAACCCTGGCAATAGGTTGTTTTAACCCAGTGAATGGGTGGTTTTAACCCAGGCAATGGGTTGTTTTAACCCAGTGAATGGGTGGTTTTAACCCATCACATAGGTTGTTTTAACCCAATGAATGGGTGGTTTTAACCCTGGCAATAGGTTGTTTTAACCCAGTGAATGGGTGGTTTTAACCCTGGCAATGGGTTGTTTTAACCCAATGAATGGGTGGTTTTAACCCTGGCAATAGGTTGTTTTAACCCAGTGAATGGGTGGTTTTACCCCAGCAAATAGGTTGTTTTAACCCAATGAATGGGTGGTTTTAACCCTGGCAATAGGTTGTTTTAACCCAGTGAATGGGTGGTTTTAACCCAGGCAATGGGTTGTTTTAACCCAGTGAATGGGTGGTTTTAACCCAGCACATAGGTTGTTTTAACCCAATGAATGGGTGGTTTTAACCCAGCAAATAGGTTGTTTTAACCCTGGCAATAGGTTGTTTTAACCCAATGAATGGGTGGTTTTGTTTTAACCCAGTGAATGGGTGGTTTTAACCCAGGCAATGGGTTGTTTTAACCCAGTGAATGGGTGGTTTTAACCCATCACATAGGTTGTTTTAACCCAATGAATGGGTGGTTTTAACCCTGGCAATAGGTTGTTTTAACCCAGTGAATGGGTGGTTTTAACCCTGGCAATGGGTTGTTTTAACCCAATGAATGGGTGGTTTTAACCCTGGCAATAGGTTGTTTTAACCCAGTGAATGGGTGGTTTTAACCCAGCAAATAGGTTGTTTTAACCCAATGAATGGGTGGTTTTAACCCTGGCAATAGGTTGTTTTAACCCAGCAGTTGGGTTAAATGTTTGCCCAACCTGCTGGGAAGTTTTATTTAACTCAACTATTGTTGAGTGTACCTTATTGCAAAGTATTTTATTGGTGTAACGAATTAAAATAGTGCCTGTACCAAAAAGTAATATGGGGTACCATGGTAAAATGACAGTATCATATGATAATAGCACAATGGCACTAAATGATTACAGTATTCATAAACAAAGCTATTTACATGATACTTCTAGATATTGTGCTTTTTGTACTCATTCAGTACCATGCCTTTATAAGTGCAATGACCTTCCTTTCTTCCTCCCACAAGTTAACAATGTAACTGACAAATAACCTTTAAAAACACATAGTAAAGGCCGGCTCTTCTCAGAAATCTCCCATGTCACCGTGCAGCGCCGTGCAAGCGTACCCTGCGTGATCTTATGCCCCGCTCTTATAGGAAAATTAGCTTTGAAGTCACAAATAATACTCCCACATATGGGCCTCTGGACAGAAACTTGTGTCTTGTTTCCTCTAAATCTCTGCGTTTCCATAACAACACTGTTTTCAGAAGCGGCGATCAGTTAACCCCTAAATGCCAAGGAAATGTCACTGTTTCAGACATGATAATAAAGTGTTAATTGAGTGCGAGACCCCTTTAGTTTTCAGTCAGACACCAAACCATTCGCACTGTAAAGAGCAGAGGCTGACAGCATGAACTGGTATGTACATCTGACTATCTCTGTTCATGTTTTGTTTTGGCCTGTTGTTGTGTAGAAATAGCATAGATTTACTGTAAAAGGGTCCCATTGTGTGCAGTCAGTTTAGTGTGGCGATATTAAAATGACTGTTTGAGCTCATGTGCTTATGTTGTAACTAACTGCAATGACAATTGATTCAGTGTATGTATCTACAGTAAGTGTAAGTGGATTTATATTTTCCTGTTTTAAACTGATTGCAGTGCTTTATACATACTGAATATTGATGTACCTGTGGTGCGCAGAAAGGGCGTGACTTACTCACTCCAGTATTTGAGACTCTGAAAGTGGAATTACCTGTGAGAAGGAACATCTACGTCACCTGTAGACATCGAACACTGCTTTAAATCAATGACAAAAAAAGCTAGCTGGCACATTACTGCTTATGTTAAGCAACATATTTCATTTCATTCATTTAAATGCATATTTCTTTTCATTTAAAAGAAAAGGTTTATGATTTCTGGAGCGCAACTGCTGTTAATGATGTAATATTTAAGGCATCTTACATAAACCTTCATGTAGATTAAATATTCACGTTATTGTAACACAAATGCTTAATTGTTCCACATCATAATTAATTTAATTCATATTCATATATCATACTTTACATCCAAGCCCTTTAATTGTAATTTAGGCTTTATTAAAATTATTAAATAAAAGAAATGTCTGTATTTTGGTTTATAAAATCTTTTTATTAAGGCATAGATGTATATTTTACATATATTAATTAAAAAATATATATATACTTATATATATATATATACACACACACACACACATACATACACTGTATATATATGTATGTATATATGTACTATATATATATATATATATATATATATATTAATTTTAATATATATTAATTAAAAAATATATGCATATATATATATATATATATATATATATATAAATGTATATATTTATTTTCTTTTTAATATATACAAATAATATAATAAAATATATGTAATTTTTTAAACCCATATATATACAATCTCCAACGATTCTGGATCGATTCTGAGCTAGTTTGACGCTGAGTGTGCTTTAGAAACACCCGGATTCTGTTTGCTTCCAATTCCTCACACACATAAACCACTTGAACCTTCTGTAAAATAATCTTTCATAAAATTCAGAAAAGGTTGAATTACAACGACATTCGCGGGCTTCGCTGCACAGGATGCGCTGTGAGAGACACACGCTTTGTGTGATGTTACAGTTGCCGTCGGTATTTTCCTTACAAATGCTCTACGAAGGCATCATTTATGTTGTTTGGAATGCAGTGGACTTATACATTTAAAATATGAAACTCACTTACAGAAGGCTGCTTTCAATTTCAAATGCTGCCGCTTTGTTTGTAAAGAGTGCTCGCGCATGCGGCTGTGCGCGACTCTGTGTAAGTGGTTTAATGTACTTGCGTCTCAAAATGGTTTTATGACGCAAAATTAATGTAGCCTAAACACAGCCAGTTATGTCTTAAGGGATTAAATAGACAGGACAAACCACATTACTTATTATATTTCAAAAGAGATCCGTACGTGAATGCAGCTTATTAGATCTCCCGCTGTCTATGATGTAACAATCAAAGGACAGTAAACATGAGAAAGAAAACGTTCAGATAATCTGAAATACTGAAAGCACTCTTTGTTTATTGCTTGTAATATGTTTCATTGCTCCTCTTTATTATTTGCTACCTGCTTGTATGTTTTTTTCTTAACATAAAATTGGTTTAATTAAATTTTTTCAATCTAATTATTTTAAAAAGTAGGCCTACTTATAATTACTTATGTAAGGATATGTAAATGTAAGGATTTTAAGGTTTTAAGTCAGTAAACTAATTAATTAATAAGAAAAAAAAAAGTAGATCAAGAATCATTTTGGAATCGGATCGTGACTCTCAGAATCGGATCGGATTGTGAGGTGACTAAAGATTCCCACCCCTAATATATAGGCCTATATATATATATATATATATAGATATATATATATATTATATATATGCTATTTATAAACAATATATATATATATATATATATATATATATATACACACACACACACACATATACATGCATGCATATATACATACACTGTGTATATAAATCTAGGTAAAATATAATTTTTTATATATATTAATTTAAAATATATGCATATATAGATGTTGTTATATATATATATATATATATATTTAAATGTATATATTTATTTTCTTTTTTAATTAATATATACAAGTAATATAATAATATATATTCAATTCAATTCAAATTTATTTGTATAGTGCTTTTCACAATAAATACATAGTTTTACAGAAAAATTTAACAGTGCATGTTGATTCATATGTTGATGTATGTAGATTTTTAATATTTATATACATATATATGTATGTATACTGTATATATATAAATCTATCTAAAATGTACATTTTTAATATATTATATATTTATTTTATATATTTATATATATATATATATTTTATATTACATTTATAAATATATATACATATATATATATATATATATATATTTATTTATTTTCTTTTTAATTAACATCTACAAATAATATAATAAATAATATATATGTAGATTTTTCTTTTATATATGCAATTTATAAACTATATAAACAATTATATATTTAATATATATAATTTGGTGAATTATGTTGTATTAATTTTGTATTTTGATGTACAAGGTTGACCTTTTGTGCATGTGATATTAAGCATACAGTCGAGAGCAGTTCAGTGAGAGTGTTAATTATTAAAAAAGACCAATACTGCCTTAAATATCATAACAAACATTAATCATCATGGCATCTGATTCTCCAGATTCAGAAGTAGGACACAAGGAGCCACACGCTCCATAGCCAAGCAAAAACACACAGTGCCTCTATTCCCAGCGTACACATGGCCAGGTCGGCCGTCCCCCGCCCACATCGCCCTATCTTCCTGTGCTCTTACCGTAATATCCGCAAAATCGACATGTCTCGCTCTCAGTCTGAATAAGCCGGAAAACTGATTCACCTGTGTCCTCACACATGCCCCCAATATCAGCCGCTTCAGTCTGCTGTTGCCTTCAGCTGGCATCAGTCTGCATCCACAGTGCCACTGGAGGTTGTTGTGTCTGCGTGTCTGATGCTCTAGAGAGAAAGTGAAAAAGAGAAAATACACAGTCAACTCTCAACCTACACTGAAATGCAACTCACAGCGAGCTTCATGCTAATGTACAGTAAATAGGCCCACGTATAGAGCTAAGAACAGAATATGCAACAATATGGCTCACGTGATCAACAAACTCTCAAGAAATAAACATATGACCTGAAATACTAACACAATTACCTGAAAACAGGGTTAACACCTCACATAACTGATCTCAACATTGTAAGTCTCTCTATAGGCCATTTAAGATATTACAAGTGTTGAGACAGTTATAAAATTGCTAAGAATATTCATATATGCTAAATTAATGTGTGTTAGTTTGGATGCATTTTGGTCTCTAGGTCAGGGTTTTTTTTCAGTCACTTTTTAAAGATGAATTTTAATGAAAAATCTGTGAATAAACATGATGAGGGAGCCATGAAACATTTAAGGACCAAATGACATTTTAAGTTGAAAAATTACAGAACTGATGATTGATCTAAAGCACTCCAATTCACATCATCCTACTTTAGCTTTTAACAACTAGTTGCTGTTGTGACTATGGGACATTTTAGTCCGTAGACTTTTTCTATGTTTAAAGTGCTGGTCTCAGCATTGAAGGAATGTAGACAGAAGGTATTTTGTTCTCTGTTGAAGCTGTATTCTATACTATAACATCTGGTTCTCTTTATATACCGGAACAACTTCCATGCAAGGTATGAGGCTCTGCTGGACCTAATGGAGATGGGGAATGGTCCCTGCCTTGTAATGGATAAGGCCTTCCTGGACCCTCAGGAAGGCATGGGTACTTGGCCGGAAGTTGACCATATTTAGACTTGTTTTTCTATATGTATCACATTCCTATACCATGATCTGATCTCTCTCATTGGTTAAATCCATACTACACCCCTTGTACTCTTTCTATATAATCTCAGACCCAGCTAAATAAAGACGAGACTTTATACTCTCCCTCAGCGCTGAGTGATTGTTCATTCAATTGCTAATTAAGAGGACAGGGATGAGGCACGCCTCGGGACTAATTTCTTAACACCATGACTATTAAAATATATGTAATGTTTTTCCAGTTGCATTTAGTATAAATTGGTTGCAATTTGATGCTGTTATTGTGGTTGTTGATTCTGATTCTATGTCATAAAAAATTCTGTTTTGAAATAAAATTTATGCCTGTTTGAAAATAAATGAACAAAACTTTACAATTGAGTCTCATATGCTAAACAATAACCAATATTTTTGTAAAATATTATTAATTGATTACAATAAAACAATGAGTTAGCAAACAGACTGATGTAAAAGTCTCACCAACTTATAGAGTAAGTTATTTTTGAATGAGTACTTACTTTGCAAGCACTAAAAAAAGTATGTAGTGTGAATGTGTGTAGTATGAATGTAATCTACATCAACCATGTTATTATTGTCATGTGACCTACCAGCGTCAGTTGCGTCGCTTCACTGCCATTCATAAATCCTCTCCCGTGGCCTCATGGGATAGTAAAGTGTCCATCGTATGCACACTTCAGAGTCTCACCGGAAGTAGTAGGTCATCCAGGTACTTTTTGCCTCTTTTATGAGTACTGTGAATTCAAACATACTTCTTTTGTGACATTATGTTTTTTGCTTACTATATAAGTATGCAGTTTCGGATGCAGCTACTATGATTCTTACCCACAAGCGAGCGTGAGAGTGCGTCTCAGTTTCTTATTATTTGTGCATCCTCATTTGCTTTCCTTGCGTCCTAGTTGTTAAATCCGATGATGATGAAAGGTAAACAAACAAGGACGGAGAAATTGAAGAAAGACATAGGCCCGTTTGAACAATGGAAAGTCACTCAAGGGTCTTGTCAGGTGCATTACTTGAGTGCGCTTAATCTGCGAAACTTGATTCCTAATAAATCTAAATAAAGCTGTTGAAGTATGTTAGATATATTTTTTATTTAAACCGCATTTTTTATTTAAAGCTGTTAAAGTCATGCGTGTCAGGCGTTTCGACACACACAAAAAAAAGTCTTTCAAACAGAATGCCACCTGTGTTTCGTGGCTCGAGCCTCCTCAGGATTTTTTCGAGTGTCTCAATCAGCTCCCTAGTTCAGTAGTCAGGTGACTGATCAGGGAGTCGGCCATTTTAAGGGCTGTCTCAATCGCAAAATCCTTCCAGTGCACTGAAACGTTCGCTCCCTGAAAAGTCCCACAATGCACCATGAAAACCAGGGAGCATCGATGCTAAGGCTGCGTCTGAAATTGCATACTCTTGAGTAGGTACTTATTTTGAATAAGTAATTACTTAACGACCACTTAAAAAGGTATGTTCTATATAGTATGAATTTGTGTAGTATGAATGTAATTTGGACATACTACGTTTGGCATGTTGTCATTATCACGTGACCTACTGTACCGGCATCAGTTGCGTCGCTTCACTGTCATTCATAAATCCTCTCTCATGGCCTCATGGGATAGTAAAGTGTCCATCGGATGCACACTTCAGAATCTCGCAGGAAGTAGTAGGTCATCTGGGGACTTTTATGAGTACTGTGAATTCAGACATACTTCTTTTGTGACATTTTGTTTTTCGCCTACTATATAGTAGGGAAGTATGGAATTTTTGATGCAGCCACTGTTCAGTAATTTTAGGTTTCACTTTAATGGCAATAAAAAGGTTATTAGTCAGTTATTGAAATTTCTTATTTTCAAAAATGTCACTTTAGTCAATTCATTGGTATTTAACAAATTTGACTGTCTTTTGCTGTAAAACCAGCTAAGTCCATGTGTGCTTTTTTCACAAAAACCTCCAAGTCCACCTCTTTGGACAGCAAGACAAAGTAAAACATCTGTTTCTGTGAGTTTTACAGCATTAAAAAGAACACTGTTGTGTTTACTTGCTACTCATGAAATCCTATCAATGCCACTGTAACGATGGACAAAACATGACAAAAACTTGCAGCTCGGCAATTGAAAGCCGGCTCATACGCACACCGTCACTCATCTTGAAATCGAATTCGATTCGCGTCTTGCGATTGGTTCTTCTGTGGACTTAGAGGCTTTTGCTGACAAAGGGAACTGGCATTTAGAGGTTTCTCAATATCATCTCATTTTTGACGGAGGTGGCATTTAATGGCTTTTGCATCTGAACTCTTCATCTCATCTCTTCTCTGATGATGAGGGCGGGGCAACCTGTCACTCACATGAGATCCACCAATAGCAAACCACCACCATCCAATCAATTCCCCATGGACAAAATCAAGCCCCGCCCTACATTTGTTCTTGTTCCAGAAGCCGTTTCACTCGGATATACGGCACAACAGTGCAAAACAAGTTGTTTTTTTTAATGGGGAAAGATAATTACTAGCATTATCTTAAATCATAAGAGAAATTCAATCACGAAATACATTAAAATACACTATGTTTGAAAGACATTTTTGTCCTCTGTTTTCTACTGCAGTGCATTTAATGTAAACTTCCCAGCCTGCCAAATAAAAATGACAACGAATAAGAGAATGAACAGTTCACTGAAACATAAGTAACAGAGAACATGGGGGACAGAATCATCTTTTGGCATGAAGTTGTTATAGGCTGCGTCCGAAATCGCGTACTGTTGAGTAGGTACTACATTTGAATTTAAATTTACTTCACGACCATTGAAAAAGTACGAATGAATTCAGACATACTACATCCGCTATGTTGTTACTGTCACATGACCTACCAGCGTCAGTTACGTTTCTTCAACTCCATTCACAAATCCTCTCCCGTGGCCTCATGGGATAGTAAAGTGTCCATCGTATGCGCACTTCAGAATCTCGCCGGAAGTAGTAAGTCATCCGGGGACTTTTCGCCTACTGTTTTTCGAATACTATGAATTCGGACATACTACTCTGTTCGCATACTGTTTTTCGCGTACTATATAGTAGAGTAGTATTCGATTTCGGACGCAGCGATAGTCTTTTCTTTCCAATTGTGTCGTATATTAGAGTAAAACAGAACAAGAACAAATGTAGGGCGGGGCTTGGTTTTGTCTGTGGTGAATTGATTGGATGGTTGTGGTTTGCTATTGGTGGATCTCATGTGAGTGACAGGTTGCCCCGCCCTCGTCATCAGAGAAGAGATGTCACTGCAAGAGGGAGGGGAATTTATTCTGATTCAAGATTACGAGGAATATGAATTTAAACAAATACTGATGTGCACGGATAAATCATTTATAATAAATACTGCAATATTTCATTAAAAAAATAAGAATAGTCTATTTTGATTTCATAGTGATTTCTACGCCCCTGGTTCCACCAGAGATGTGCAACATTGAACATTGCCTTAAAATATTTAATAATAATACTTTTTGTGAAATATACAATACAATCCCTTTAACATACAGTGTGAATCTATAATGCATGTTTAGGCCATTAATGATTACATTTTCCCAAAGATGTCTTCATCTTTTATATGATCATGAGCTTTTTATTGTGTGTGTGTTAAAGAGAGGAATATCTTGTGTATATTGTTTATTTTTATAATGATCATTCATAGCTCAGAAGTTCTCAGCTAAATGGAGATCTCAGTTATGTGTCATTTAAGTAAGGAATACAAATAGACACACATGACTCAATAGCTGTCATGCAGTCAGAGCAAATTGCAAAAAAAAAAAAAGAAGGTTAAATTCCCCCTGTTCTGAATAACCATCTATAACCACTAATAAATATGCATATATGGCATTAAGTAGTGTATGTCAGTTATGTATTGTAGTTTTTGTTCCTTAATGTATGTTCCTCACTGAAGTGTGTGCTGCATATAAACATGAAGTTCCTTATTTACAGCAGCTTCTAAAACTGTAAACCATAACGTGACTCAGTCAAGTCAGAACTGTTTGGTCGAGACTCGATCAAGTGTGAGTCAGTTTGTTTGTAACCAGCTGTTTTGTTTTGTGGGCTGAATGGCATTTTAATGCAACTGTAACCCACCTCAATATCAGCATGTGTGAAAATATTAGAAAAAGACCATAAGTTTTAAGGAACCTTGCTCTGACTAAAAGACAAGTTTCACCAGTTTTAGTGCAGGCTCTGATATTCAAATCATGTGGTTCAAAGCCTTGTTTTAACAGAAAAACAGTGAGTAAGAATTCTGTTCAGAATTTTGCTTGGTTTCATCTTTTGATGGAAATATAGCAACAGAAACTGACTCATAACTTGAAATATTCTCTCTATTTTAGCTATAGGTTATCTTTGATCAACGTTAGGGTCTTTCCCACATTTAAGCAAAGACTCTTGATTTTTTTTGAGTTTTAGAAATGCAACTTTTTAATGTGGGAACTTAAAAAAAAGGTCTTTTTGCATTTTGCCTGCATGTCAATTCTGTGTCAGATTTTGTGTTGCGGTCGATTAAACTGTCAAAATACATAAAGGCACATTTTCCTTCAATGGAAATATTGAGTATCACCTTTTAAGGTAAACAAAACTGTTCTCTCAATCTCTTTCTGTCATCTTGCTTCAGACACTTTTCCACTGCATCGCATTATTTTTGTATGCAAATATTGTATAAGAATTTGGGACTTTTGTGACGTTAGTCATCACAAATTTAAAGTAAAAGAAAAAAGTTTAAAATGAAACACTTTTGTTCTTGCAAAACAGAATGAGACTTTGAGGTTAACAAAACAAACTGAAACAAAAACAACAAACAGTATGAAAATGAAAATCACTATCTATCTATCTATCTATTAAAGGGTTAGTTCACCCAAAAATGAAAATTATGTCATTTATTACTCACCCTCATGTCGTTCTACACCTGTAAGACATTCGTTCATCTTCAGAGCACAAATTAAGATATTTTTGATGAAATCTGATGGCTCAGTGAGGCCTCTATTGCCAGCAATGTCACCGAAAAAGTATCCAAAAAGGTACTCAAAACATATTTAAAAGAGTTCATGTGAGTACAGTGGTTCTACCTTAATATTATAAAGCAACGAGAAAACTTTTTGTGCGCCAAAAAAAAAAAAAAACACGACTTTTCAACAATATCTAGTAATGGCCGCTGCTTCATGAAGCTTCGAAGCTTTACGAATCTTTTGTTTCGAATCCGTGGTTCGGAGCGCCAAAGTCACGTGATTTCAGCAGTTTGGCACGTGATCCGAACAACTGATTCGAAACAAAAGATTCGTAAAGCTTCGAAGCAGTGTTTTGAAATCGGCCATCACTAGATATTGTCGAATAAATTCGTTTTTTTTTTTTTTGGCGCACAAAAAGTATTCTCGTCGCTTTATAATATTAAGTATCTATTAAATATTAAGTATTATAAAATATCTTAATTTGTGTTCCGAAGATGAACAAAGGTCTTATGGGTGTAGAACGACATGAGGGTGAGTAATAAATTACATTACTTTCATTTTTGGGTGAACTAACCCTTTAACATGAAATACTTTTGAAATACAGTCAGTCATGAGACCCTAAAATTACATTTAAAGGCATAGTTCACCCAAAAATGAAAATTATCCCATGATTTACTCACCCTCAAGCCATCCTAGGTGTATATGACCTTCAGACGAACACAATCTGAGATATATTTAAAAATATCCTTAGTCCTTCCAAGGTTTATAATGGTTGTGAATGGCTGCCCAGATTTTGAAGACAAAAAAAAAAAAAATGCATCCATCCATAAAAAAATGAATCCATGTGACTCTGGGGGGGGGTTAATAAAGGCCTCCTGAAGTGAATTGATGCGTTTGTATAAGACAAATTTCCATATTTAAAACTTTATAAAGTGAAATAACGAGCTTCCCTTGCAACAGCCATACACATTCGGCATACGTCCAAAAAGCATTAACTTCCGCGACGTTCTACACAATGACATGACATACTATGCGTTATAGCGTAGGACATAGTGTAGAACGTCATGTCATTGTGTACTATGTCGCAGAAGTTAACGCTTTTTGGACCTACGTCGAATGCGTACGGCTGTTGTGCCGGAAGCTCATTATTTTACTTTATAAAGTTTTAAATAAGGATATTTTTCTTACACAGGCGCATCGATTCGCTTCAGAAGGCCTTTATTAACCCCCCGGAGTCATATGGATTAATTTTTTTATGGATGAATGCTTTTTTTTTCCTTCAAAATCTGGACAGCCATTCCCTACCATTATAAACCTTGGAGTACTAAGGATATTTTTAAATATATCTCTGATTGTGTTCGTCTGAAAGAAGATAGTCATATACACCTAGGATGGCTTGAGGGCTAGCATTTTTCTGGTTATTGTAAATATGCATGCAGATTTTACACATTTATTAATCAATAAACTATATATATACAGTCATGTGAAAAGTAAGGACACCCTTTTTAATTCTATGGTTTTAAGTATCAGGACATAATGAAAAAAATCATCTGGTCTTTAGCAGGTCTTAAAATTAGATAAATACTACCTCAGATGAACAACAACACATGACATATTACACCATGTCATTATTTATTTAATAAAAATAAAGCCAAAATGGAAAAGCCATGGGTGACAAACTAAGTATACCCTATGATTCAGTTGCTTGTAGATCCAGTTTTAGCTGCAAGAACTTCAATAATTTTGTGTATGACATTATCAGTCTCTCACATCATTGTGGATGAATTTTTGCCCACTCTTCTTTACAACATTGTTCCAGTTCACTGAGGTTTGTGGGTATTTGTTAATGCACAGCTCTCGTCACAGCATTTCAGCCGGGTTGAGGTCTGGACTTTACTGGGCCATTGCAACATCTTTATTCTTTTCTTTTTCAGCCATTCTGTTGTAGATTTTCTGGTGTTCTTGGGATCACTGTCCTGTTGCATGACCCAATATTGGCCAAGCTTTAGCTGTTGGACAGATGGCCCCACACTTGACTTTAGAGTTCATGGTCGACTCAATGACTGAAGGTGCCCACAGGTGCTGCGGCTGCAAAACAAGCCCAAATCATCATCCCTCCACCAGCGTGATGGACAGTTGGTATGAGGTGTTTGTGCTGATATACTGTGTTTGGTTATCTGTGAATTATGGCCAAACATCTCCACTTTGGTCTTGTCTGTCTAAAGGACATTGTTCCAGAAGTCTTATGGTTAACCGCTAAGCTGTGCTGCCATGTTCTTTTTAGACAGAAGAAGCTTTCTCCTGGCAACCTTTCCAAACATGCCATACTTGTCCCGTCTTTTTCTAATTGTACTGTCATGAACTTTAAAGGGGACCTATTATGCCCCTTCTCACAAGATGTAATATAAGTCTCTGGTGTCCCCAGAATGTGTCTGTGAAGTTTCAGCTCAAAATACCCCACAGATCATTTATTATAGCTTGTCAAATTTGCCCCTATTTGTGTGTGTCCCTTTAAATGCAAATGAGCTGCTGCTCCCGACCCCCTTTCCAGAAGAGGGCAGAGCTTTAACAGCTCGCGCTTCGGTTGCTCAACAACAACAAAGCTGGAGAATCTCACGCAGCCAAAATGAGGATTGTCAGTAACGGTGTTCAGCCTTACATTGTTCAAACCGGAGTCGACACTGATGGAGAGACTCAGGAAGAAGTTACAACTTTTAGACGTTTCTGAATGGTTAGTGGATAAATTTATGTAGTTGCTGTGGAGTTGATTCAACTCATCGACTAGCATTTAATGTGTAATGTTGCTGTTTGAGCATAAACAACATCTGCAAAGTTATGACACTGAAAGTTCGATGCAAAGGGAGATATTTTCTTTTACAGAAATCACTTTTTAAGGTCTACAACAAACGGCTGGTAGGGACTACAACGAGCTT
Organism: Mylopharyngodon piceus; assembly: GCA_039654765.1. Taxonomy (NCBI): domain Eukaryota; kingdom Metazoa; phylum Chordata; class Actinopteri; order Cypriniformes; family Xenocyprididae; genus Mylopharyngodon; species Mylopharyngodon piceus. The sequence goes on from CM077439.1 coordinate 29,753,446, forward strand.
CTTCCCGGGTTAGTGACATCACAAACTCCAAAATTTACATAAACCCCGCCCACGAGAACACACAACAAAGGGGGTGAGGCCATGTTGGGCTGCTTTAGAGAAGAGGAAGAGTTGTTGTAGTAGAGTGTTGTTGTCATGCCGTCATTTTACGCCGGACTGCTTCACCAACGAGTGTCAATTCAACGCTGGATTTGCACAAAAGATTAACATGACGGCACCTAAAGTTAAAAAAGTGAAATCACATTCAAGAACCCCTTTATCATTTGACATGTTAACTGAGGCCTGTAGAGTCTGAGGTGTAGCTCTTGGGTGTTTTGCAATTTCTCTGGGCATTACACGGTCTGATCTTGTGGTGAATTTGCTGGGACGTTCACTCTTGGGAAGATTGGCTTGAATGTCGTCCGCTTGTGAATAATCATCCTCACTGTAAATGATGGACTTCAAATTGTTTGGAAATGGCCTTGTATCCCTTCCCAGATTGATGGCAGCAACTACTGCTTCTCTAAGATCATTGCTGATGTCTTTCCTCCTTGGCATTGTGTTAACACACACCTGAAGACTCTGAAAAAAACTGAAAAAACTTCTGCTTTTATAGAGTTGATCACACTTGCTGATGATCGATTATTCAAAATCATTTGATTAGCAATGCCTGGCCATTACTTACCCTCTTAATTCATAAGTTAACAGTAAGGGTGTCCTTAGTTTGTCACACATGGCTTTCCCAATTTTTTAAATAAATAATGACACTGTGTAATATGTCATGTGTTGTTGTTAATCTGAGGTTGTATTTACCTAATTTTAAGACCTGCCAAGGACCAGATGATGTTTTATTATGTACTTATATGTAAAACCATAGAATTCAATAGGGTGTCCTTTCTTTTTCCAACGACTGTATATATATATATATATCAAAACTTGATTAAAAATTATATTTGTAAAATTAGCAGGTTCTAAAGGTCTTGCAGGTAAATAAAGATCCATCTTTCCAGAAGTCTTATAATATAATATCTAAGTGTATTTTTTTTTAGTGTGAATCACTACTTCTCATGCAAGTATTTTCTTGCGTTTTACACCACAGACACTGATCTGTATCTCAACTTCTGTAAAGTCAACATGAAACAAACAACATTCATGTAAAGTGGCATGATGCCAAGTGAAAGAATATTCAACAACAACAACAAAAAAGTAGGATAGGATTTGATCATATCCATCAGGAATTGATTGGATGGAGATGGGTTAAAAATAATTTATCTTTTCAAAAATTTATGTTAATTTCCAGGCCTACACAGAATCTGCATCTGCAGAACTGCACAGAAAGATTTCCACAGAACTGGAGTATCAGTCATTCATAAAATTCTACGTATTTTTTTATGGAATATTACAGCTACAGTCATTTGATTATGCTACTCACCGCTCTATTTAATACACTTTACCATGTTTAACCTTATAAAGCCTACTGTTTCATATTTGATACACAAATTTCTATAAATGATCAACACGGTCAAAACTGAAAAACCAGTAGCACACAATCTCCTACAGTCCTTCTGTCGTCTGATTGATAGTTTATATTTTTCAGCAAGTAAAAGTCTTTTAGTATAATTGTACAAACGTCCTCCTTCAGCTCGAGCTTCACGTGTCTTTCTGCTGTGAAATCTGTACTGGTTTTTATAAAGCAAACATAAGAATAACTTAATATTGTTAGTAATATTTCAAGATGAACATTTACTGGACTGAAGCAACTTAGTTTTACTCAAATATCCATACATTATTATTATTATTTTATTTTTTATTTTTTTTGGAAAATCATGTTCAGATGTGAGTATCAAATATGATCATCAGGTTTATTTGTTCACCTCTCAATCATCATTGTATTGCATTGCATTATATGTTTTAAAACTACAGAGCTCTGATCATAAAACTAAGCATTTAAATATCATCTTAATAAGATATAATAATATTATTGAAAGATATAGAGTGAAGACTGACATTTATATGCATTTTATGTATGTAGTCTGTTATACTGTTATAAAGATCTCATTGATTTACATTTCAAGCATCAGAATTTCATACTAATTTTTGTCCATATAAATATCAGCATCTGCACTAAATTGCATATTTTTGCTCAGTTTGGGCATCTGACGTGTTTTTTTTTTTTATTATACTACAGTATATGAGCCATAAAAGTCATATAGTATATAACAAGTATATAAGTCATGCATCAAATATGATACTCAACAAAAACACATATATGCTATATGCAAACTTTTTTTGTGTATGTATATATATATATATATATATATATATATATATTTTCTGACTAAAGGTTTAATAAACTGTTCCATTTAAAAAATTAACCTGAAAATATTCCAGCATATTCCATTCCATCTAGCCTCTCATTGGTCCTCATGCTTCACACACCTTTGGGACGGATTTTCATCATCAGCCACAGAAAACACAGATCTGTATCAGTGAAGTTTTACATGTTTTATGTATGTCATGATATTGATGTCACCCCTAGACCCCCTCCTCACACATAAACCCACACGCTCATTGTGCTTTCCAGGTTGAGGGAAACGATTCAGATCTAGACATGACTGACAGAGGAAAGTTTTGAATCATGCCGTTTTAACCTTGAGCACAAATTACTTCCATGATCCTGCCGAAGGGAGGAATCCCCAGCGCGAACCTGTCCTGTCTGGGGGTCACTAGGGCCTTCCCCTGCCGCCGTGACACTATGGGTATGTTAGCCACCAACTTCCGCCCCCCACTTCCTGTTCAGCGCAGCCCGCGATTGGCCAGCGGAGGGGTTCTTTCACAGGCCCAGTGTGATCTCATTTCCTGTTCTATGATGTTGAGTGATCGCGTCTTTCAAAGTGTGTCATGACACTGCGGAACTGAAGCCACAAGCTGTGTTGTTTTAGTATCATTGAGATACTATTACGCTGAACACAAATTGCTATTAGTAAAATGCACAAATAATCACAAAGAAGTAACACAATTGAATGAAACATAAATGAAACAGTATTTTCTTGCAAAACATACTTCAATAATTTTTTTTGGTAATATTTAATATTTATATTTATTTTAATAACATTTATTATTTTTTTAGTGAAAGTTTTAGTCTTTTTTTGTTTTGTTTTTACAGTTTTTAAAAATTTTAATTTCAGTTTTAGCTTTAATTATTTTAATACATCAAATGAAAATAAGAAATGATGCCGGGGCAAATAGCAAGTTTATTTTATTTCAAGTAATGAAAATGTGTTTTGTTTTTATTATTTATTTTATTTTATATATATATATATATATTATATAGTCATTTTTAGTTGTTTTTTTTTACATACGCCTGTAATTTTTAAAATCTTTTTATTTAAGTTTTAGCTTATTTTAGTACGTCAAGTTAGACTAAATGAAAATAAGAAATGATGCCAGGGCAAGTAGCAAGTTATATATATGATTTATTTTATTTTATTTCAAGTAATCGTTTTAATTTTTTAATTTTATCTAACGATAATAACCTTGGCCACAAGCAGGTTTGACATCCAAACACAGGTCATTTAATGCCCTGCAGGTTTTAGGTGCAAATATTTCATTTCCAGGGTCTATTCTTATCTCACAAGATGAAAAGTACATTAAGCTTCCTGTTTTTGTCTATAATCAATATGGTTTGTGTGGGAAGCCGCAAAGTAAAAAGCACCTTTGTCATATCCACTTGTGCTCGATGATGCTGCACCTATAGTCGCACACACATGTTTCTGATGCTGATTCAGAATGAGAAGAGGAACTGACAGCATTTTGTAGTTTCCTGCCAAGTGTGCAGAAAGTCTGGGTCAGGTTCACACACACATAGAAACACACACACTGCATCCCGTACACCCCCGCGCACGCGCCTCTCGATTACATCTTTGTCAACTGACAGTCTGACGAAGGCCAGTGGAAAAGAAAAAGTAAATTACTCATTGTAAAAACTTGACTTTCCAATTCTCCACAGAGAAGCGGTTTTGCTCCGTCCTCAAGGATACTTATATAAAGGTGATTGTGTACCTGTTGACAGTATGAAGGACATCAATCCAACTAGCTTTAGAGAAGGTACAGAAGAAACTTTGCAGCTTAAACATGAAGGCATCCGTGTGTGTTCTGTTCGCAGTGGCGTGTTGGTTCGTTTCGCAGGCAGAGCTGTCGCCGATGCAACTCACGCTCAGAAAAGTTATGAATGAACTCGATAAGATTAAAGTAATGGTAAGTTGGTTTTCAAAGATCTACGGCATACGGATCTGCAGCATTATTTTTTTTTTTACATATTTTTTTCAAATCTAATTTTCTTCTTTTCTCTAAAAAAGGACAAAAACGCAAGTTTGTTCAACTCACCCACCACCAACGATTTGAAGGTAAGAAACTCATTTTCTTCTCTTCTGCTCCATTACACCAATTTTTAGGGAATGCGAACATCTGGACAACCACATAATTAGGGTTATAGTTTCATAGCGGTTTCTGGATGACTCAGTGATTCGGCCTGCCGTGATATCAACACGCTTCTGTCATTATGCAGCCCACCTTATACAGAGCGGGTTTCAAGTCAACGCGCTACAGATTAATTGATTTTCAAATGCATTCAGAACGTGTGGGTTGATTTCATACAAGTGAATGACGTTTCGATGAATCCAGTTTGCTGAGCTGAAATCAATACAGAAATCACAACTTTTAGTCATGCTTTTCTTGGCAAACACCCTCTTGTTTTGCAATTGCTCCTTTTTTTAGATTAAAAGTCATTTTGTGCGAGTCGGTCAGGAGAAAGTTTTCTTCATTTAGGAGAAATCTGATGAGTAATATATGAACAGATCAAAACGTTAAAACAGATTTGGCCTATTTCACAGTTAACCCTGCTGCTCTTAGAAAAAAAAACTTCATCGGTTCTATATAGAACTCTGGGGTTCTTAAATGACTGCATGATACTTTCATGTTTAACAGGTTATTTCATGTTTTTCTAGGGATAAAGTATGCTTACAAGCTGCTTAATTCATGAAATTTAATTAAAATAAAAAATTAATTCAAACAAAATTAATTAATTGAGACTAAATCCATAAAATTAACCCCTAAAAGCTTCAAGCGTCTGATGGAATCCTTTAAGATTCTATTTAGAACCTTTTCTTATGAGAGTGAGTTTTTTCTTCTGCTGCTGCTGCTTATTATTAGTATATACATTTTTAGGTCCATTTGTTTCGTAATGGCTTCTTAATTAAAATGGCAGTTTCTGTAAACTCTTAAAACAGAAAACGTTTTGGGTTTTGCGTGGAAAGAAAGAGTTTCCTCATAGTTTCTGTGAAAACTGCTTAATGAGCAGAAGGGAAATTTGGAGTCAAGATGTATAGATTTCTGCATGCAATACCGACAGGAAGAGAGAGAGAGAGAGAGAGAGAGAGAGATCATTGTTGGGTAGTTTGAACTCATCTGAATCTGAACTCATTAAGAAGTTAAAAATGTACATTTGTGTTAAACTGTTGGCTTTGTTTCTTTCAACAGGACTGCTGCATCAAATCTGCTCTGGAGTGTTTTAGGTCCCAAGTGATGAACCTGAAGGTCACTCAAGATAAACATAGAAGGTTACTGATGAGCGTCTTCAAGGAGTCACGAAAAAGTGTCATTGTGAGTGTGTGTTTATTATATCTTCTGCTCATTGTATGGAAGAATTAGTGAACTGCATGTAAATGCATGCTCGGTTTTAAACAGACATACACCTCAGAAATGAGAAATGCTGGTTTATTTATTCATTCGTTCTTTATTTTCACAGGTGGATAAGTTGCCCAGTTGCAACCTGGTAGAAGGTGAGAAAAAGGTGAGAAACACAAACAACACATAACAGCTGGAAATTAAAATTTTACACTCTTAAAAATAAAGTTTTTTTTATTGGCATCAATAGTTCCATGAAGAACCTTTAACATCCATGGAACCACTAAAGGTTCTTTACAGTAGAAAAATGTTCTTCACAATAAGAAAAAAATGGTTCTTCTAAGAACCGATCACTGAAATGTTCTTTGGGGAACCAAAAATGGTTCTTCTGTTCCCTTTTGGATCCTTTGTTTTTAAGAGTGTTTACATGGTAAAAATGAAGTATGATTGCATACAGTTCTGACTTGTACACTGGTCTGTTTCAGGAAGCTCAGTGCAAATCCTGTGAATCGTACAGCAAGGTTAACAGCCAAATGTTCATGCAGAACTTTAAAACTCTTCTTCAAAAGGTTAGTTCAAAACAATCATTAAACGTCCCTGAATTTCTTTGCATGTACACATTTTCTCATAGACTGACAAAAATGGTGATAACATCTAAATTAACTGGTTTTATTCAAGTGATAATTATCGCTAAATACATTAATTTATACCAACAAAATATTTTTTTATGGGTTAAATCGAGCTGCAGGTTAGCACTTTGAAACTCAAGACATGTTTTTGTGAGATACCCACTGGCCAAGCGGTGCTTTTCTTTAACTGTTCATTGGAATGGAAAAGATCCCTCAGAAAGCATAAACGGAGATAACAAGCAACATCTAATGACCTACTTTCCTTTTTCTAGATCTATGCCAGTCAAGCATAAAGACGAGAAGAGTGAAGACTATATGACACTACCCACCTACCCGCGGCAGAGAAGAGTCTGCTCCTGCTATTCTATTTATTGATTATTTATTGAACATTTTCTTGTTTGTTTGAACTGGGAGATCTGTTAAAGGATTGCTCGTGTCATTGATTTGTTTTTTAGGAACAGGGCGGCAAATGTTTTTAACTTTCACTGTTTTAGGATGTAAAATGTATCATCTTTGTTTTACCGTCACCTTGTGGTGAGATCTCAGCACTGCTACCTTCATGACAGCCCTGTTCCTTGAAAGAACCCAAAGGGTGGTTTCCCTGATGAAGATTAAGCCTTATGCAACAATACAAGGGCTTTTGAGTAGTAAAGTATTCTTTATCAAGTATCCTAAGAATTGTATTCTTAGTCTTTGTCAGGAAAACCACTCCTATAGATAATATGTTACCAACATATCTTTAAAAAGCAGATACACATTTAATATTATATGTCTCACAATGAGATGCATGTATTTTGGATGATATTTATTTGACATTAAAATATTTCTTAATGTTTACATCATGGCTGTGGTAGTTATTTGGGGTGGACATCGGGGTGAATTATCTTTGTACATGAATGGTGACAGTTGTTTGTTTTCACCTGTTACACAATTTTTCACAATTGCTAAAACCTCATCCCTCTGATCCAAATTCTCAAAGGCTTAAACCCATTTGTTGAATAAATCACTCTTTCTGCAAAACCTTAAGCAAGTTGAAGTTGAAACACTCAGGCACTCTTTTTGCAAAACTCTAAACACATTCTGACTCACTAAAACACATTTTGCACTTGTGTTGGAAAGCAGTAAACACAAGAGGCGAAAGTTAAACAACTACAACAGTTGTCAAAAATGTTCACACTTGTTGCCAGTGATGTGATCAAACCAACTGCACAAAATAAGCCAGTTCAGTGTGCACAGGAGCACTGAATGTTGATTCGGACAATGGATGGAAACAATCTGAGAAGTAGAGGAGAAAGAGTATGTGTAAATGGTGGTGGATGAGGAGGAAGAGCACGATCTGGAGAGTGTTGTCAAGGCTGGATCCGGCGCACCAGATGGTTTTTCCCTTCGCCTGAGATGTGGACAAAGTCCTCAGGCCGGACCCAACATGAAGACGTGATGATGAGGCAGAATGAATCTCTCACTGACTCTGATTTTGCAGAGTACCATAACATGCATTTTCATTAAGAGTTTACCTTATGGGCTTTTGCATTTGGACTACTGTATTTTTACAGTATACAAAGTGCTGAATATACAGATATTCAATACTATACAATATTTAATACAATAGTACACTCAAAAAAAAAAAAAAAAAAAAAAAATGTTTAAGCCTTTTTTGCGAGATTTACGCATTTCAATTAATAGTAAAATTCCATCAAATTGAATTGAACAATCCTTACAAGAAATGAGTAAAAAAAAGAGCTTAATAAAACATTTTGTATAAATCTTAAAGGGTTAGTTCACCCAAAAATTAAATTTCTGTCATTAAGTACTCACCCTTGGGTCGTTTCAAACCCGTAAGACCTTCATTCATCTTCGGAACGCAAATTAAGATCTTTTTGATGAAATCCAAGTTTTTTGTTTATCCTCTATAGGAAGCAATGTAATTCCCACATTCAAGGTCCAGAAAGGCAGTAAATATATTGTTAAAATAGTCCATGTGACTACAGTGGTTCAACCTTAAATGTTATGAAGCGACGAGAATACTTTGTGAGAAAAAAGCAAAAATAACGACTTTATTCAACAATTTCTTCTCTACCCTTGCCAGACCGAGTTTACGTCCGAACGTCAGCTCGTTATTGGTCGGCTCCTGCGTCAGCATCACACGCATGCGTCATGCTGCTCATGTGAACACGTGGATGTGGACGTGAACACGTCGGCCAATACTGAGGCAGCGTTCGTATGTGAACACAAGAGCTGAACTGCTTTCACTGCGTCAACTTCCTACGAGAATAACAGGATAGAGAAGAAATTATTGAATAAAGTCATTATTTTTGTTGTTTTTGTGCACAAAAAGTATTCTCGTCGCTTCATAACATTAAGGTTGAACCACTTCAGTCACGTTGACTATTTTAACAATGTCTTTTCTGGACCTTGAATGACAGTAATTGAGTTGCTTTCTATGGGGGATAAAATAAACCTTGCATTTCATCAAAAGTATCTTAATTTGTGTTCGAAGATGAAAGAAGGTCTTGCGGGTTTGGAACGACATGAGGGTGAGTACTTAATGACAGAAATTTAATTTTTGGGTGAACTAACCCTTTAATGGAACAAGGGGTATTCCATTCCCTTTTTTTTTTTTTTTACTCATTTAAAATTGTTAATTCATAAAATGAATAATACAGTATGTAAGGATTATTCAATTCAATTTGATGGAATTTTACTATTACAGTTTTTTTTAAAATGCTTACACACTAAAAGTGCTACTTGAGGCCCACGCAGTGAAACCCTTCACTCATGTACCTTATCTTCAGACCACATCTGCAAAACTACAAGCACATATGCTTTAAACTCAGTCTGCATTTGTAAAACAATGTTTTTTGCAAAATGCTAAACAGTTCTCTACATTAGACACATCATTCAAAACTAACAGCTCTTGTGTTTTATTTAGAAAACACTGCCATTTAAATGCCACAATCATTTCCCAAATACCTATATCAAATGATCATGTGTCAAAACACTTATACATAATTTGATCACCTAGAAATCAAAACTCAATATTTTCTGAAAGAAATAAAAGTTTATAGTGTTTTTATATCTTTTTATAGTGTAAATGTACATACGATCACTTAGAAATTAAAACTCAATGTTTTGAGAAACAAATACATTTGACTCTTGCATTTCTGTTTATTTTGTAAATATATACTAAATATGCATACAAGCCAAGTCACCTTTAGCACTTTATACAACATAGATTTTTTCAAAGCAGCTTCACAATAGTAACAAATTTAACTAGCCAAATAGTGTCATTATTCAGTTCAAGTCAGCTCAGTGTTGTTTAGGTTCAGTTCAATAACTGTAAAGTTTATTAAATGTGCAAACATTTTAAAGTGTTTGGTTTTGAATCTTGTGTGCGTGTTTTGTGGTTTTGTGTGTAGAGTTGAGAAATGGAGCCCATAGTTTCAGAAATTGTAAGCAGTTTTAAAAAACTGTAGTTGAAATGCGTAAATCTTAAAAAAAAAAAAAAAAAAAAAAAAAAAAAAGAACTTTTTTTGGAGTGTACATAAAGTATACAATATATTCACCTTACTTGATGTAACTGCAAATTTTGTTTACTGTATACAATATTCATTTATCTCCATTTTTTTGATGTAGTGTCTAATGAATGTTAGTGTTTTTATATTGACTGATGTGTGTATAGTCTGAAAGCTTTGTTTGATTTTGAGTACAGGTGAAATGGTTTTGAGGTGATTGATTGATTTTACCAGAAGAGTTAAGGGTTTTGTGAATGTAGTTTGAAGATTTGGTTTTGTGTTTAATGTTGTGAGAAAATGTGTCTTAGCAATTGTGAAAAACTGTAAAGCTAAACCTGATTTCCAACATCATTTCTTCTTGTTTTTGTGCGAAATGAACATACGCTAAAGTTACCAGTTAAAGTTTGCAAACAAGCACAAATTTTTATCAAAACTTTTCAAAGATCATGAGAACCAGATGGTCTCTCAACCTTGATTGCATTTAAATGGCATCTTTTTTTTTTTTTTTTAATATATATTATATTTATTGTAGTATTTTCAGATTTACAGACAGATGGACAGTACAATCACATGACAGAAACAAACACGACTACACAAAAAAAAAAAAAAACTCCTTCAGTTAGATTCATGTTTGCAGTTAACGACAACGCCAAACACAGGCACAGGAAGTCAAAACAGATTTTTGCCCAGCATGGAATGGATAGAGGTCAAATTGAAGACAGAGGTTAACGAAAATTACAATAAAGTGACAATAAAAAAAAATGAAATATTAAGTTGTTTCATCATTGGTTTTTAACAGGTGATTGAAAAGAGGCATCCAAGAAGCTTCAAATTTATCTATATTACCAGAGATACTATATCTGAGTCTTTCCACACGCAGGGTGGAGGAAAGTTCTGATAATCAGATCTTGAATAGTGGCTTTGAAGTTTTCTTCCACACACAGAGTATAGTTTTTTTGGCGATCATCATGCCATACTGTATAGGCAATCGGGTAGCATGACTAAGGCGCTGCAGGGAAGCTGACCAGCCAAGAATGGCAGTCGCAAGGTCTACTGGAAGCACACATGTATAAGCATCAGAAAGAAATTGAAAAACTTCTGACCAGAATTCACCAAGTTTTGGGCATGCCCAGAAAAGATGACCAAGAGAGCCCTCTGCGGATTCACATTTATTGCAGAGAGGAGAGATAGTAGGATAGAAAGTGTTGAGTTTAACCCTAGAGTAACGCAGTCTGTGCAACACCTTATACTGAATAAGCTGGTGCCTAGCATTAATAGAACAGGTGTATATGTTTTTAAGACATTTTCCCCAGTCCTCCTCAGAGATCTGAATGTCTAGTTCCTCTTCCCAATTGTTTTTCCAGACGGGTAGTAGAAATATCTAGCTGACTTGTGAAAAAGTCAACAAATTTTGTAATTAACTTTGGGGTGTTGGGAACGCAAGTAAGCAATTTATGCAATTCATTATCGGCTGATAATATTTCGAAATTTGGCACAGTGGAACGAACATAATTTCTAATTTGTAAGTATCTGAAGAAGTGTGATGCAGGAAGGTCAAATTTCTCTGTTAGTTGAGTGAATGTGGCGAAATTATTGTCAATATATAAATCTCTCAAGGTAATGATTCCTTTTCTAGGTTTAAAGGCATGGTTACAACAGACAGGAGCAAGAAAAGAGGTATTTGGCAAATTAAATGTCTTAATCTGAAGCCATATCCTAAGAGAGTTGTTAATCATAAAGTGGGAAGCTTTAAATGTCTCTGGGGCAGCAAAAAGCAACGAGGAGAGAGACCAATTTGAAGCGCCCCGCTCAATCATTAGCCATGAAGGGATATCAGCTGAAGGACTGTCCGGGCGTGGGTCCTGCCAGTAAGTTAAGGCTCTACAATTGGCAGCCCAATAGTAATGTTGAAGATTTGGCAAACCCAACCCCCCCCCAGCGACCTAGGCTTGCACACGTGTATTTTAGATATTCTATGTGCTTTGAAGCCCCAGACAAATGGCAGCACAATAGAATCTAAAGTTTTGAAAAACTTTTGGGCAAATAAATTGGTAGATTCTGGAAAAGATACAAGAATCTAGGTAATGTCACCATCTTAATAGCATTCACACGCCCCATCATTGACAGTGGTAGGGTCCTCCAGCATTTTATATTGTTCTTTAGGTTTTCGAGCATTGTTAAGTAATTAAGCTTATATATATATCCTTAGGGTTTTTAGGTATATTAACTCCAAGATATTTCAAACTATTTATGGCAATTTTAAAAGGTAGAGTACGCATAAAATTTGGATCAATGTTGTTTGTCACAGCCAAAAATTCACTTTTTTGCCAATTTACTGAGTAACCGGAGAGTTTACCGAACGTTTCCAATAGATTTAGTAAGGGTGGAATAGACTGTTCTGGGTTGCTGAGATAAAGAATAATATCATCTGCGTAGAGGGAAATTTGGTGATTAATTCTACCTAAATTCAGAGGCGAAATTAGAGGGCTCTTTTTAATTGCAAGGGCGAGAGGTTCAATTGCGATTGCAAAAAGCAAGGGCGAGAGAGGACAGCCCTTTAAATGGCATTTATCTAACATGTAAATTGGCCTTGTGCACCCCGGTCAGGCAAGTTTTAAACATCAGAGTATGTATGTATTTATGTATGTATTTCGTTTTTTTTTTTTCAATGTTGCATTAGATGAACAATTGACGGCATAGTAAAAAAAAAGAAAAAGAAAAACCCATTTTACAGACTGTATCCCTCGCAGCCTCATGTTAATTCAGTACAAATTAAACATCATTTCAGCTCTTCACACTTTTTTTCTTTGTATTTGCTCCCATTGGGCAGCATCTTTAGAAAGCATGGAGTATCATTCCATTGTTTCACCGATGACACCCAACTGTATTTACCACTAAGGCACCCAATGAAATATTTGGATTCTCTTTTAGCTTGCCTAAATGATGTTGGCAAAAAAAACTGGATGGCGAATTTTTTTTTTAATGTTAAACGAGGACAAAACAGAAGTCATTGTTTTTGGCCAGCCAAATGACTCTGCTAAGGCCCTTTTAGATTCGAGCCCATTGGCACCGTACTGTACACCGTCGGTACGAGATTTAGGCTTCCTAATCGATGATAAATTAAAAATGGAAAAGCAAAACAAATCAGTGGTTCAGGCCTGTTTTTATAATTTGCATCTTCTAGTAAAAACCAAAACTTTTTTTTAATCAAATGTAGACTTCGAAAGAGTCATTCATACTTTCATTTTATCACGTCCTGATTTTTGTAATTCTCTATATTGTGGCATCTCTGCTGCATCCCTGGCCCACTTACAATCAGTGCAAAATGCTGCGGCGAGGCTCTTAAAGAGGGTCAAGAAATTTGAATCCATTACACAATTTAGACTCAAATATAAGATTTTAATGTTTGAATACAAAGCTCTAAATAATCAGGCCCCCACGTACCTTCCTAATCTGTTGATTCCTTATAATCCCCCTAGAGCACTGCGTCAGAAAACCAAAAACTCCTTGTAGTACCAAGGACAAATCGCCTTCAAAAAGGTGATCGTGCTTTTGCAGTTATGGGACCGAGATTATGGAATGAGTTGCCTTTATCTATTAGATCTGCTATGTCCCTATCAGTATTCAGGAACTTGCTGAAAGCTCACTTAAATCTGGCAGCCCACAACAGTTAAACTACGTGGTAAATGTGGTGTCTATGATGTTTGATTTGTTAATGTGTATCTTCTGTTATCGTCTGTTTGTTGTTTTTGTTTTGGTACTATGTAAAGCACTTTGGTTCAACCTCGGTTGTTTTTAGCAATGCTATATAAATAAACAAACCAAACCAAGCTCTTCCGAACAGAAGGGCGCCCTCTACCGGAGAAACCTGAAGGACATCTGAAGCTGAGCAGCTCAGTAACTAGTTTGTTGTTCTCACTGGAATTACTCTGCATACAATCATACTACTTTTACTATTTCCTCCATATTATGACATGCCTGTTAAAATCTGCCTATAGTGAAATAGTGAGAAACTTCTATTAAGGATAAATTTCCATGCCAATCCTGTGTTTAAAAACCTTGTTATTAATTAGTTTATATATAAACACTCTCTCTCTCTCTCTCTCTCTATATATATATATATCTATATTGGGTAGGTAAAACCAGCCAAAGCCTGATCATAGCAGGTTTAGATGGCTGGTTTTAGAGGGGTTTTGGCCAGCTACATCCACCTTAAACCAGCAAAGACCAGCCAACCAGCTTTCTTGGTACCTATACTACAATTAAAAACAGTTATCTCCCTTTTTATTTTATTTTTAACTTTACATTTATAAAGATATGGCAGAAATTGAGTGTTGTTCAGAATTCAGCCAGGGGTTCCAGTAGGTAATCCTTGTGTTGTTTACTTACTGTTTTAATAAAACATTTGAATATCATACTGATTTGACATACTGCTTTTTGCATAGGCCTATACAGTCGGGAAGTGCGCATATACAGACGAGGGGTTTTATGTGAAGGAAACCTATATGAGCGCATGGCAGATGTGAGATGATGCTGCTATCTTGTGGTCGAACACGGTGTTGTCATTTTGACTGCCTCTGTGACTGTGCATTTAATCAATCATGATTGTCCTGACATTAGTCAGATTGTGAGTAAAAGTTAAATAAATATGTTAAAAACACTGAGGGAAATGTTAAAAAAAACTCAAACAAACCTAAACATTTATGCACTTCAATAGTAAAACAGCCCAGTGGGATAACGAATAGACTTAAAATCACAAAACCTTGACCACACACACCCTCTGTTAAAACTGAGGAATAAATCACACACTTACACATGGTCAGTCCTGGACACTGCACAAACCAAAGTAAAACAAACCTAAAATTATCATCAAAAGATTTTTTCCAAACATCAAAGAGTCTTCTGAACATAAAAGGTCGAGATGCATGTGGATAAACCTGTTGTGTTAATGTTTCTTCTGGGACCATTTCTTCATATTCGGAGTTACTTGGATTGAAATACTGACAGTCTGACAACTGGTGTTCTTTTCTTCAAAGCTCATTATGAAACAGGTCTATAAACTCAGCAGTTTTATTTAACATAAACACAACTAGAGGTTGTGCAGGTTTTTAAGGGCCAAAAAGGCTCAAGTATGTTTTCTTCCTCTCTGTTAAGTGATGTTTGAATGAGTGTTGAAGTCTAGCACAGGCTGATGGACCGCAGAGAATTTACATACTACTGACTGCATGCATTATATTGAGCTGGATGGAATACCAGGTATATGTATTGATCTGTGTCAGTGACTGTCCATTAGTGTTTATGGTCACAATCATTTATTTTTCTATTTGTGTATTTAAGACGACACACATAAAATTGCTATTACGCTATTCAAAAGGAAAAGTTCACCTGAAAATTCTGTTTTACTCACACCATGTCATTCAAAACAAAACTTCTGTTATATTTCCATCAGACACAAAGGAGAATTTTTGAAGAATATTTACAGAGCTTTTACATACGAGTTCAAGCTCTAAGCAAGACCAAAACACAGCATATAGGTGGTCAATATTCTTGGCCTTTATGTATAATGCATTATAAAGGTATTCATAATGCATGTTATAATGCATTATATCTTTTCATAATTGTGAACAAAGTTAAAATGTATTATAATATTTGCAGATATCTTTTTATATCTGAAATAGATTTGTCATGTGTTTTAAAGCATTATACATTTTAAAGGTGCAACAATGAATAGATAAGTATTGTACCCCCGGTTTCACAGACGAGGCTTAAGTTAGTCCTAGACTAAAATGCATGTTTGAGCTGTTTCAACTGAAAGCAACTTGCACTGACAGATCTTAAAATATGCCAGTGTTATTGTTTTGTCTCAAGATGCACACCAGTAATGTTTTTTTTTTTCTAGGGTACGTTTATAAAAGCTACTTAAATACCCTAATTGAACTAAGGCCTAATCCTGGCTTAGTCTAAGCCCTGTCTGTGAAACCGGGCCGTAATGTATTATAAGTGCGTTTGCGCATGAAGGCACCTCACAAAACTGATTATGGACAGACTTCTGAGGCAGCGTAATGGTTTAATGATCTATACGGCAAAACAGAGTGAGCTTTGGTGATAACTCTGAATATATTCTACTACTATAGTAATTTCCTGCTAGAAATGACATCAAAAGTGGAAAACATTGGTCAAAAACATACATTTACACACAAACTGACCACCAACCACAACTTTCAGATGCCATCTTTCTTTTTTAGCTTAACTGTCACAGAATGGAACACAGAGGATTGTGGGACATCAAAGGCAGCGAAGGATACATCTATGCTGCATTCAAAAATCTACCAGATGAAGGTATCTCAGGAGATAGGACGTGAAGCTAACATTGAATTTGGACATACCTTGATGCCTTCCTACTAGTGTTGGCGGATTCACACCTATATATGTGCGGCCTGGTGGCCAATCTTCACTGATTTTATATTCCATCAGTAAGAGCAGAGCGTGAAGGTTGAATTAGCAGAGCATTAGCACAGCTGCACATAAAATATTGCAGCTGTTCAAAAGAGGACAAACAGTTGGTGTGCGTCTCACTGGCTCATCTGCGACCAGGACAGCAAGTCATTGTGGTGTATCGAGAGCTGCTATCCAGGGTAATGTCGGCATACCACCACATAGGAAGAAACACATCCAATGGGGAAAAAAACAACAACAAAAAAAAAAACAACCTGTGGCAACAGTGTAAAAGTAGCCCAATTCTGTGGGAAAACCGCAGACTTGCCAACACTGCTCCACAGTGTCAATATTCACGGTCGGGCTGCTATAGTCAAGACTTTGGTCGCTTGTGCCAATGTCAAACGTCGTTTTCAATGGTGCCAGCAGAGGAAATCTAGGGCTGTGGACAATGTAAATCATGTATTGTTCTCTGATGAGCCCACCTTCACTGTCTTTCCAACATCAGTGGGAGTAACTGTGTGGAGAAGCTCCAAACACAGGGTGGATCAGTGATTCTTTGGGCTGCAATATCATGGCATTCCCTACTGTGCTTGATTGACGCGGCACCGCCAAGGACTACCAAACCATTTTGGAGGACGATATGCACCTGATGCTTCAAGCATTGTACCCAGAAGGTGGTGCCGTGTATCAGCATGATAATGCACCAATACACACAGCAAGACTGGTGACAGTGGTTTGATGAACATGAAAGTAAAGTTGATCTCCCATGACCTGCACAGTCACCAGATCTGAATATTTTTGAGCCACTTTGGGGTATTTTAGAGGAGCAAGTCAGAAAACGGTTTCCTCCACCAGCATCACATAGTGACCTGGACACTGTTCTGGAAGAGGAACGGCTCAAAATCCCTCTGTCCACTGTGAAGGACTTGTATCTGACATTCCCAAGAACTGATGTTGTATTAGCTGCAAAAGGAGGCCCTACACCATACTAATAACTTATTGTGATCCAAAACCAGGTGTTTCAGTTTCATTGTCCAACCCCTATGTAAGTGTGATTAATGATGACAGAAATTTCAAATCCATTCTATAGGCAGGTGAACATGATTTCACCAAGCAGAACATGTTCCTGGATCAACATCCTTGTTGATCTTGGAACAATATTTGTATCAACCAATTAGATTTGAGGGACAAGTTTACAGTTAATGTCAAGTTTACGCTTACAACAAGGATAATGTGCTTCTGCATCAGTGTTGTTCACCAATCATTTCCCTCTGATTTTAGTGATAACTTATGGGTAGGTTTAGGTTTAGGGGTAATATATATACAATATTCCAATCAACCAATTAGATTTAAGAGACAAATTTACAGTTAATGTCAAGTTTAGGCTTACAACAAGGATTGTGTGCTTCTGCATCAGTGTTATTCACCAGTGAATATCATCAGTGTTATTCATCATTTCCCTCTAATTTTAGTGATAACTTATGGGTAGGTTTAGGTTTAGGTTTAGGGGTAGGGATATGGTTAGGACTATGTTTTTGGACAGGAATGTTATTCCAGGATCAACAAAAGATGTTGATCAGGAGCACGATGTTGTGCAGAATCATGGCGACCATCATAAAGCCGCGACCCAAAATTTTAGCAACTTGAACCAAGTATTTATTTATATTTATAGCAATCCTAAAGTAGTTTTTGTTAGTACAATAAAATAAGTTGGTATGAGCCAAACAGTCATCAAGCTGCCTGAAGGGGATGTCTGGGTACTAACCCACATAAAACCACAGCTGCCCAACTTGCAAATTAAAAGCCCACCTCGACTCTCCAGTTTCCACCAAAACTGTTTGTTGAGAGCTCCACAGAGTCAATATTCATGGTCGGGCTTCTACAGCAAAACCTTTGGTCAGCAGAGGAAATCTTGCTCTGTGGACAATGTGAAACATGTATTGTTCTTTGATGAGTCCACCTTCACTGTCTTTCCCACATCTGTGGGAGTTATGGTGTGGAGAAGCCACAAAGAAACGTAACACCTGGACTGTTTCTGCCAGTCTGCCTGCCTGTTTCATCAGTGATGGTTTGGGCTGCAATATGGCATTCCCTACTGTGCTTGATAGGCATGTCTGGAGGACCACGTGTACCTAAAGGTTCAAACATTGTACCCTGAATGGGGTGCCGTGTATCAGTATGATAATGCACCAATACACACAGCAAGACTGGTGGTCTGATGAACATGAAAGTGAAGTTGAACATCTCCCATGACCTGCACAGTCACCAGATCTGAATATTTTTGAGCCACTTTGGGGTAATTTATAGTAACATCTTCAGTATTACTCAAAAGTCTTTCAAATATAATTCCTCTGAAGTGATGGTGCTTTATGTAACGTTATGTAATGTAAGTGACAAATGCCGTTTGACATTTGTGCTGGCTACTGTATACAGGAAACCAAGGCACCATACAGGTTAGTACTGGCTGCAGATAAAGTCCTAATTGTTGGTGATTTTAATATCCATGTAGATAATGAAAAAGACGCATTGGGATTGGCATTTACAGACATTCTAAACTCTATTGGAGTTAGACAACACGTGTCAGGACCCACTCATTGTCGTAATCATACTTTAGATCTAATATTGTCACATGGAATCGATATTGATGCCGTTGAAATTCTGCAGCAGAGTGATGACATCTCAGATCATTATCTAGTCTCGTGTATACTACATTTAGCCAAGGCTGCAAAACCGCCTCCCTGCCACAAATATGGTAGAACTATCACTTCTACCACTAAAGATTGCTTTATAAGTAATCTTCCTGATCAGTTTCAACTCCTCAGCATACCAGATAGCTTAGAAGAACTCGATGTTACAACAGAAACTATTGACTCTCTTTTCCAGCACATTAGACTCAGTTGCTTCTTTGCGCTTAAAGAAGATTAAGGAAATTAGTCTGTAGGCAGATGAATGTTTCACCAAGTAGAACATGTTCCTGGATACACATCCATGTTGAAATTGGAACAATATTCCAATTAACCAATCAGATTTGAGGGACAAGTTTACAGTTAATGTCAAGTTTAGGCCTACAACCAGGGTTACGTGCTTCTACATCAGTGTTATCCACCTATCATTTCACTCTGATTTAAGGAATAAGTTATGGGTAGGGTTAGGCTTAGGGATAAGATTATGGTTTTGGACAGGAATGTCATTCCAGGATCAACAAAAGATGCTTATCAGGAGCACAGCTTAATTGGCAGACCATCATTAGGCCGCGGCTCACATTTGAACCAAGTATTTATTTATATTTATAGCAGTCCCTAAACTATTTTTTTTTCTACAATAAAATACTTATTGGTATGAGCCAAACGGTCATCAAAAAAAAAGTGGTGTGAAAAAGTGAAACTACAGTTACCATGTTAATAACTGTTAATAAAACATATGGACACTGATTCTGATGAACAGAATGAACATCATAGCTGCATGCAAATCCTTCCCAGCTAACACATGAAAAATACTTAATTTATTGGTAATTTATGGTAATTTCATGACTTTCTTATTGACAGCATAACTACGACATTGCATGCTCGTAATTTCTTTTGCTCTTTATATACAGTGAAGTGAAATACATCACACACCTTCACAATTTAAGACAGGACAGTAAAGTTTGTTTTTCTGAGGTGAGTCTTGCAAGAGTGAAACATTTATTTAAACATTCATTGTTTCTTTGACTACACACTACACAGACCGAGAAACACTGCATTAAACAATATTGCAAAGCAAAGATCAGACCTTGGCAAAGATAATTTAAAAAAAGTCCCACAGACTGTTGTTTTCTGCTTACAATATAAGATATTTCCCCATCACCAGCTGCATTACTGAGCATCTGGAGATTACAGCCGGGTAAAATCTTTTTGTGGTCACAAACACCTGAAAGGTGTAAATTTGCAATTTGCAGTTTTTTCTTTTGCAAAAACAAACAAATCAATGACAAAAAAAAGAGCAGAAAAACCTGGCTCTCTTTAATTGCACACTCATGAAATGTGGTTAGCCACACCACCAAACTGCAAAAAGCTTATTTCAGCAGGTGTACGAGTGTTTGGGTGATTTAAACAACAGCCGTGTGTGATTTCCAGCTGGGGGATTTCAGATAGATGGCCACAAAAAAAAACTTCTTCAATATACTGATAGCACACAGAATGTAAACAACCACTGAACAACATAAGATCACAGTCTGACAAATGAGAGTTGAGATGCTGTAATGGGATATGCCCACCCTCACAAACACACTCTTATTTGTGCAGGTATTGAGTCAGTACTAGAGTACAGATATGAGACAATCAGGGTCACATCAAACCACACGAGTCCTTAAGTCTTTAAATTCATAAAGATACTCTACATGCTCAGGACAGTTTCAGGTGCTGCCTGGACATGTACGGACAAAATACTTCATCTGCTTTTGCAAGGTGAAAGATGAAACACTGGCTCCTAAACCGTGATACTTTGCAATGAATAAAGAACAATGACATCAGCAGGTCTTTCCTGTTACATAATGCACCACAATGCCACTGAGATCATGCAATGGGTCACTGTTCATTAGTCATCTGGTGAAAAGTGTGAGTTATATAGGCACTATCTGGCCACTTTTCCTCTACAGGTGTGATCCTTCCATTAAACTGGAAAGGTCACATTGGGCTGATCTGACAACACTCTGCATGAACTAACTAACTAACTAACTATCTATCTATCTATCTGTCTCTCTATCTGTCTCTATCAATCAATCAATCTTTCTATCTATCTATCTATCTATCTCTCTGTCTATCTCTGTCTGTCTCGGTCTGTAAATCTCTATCTGTCGATCTATCTCTTTTTCTATCTATCTATCTATCTATCTATCTACCTACCTACCTATCTCTCTGTCAATCTATCTCTTTTTCTATCTATCTATCTATCTATCTATCTATCTGTCTATCTATCAATCATCAAATCAGAGATCCTTATCATTGTTCAATTTCACTAATTATGATTCTGCCACACAAACACTTGTCAAACTAAGTGAAACTAATTTTCCCTCTTGTTCTGTTCTTGCCATTTTTCCATAGTTCAGGCAGCTCACACTGACGCAAATGTGTGGGTTTTTGAGGAGAATTTTTATATAAATGAGTATTATCACTGTTGCAGCCCACAGCGTTTATCTTGATCACACCTGACCCTGCAGGCCTGACTGAGCCCCTCACAAGTGGCTTCAATGCTTAAACCACTTCAGAATGTCAAATCATGTGGGAACTTCCTGCCAACCTAGTTATGACAAAACCCACTGACATCGGATTATATGTGCAATACATTAGATTTGACCAGCTGCTTCTATCCAAAAATGCATTCAAGGTATTCATAAAATGTCACAAAATAAATGACATGGCCAATTTGTTTTGTTTTTTAAATGTTTAATCTATTTTTGATTTTATTAAAACAAAAATCAGGGCAGGTTGTAAAGTGTAACTCCTCATACTGAAAGAAAAAAAAGATGTAGAAATGAAGTTAAAGGATTAGTTCACTTTCAAATGAAAATTATGGTGACAACAATGGAGAAAAAAACCTTGGGAGAAACCAGGCTCAGTCGGGGGGCCAGTTCTCATCTGGCCAACAGCAAACAGTGCATATGATTCAGGTAGCGTTACAGGTCAGCACAGGGTAGCACCATATTTAATTTCTGACAAAAATGAAAATGAGACTGAGGGATAAAAATGTTGTTTAACAACATACCGATTGTTCAGCTGAAAAAACATCTTTCCAAAAGACAAAAACTCCATAACACAGTTATAAAAAGTGAGTTTTGAAAATTACATGTGATCTAGGACCTCTATACAGTGCATACCATTAAAGACTAAGTCTATTTCTCACAGCCTCGTTTTCACCTGCATAATATTCAATATGCCGTCTAAACATACTAAGTGTCATGAACTGCTCGGAGACGCGAGGGTTGAGGATTCAAATGCAGTAGTTTATTAAGGGTAATCCAAAGATGTAATAAACCAGTAAAAAAAAAAACAGGCAAAAGGTCATAAACACGGGCAAACAGTCCAAACAGACACCAGGACAGGAACTCAGGCAAACAGGGTAAACCAAGAGACAGGGAAATGGGGTAAATCCAGAGAGCAGGCAAAGGGTCAAGACCATACAACAGATAATCAAAGAAGCGCTCAGAAACGCAGTGTGACAACATACAAGACTTCGCAATGAGTGAATGAACAGACAGGTTTTAAAGGTGCAATGTGTAAATTTTAGTGGCATCTAGCATCTCTAAAAACACGAACGATTTAGAAGAACAACAACAGTGACTAAACACGCTCTGTAGAGGGCTGCTGTAGAAACATGCCGGCGCATAATGGCGACTTGACATGGAGGGGGGACCCGCGGTGTATGAGATAGAAATGGCTCATTCTAAGGTAATAAAAACATAACTGTTCATTATGTAAGGAGTTTATGCACCACTGAAAACATAGTTATGTATATTATATTGCATTTCTGTGAATAGATCCTCCCAAATTTTACACATTGCACCTTTAAATAGGCAGAGTTAACAAGATGATGAGACAAGTGGATGTGATCAGGCATAATGAGTCCGGCTTGTGGGAACTGAAGTTCATGATGGGAAAGCAAGGGAGTCGAGAGAAGTGCCCTCTGGTGGAAATCAAGGGCACTCCAGCTGGTGGATATAACACTAAAGGCTGATTTATACTTCTGCGTCGAGTGTACGTCGTAGCTACGGCATAGGCTGTGTGAAGTACACGTAGCCTACGGCATATCCTGACGTGCACCTCTCCAAAAATGTAACAATGAGTCAATTCTATGTGGACCGCAAGCGCTGTGATTGGTCTGCTAGAACCCCTCCCTCAGGTCAAAAAACTGGCGCAGAGCAAGCAGAGAACAGCGGGCGTTTTCAACTTCCATAGGAATGAAAAAGTGCTCTGTCAGGGGACACGCCGTCAAACTGCAACAAACGTCGTTGCCTATTTGCCGCCATCACTGCTGAAGCTTCTCTGACAACGTACATGACAAGCTGCTTCTTCTTCAGCTTTTGCCTTGATACTCAACATGACCGCGGACACTGCCTACTAGCGGTCCGCATGTTGCACGTCGACACGGACAACGACGCAGAAGTATAACTAAAACCCGACGCATAGCCTACGGTGCAGAGGCTCCGGTGTAGGTCCGACGCAGAAGTATAAATCAGCTTCAAGGTCTATGGACCCTTTTCACACGCTGTGATGATACATTTCCACAGTTATCAACATCACAAATCTAGTAAAGTTGTTCATATCAAGTTGTTATATTACCTCAGCAGTTAATTCCAAAAAAACAAAAAAAACTGATGCGACAGTGTTTCTAATTCAAATGATTCTCTCTTCTGACCGCTGTAATCAATCTCTCAATATTTTTATCTCTCAATTAGAAAGTCGTGGAAATGCTATCATGGATTATGGGAATACTGCTGTTGTTTCCCATTCACTACAGAAGTTTACCCAACTAGGATGACTTCCACTTCTGAGAACCCAGTTTTATTATGCTTTCCCACAATCAGCTTCAAAAATCCAGCCATTTTCCCACAGGTGGCTGGTGGAGGACACTTGTACATATGTTTTCAGACAGATCATCTAAGGAGAACATGCTGATGATTCAGTTAGCAAATCACAGTTGTAAACCTGTGGTCAGACAGACATCAAAGGATTCTCATAATCTTGGAACATTTTTTTACCAAAACCAGTTTGTTTGAAATGACAGGGTGGGCACCTTCCTGTCACCAGACTTTAGCTGAGCTAGCCACTTATATATTTTAAGAGTTATTAACATCTTTTTTCTATGCTCAACCTTTGATGTGCTCTGATTTTAAAGGGAAATAATCAACTATCCATTTGACATGACATGAAGCAGGTAGGATGCATTTAAAATGCCCATAAAAATCCTGCCGTCGAGAACTCTTAAGAGTGGGTTTTAGGGGAAAACTCAGTGGGATTCTGACGCAACCGAGTGACGACTGTTCAAGATAAAATCTGAGTGCAATCACACGCGCACACACACAGAGGGAACCCTGAGGCGCTTTTCCGTGACAACGCCGCTTCCTTCCCACTGTTAGAAGCATGTAACACTTGTGATGCACAAGCCCTTCCAAAGCGCACTAGAGGGCTTTTCCCTGGCGGCTTCCCTTCTCTCACACTTTCACTAAATACTTCCCACACGCTTGCAGCTCACTAACCACCAAGGGACAGTCATTATGGGTAATGTGGCCTTCATGAGGAGAAAGTTCCACTGAGCAACCAATATTTTAAAAAAACTGTTTCTTGGCATGTTACGTTTTATTTCACGCCAAGGATTAAGATGCAACTCTGAATTTAAATCTTTTCCCGTAAGTGTTTTCTTATAAAGTTGCCAACCAGCAAAAACAACATTCACAAAACTTTCATGGCTCCCTGAATATTTTGTTGCATGTATATAAACAGTCAATCTATCAAAAGAATGAACAGATCCTCTACTTTTAAACAAACAAACAAACAAAAAAAAAAACATTTTATTCTAGCTTCATTTTTTACCAACACTTGAATGTGGGTATCTTAAAAAAACAAAAAACAACAACAAAAAAAAACATTTAAACAAAAAGCTGTGAAAATTTGTGTTTGAAGATATTTTTAACGCAATCTGAGAGATTTCTGTCCCTCCATTGAAAGTCAATTCACCCAAAAAACCTGAAAACTTTCAATGTAGGGACAGAAATCTCTCAGATTTCATTCAAATATCTACATTTGTGTTTCAGAGATGAACAAAAGTCTTATGGGTTTGGAATGACGTGAGAGTGAGGAATTGATGACAGAATCTTCATTTTTGGGTGAACTAACCGTTTAAAGTATTGTTTTGCATTTGCTCATGTCGGACATATAATGGTTCATGTTTCCTAACATATAATTAACATGTAGACAATTTACCCACAAATAAACAATGTCATCATTTAATCACCCTCATGTCGTTCCATATCTGCATTGCTTATATACAGTATTACCCCAGCAATAATGTTGGGGCTCATTAACTTTCATTGTATAGACAAAACAACCACAACCATTTTTCAAAATATTTTGTTTCGTTTTCCACAGAACAAATAAAGTCTCAGAGGTTTGAAATGACATGACGGTGCATGAGTAGATGACATAATGTTTATTTTATGAGGTATTAACCCAAATACCTTGTTTATTGTTTCGCCATGTTAACAGAGATGTCAAGATAAGATCACACAGAAGCATTTCTTACTCTCTAAATCTGTCACAAAAAAAAGAAAAAAATACACATATATATATATATATATATATATATATATATATATATATATATATATATATATATATATATATATATATGTGTGTGTGTGTGTGTATATATATATATATATGTTTGTATGTATGTATGTATATATATATATATATATATATATATATATATATATATATATATGTATGCTTGCACCAAGAAATATATTCAGCCCAGTGGGTCAAATATTAATTTAGTTATACATTTAATTTCTATCATCATTTTTTTTTTTTTTTTTAACAAATACTGCTGATTTCATATTTTATGCAATTAAATTTAAAACTTTTAAGTGTAGCTTTACTATTGAAATATCTTTCAAGGCCATTGTGTCACATCAAACGACATGTTAACCTTAAAAACTAATTTGCATGAATATCAAGGCGTACAATCAAACCATTTTTGTCCCCTAGACCAATCTACTGCTACGCAACATGGAAAAATTATCAAACTGAATCAATCCCCAATGATTCATGCTAAAGGGGAAACTTACTGAAGCCATGCTGTAATGGCATAAACATGAGGCTATTTTAAAGCTTCATCCCATACAAAAGTGATTTTTATGGAAGAAAAAAATAATATAACATAGAATGTTATATTAAATGAGTTGGAATGAATTTTTGACCACAAACCAAACATGAAACGTGCATAAATATCAGAATTTCAGAAACATTAATCTATGTGAATGGGGAAAACCTGTTTCTGTGCAAAATATAGGCTATTAGTAATTACATCACAATAACTGTACATTTTTCCATGGCAGTTTTTTTAAGTGAGTAGTTTGCTACTCCACACCAGTGGCTATCACTAAATGGTTGCTTGCACAGATGACACATTTAATGACCTTTCAGTGTCATTTCACTCTCAAAAAGTACCATATAATTCGTTTTTGGACACTATAATGAAGGAAATTCCGCAATGTACTTTTGAAATACCTGTAAACACCATAGTTTGAATATGGTAATCATATAGCACTGGTATACCATAGGCTTGCTACGGTAGTCGGTGTTACCGGTGTTCACTCGCAACACCGGTTTCATCACTTGCCCACCGCGGCACCGAGGCTTTTTTTTTTTTCTTTTCCCAGTTTAACGCATTAAAAATACTTAACGCAATTAAAGCATTATCCGTTTTTCTGCGTTATATTATCAAGCTCTTATTCATGCAAATGCTTTTAAACCATTCAAGCGCGACAAAAGAGAACGCGCTGTCTGTGAATGTCCTGCCTATGTGACACACACACAACGCGCGCCAGTACTGAGCACATACACAAATTATGCCAAAATGTCCATTTTGTCGAGTGTCCTAATAAGAGCAGTCTTCAATGAGTTAAATTAAGTCTTGAATGAACGTAAAGATTTGTGAGAAAACGTGTCAGATCCGCGTCGTGTGCAGCAGCGGCAGATCTTAAAGTGTCATTAATGTTAATCAAAGAACAAAGGTAAGAGAGAGAGAATTACTTACTGCTCTTTACTAAAGAACTTAAACGTTCTGTTCCTTATTTATTTGGTTCCAGAGTTTCCACGGTTTGATTTTCAGTTTTTTATATAAACGTTAAGTTAGCCTTGGCTATTTGCACTTTATAATTTGAAAGTGAAAGTAAAATTCACACGGCCGCACACCCCGCCCCCCGGTGACACCAGTATTACCAGTGTTGTCACATGTCGATTAACCGGTAGGAACATTTTCTCACCGTCACATCCCTAGTATACCATAATAATAGCATTTCTATACTATTGTACCAACTCTTTTTGAAAGTGTTTGCACTGTGCCAATGAATTGGTTGTGATGCAAGGGAAATTATGTCACTGTTTCTCCTGTGGGAGAATTTATCAGGAAAGCCATTATTCACTTCCTTGATCTCGGATTTGTATGAACGTTTTTAAAACGTAAGCGTCATGTTAATGAGGAAGGAAGGGTCTGGAGATAACCACTGCAAACCTGACGCATGTAGTGTTGAAATGCAAGCAACAGAATTAAATCTATTGTTTTCGGAAAACCACTGCTTTTAACACTAGAGGAGAGAGACTGTGTGCACTGCACCTTCAGAAAACACAGTAGGCTTGGGCTTCATCCTCAGGAAGTTCTAAATGACTACAGCATAATGTCGGGAAATGATATGCGCTTACGTCATCCAATAAAAAGAAAATATGAAAATGCCATATTTTTCACAGTAACACTTCATTAATATTAACACATTAGGCTAAACTACTATTCAAATCTTTTCTCAACTCACTACCTTTGCTGCTTTGAAACAATAGTTATGTTTCCATTCACCTATTTTTATGCGCATTTTGGGATATCACATAAAATTTTTTAAAAAAAAACCTGGATGGAAACGCCAAGATTAGGGTGACCACCTGGTTATTGCTCTGTTGCAGGACAGTAGATGTGATTTTGTGGGACAATGCGGGACACGTGTGTGAAAGATAAATGTACTGCTACTATATATGTAAATATTGATTAACATTAGTAGGAAAGCCTATTTGCCATCACGTTGGATGATAACGTTTTAAATCGCCAAATAAGCTTTTGTGACTGGTTCTGTGACTCAATCACTCAATTCGCCCAGGTTCGAGTGTTTCAATGTAATTTACTCTATTGGACCTATTCAGTCTACTAAACATAATGAACTGAATAACAGGCTAGTATGTAGATTCAGCGCATCTTGAACTTGCATTTTTGTTGAATCTGGCAGGTTTAATCAGGATGTTATCCAGTACATGTCTAGAAGAAATCCTTGCTGGTGTAGCTGTATTTAACGACTCTTGATGAAGTCCACATTGGTTCCTTTGACCGTCAACGCAGTCATCATCAGCGGGAAAAAACCCTCTCTACGAATGCGTTGGTTGGTTGTTTTCCCAGTCTAGCTAAAACATGACGGCTGTGTAAATGTATTTTTAAATGGCAATCGCATTTTTTAATATTATAAAAAAAATACTACAGACATAAATGAAATGGGAGACACTTCTTACGTCCATCAAGTTTTATCCAATAAGAAGATAAGAGCATGAACTACGATGGAAACACATTTACAGAATACCTCAACCAAAAACTTTGCCTCAACAGAGGATGTGATTGGACAACTGGACTAACCAGCGGACCAATCGCATTGCACAGCATCTCAAATGTTAGTTTGGTGGTTCTGAAACACCTGAGCCAAAGTCTGCCATCAAAATGATTTGGTTTAATTCCTCCAGAAGAGTCTCACACGATTGCGTTCCCAAACACCAGCATCTGAACGAAAGATAACATGACAGCATTTATTGCGTTTCATCTGCCGCTCTGATACGCAAGTTATTTATGATGGAGGAAAAATGAGCAACAGTTTCTTCCCCTATTGCAGAAACGTATGTTTTTATTACAGATATTTCATGCCAATTTTCCAGGAAGTGACAATGGGATGGAAACGCTACTTTATTTGCAAATGTTTTATGCGATATTCCAATTTTGCATGCGCAAGTTTAATACTCAACTTTGGATGGAAACATAGCTAATGTCAAGTTTATTCGTATAGAGCTTTTCATATGTTTCAAAGCATCTTTACAGAAATAAAGATGGTAAATGATAAATACAACTGCTTATTTCATAATTTAATTAAAATTAAGAATTAACAAAATTAATAAAACATAGCTGCAAACAGCAATTAAGGGGCCAAGCACAACAGAAGCAAACAAGGAAGCTAGCAGCAAACCAACAATGTCATAATGGATTTTGATAGCAACTGAGACAAAGACACGGCATGTCAATTTTAAAGTCAATCAGACCAACAGTACTGTAGTTAGAGCCAATTTCATGTTTTGTTCAATTATAGCACCACTGCTTTTTTTTTGTGTGTCCTCAAAGGGCCCCTATACATAAGCGCGTCAAATTTGCTGAAAATCTAATTTCTTTTAGGAGTTATAGACATTTATATGTATATAACTTTGGGCCTGTTTACACCTGGTCACTTAATGCATTTTCTCTGATAGGACAGCTATCTAATCGCGAAAAGACCAGGTTGTAAATGCCCTCTGAAACGCATTTGAGACGGATATAAATCCAATCGTTCAAACCACTTCAGGAGGTGGCCTAGGACGCATTCCAGACGAAATTGAACCCACGTCAATTTTACTCCTCCCAAAAAAGCTAAAAAATAAACGTGAGAGCGTGTTATAGGCTAAATAACATGTTATAGCCAGATATGACAGCGCTACTGCATCACGCATCGCCACAGATGAGCTGTGTGAAGTATCTCTTCAGCAAGCCGACACGCAAACTGCCGCATATGAAACTGAAAGTAAGTCGCAGATGCTCAACACACAATTATCTTCATTAAAAGTAATGAGACTAAATGATATTACCAGTGCTGTTGCCGTGCTCTCTCGTATTGCGGTCTTTGATTTTAAAATTAGCTGATGATCAATAAAATGCATTGTGACGTGAACTCCATGAAATCTGCATATATCGCGGGAATTGAAGATCGTATTTATATCCGAGGCACATTTATGTGGTCATGTGTAATTGGAATCGTTTTGATATATAGCTATCCGATCAGAGAAAATGCATGAAGTGACCAGGTGTAAGCTTTTTTGTCCCTCCATTGACAGTCTAAGCAACTACCAATTTCAAGCCCCAGAAAAGTAGTAAAGACATCATTAAAGTACTCCATGTGACTCCAATGGTTTAACCTCAGTTTTATGAAGTGACGAGTGCTTTGTTTGCGTTTAAAAAAAAAAAAAAAAAAAAAACAATTTACCACTTTATTTACAAAATATTAAACTCCAACGCGCGTTCACAAGAGCACCATGACGCGTACATGTGTTGATGCAGAAGTTT
This sequence comes from Mylopharyngodon piceus, assembly GCA_039654765.1. Classification (NCBI taxonomy): domain Eukaryota; kingdom Metazoa; phylum Chordata; class Actinopteri; order Cypriniformes; family Xenocyprididae; genus Mylopharyngodon; species Mylopharyngodon piceus. The sequence goes on from CM077439.1 coordinate 29,783,837, forward strand.
TTGCGTAAACACGTTTTTGAGATATTTTGTAAATGTGTAAATTGTTTTTTTGCGCAAACAAAGCACTCGTGTAGCTTCATAAAACGGAGTTTAAACCACTGGAGTCAGATGGATTACTTTCTGGACCGTTCTGGACCTTGAAAGTGGTAGTTACCTAGCTGTCAATGGAGGGACAGAAAGCTCTCAGATTTCATTAAAAAGATAATTTGTGTTCCGAAGATGAGCGAACGTCTTACAGGTTTGGAACGACATGAGGCTGACAGAATTTTCATTTTTGGATGAACTAACCCTAGTAAATTACGTGTTATTTTTTTTTTTTTTCAGTTTATCCAGAATCGTGCAGCTCTAATGGAACCCTAAAAAGTTCTATATATGAAGCACCTAACAGAACCCTTTTTATTCTAAAAGTGTAATTAATTAAGCCATATGTAGGTCAATTCCCCCAAAGAGTGTAACACTAGAGCTTTCAAAACATTGGCATGACTTTAAAGCAATTTGTCCAACCAGACACAGACAGACGGAGCGTTCCGGAAGGCATGCCCATTGTGAAAAGTGCTAAATAAATAAATTTGACATGACTTGAGAGCACCATTGTACTGTTCGACCTCATGCATTACTTTCAGCAACCCCAAAAACAACACAAACATATCCACTAATGTGATGCCTCAAAGCGCCCACTGCTGTCAGAGAAAGGAGACACCATCATTTTTACACAAGAGGTGAGTAAAAACCTACACTGTAAGAAATTATATTTCAAAGTTGTATATACAACAAAGATTGGAGTATGTTCAAAATTTCACTGTTTGTGTTAATTGGCATTTCTTTGTAATTATTCGTAAAATTTACTAGCAATTTCTCAGTGAAAGCAAATCCTTTTCAGCATATAAAGTAGCAGTTCCTAAGGTTTTCATATGCATTGAACTAGAGCAAACCTACACAAGCAATGACCTCATGATGCCTATGATGTAATAGTGTGCAACGGTATGATCTAATTTCAAATATATGCATCACATCAGAGGTGACAGGATACTTGACAAAATATTTCGACTTAAGTTTTTTACAATTTATTGGTGACTACTTTCCCACATTCAGAATATCACATCTGTGTAAAACCTCAGACACACACACACACACACACACACACACACACACACAGTCTCTCTGAGGGTGGAAGGACAGGGGGGTGGGGGCTAGATGAGGGAGAAAGGGCAATGAGAAAAATCCCAACAGTCATCAAAAGGAAAAAAAAAAACTCCAGCAGTTGATTGTATTTGCTAATATCTGAAGTCTTTCTGCCCACCCATTCATTTTTCCAAGTGCAGTCAAATAAATAGACCACACGAGCTGGTTACAAGTCACTTGCACTTGTGCACTGAGGATAACCATCCAACAGGTGATTCGAACCTCGAAAGACATCCACTGACACCATGTCTGCTCTACACTGGATTTGTGCTCTGACACTGGCGCTGGTCTGCTCCCTAAGCGCCCAGCCTGTGAAACGAAGCACCGCTGGCCGAGAGGAGTTAATGGTGGCGTTTACAAATTTCAAAAAAGTTATTGGAGTTACTTGTGTAAGTATTATTTGCTTTTTAAACACTCAGCAACATTAAAGCAATTTTAAACTGTTTATTCATTTATGCATTTTTTCTTTTTACAGCCAAAGGACTTGAGACTCTACTCCCCTGACATTCAGGAGGTAAGCGAACACTTTTTTTCGAGCTTTAAGCATCAGCTTGTTTGCTGAAGAGAGATAGATCACTCACACAGGAAGGAGGTTACTACGAGAAAGCCAAACCTCAAGCCAGCTCTCACAACAATTCTCACACACACACTTCACAGCAGCTGAGAGATTTACAGAGAGAGAGATGTGCTCTGCAAACACCTTAAGGATGAACTAAAACTCACTCCTGTCTCTGTTTCTTTCAAGGATTGTTTGTCTTCAGCTCTGAACTGCACTATTGCTGAGCTAAAGGTCCTTGAAATTGAATGCAATGTTACTGAAAATGAGAACTTCGAGATAATCTCCACTGGACTGAGCATGGAAGAGTGGAATGTAAGTAAAATTTACCTCCCATTAACACAGATTAAAAAATTTTATATCCTTCATCTATTAGGGCTAAAATAGTGGTACATAATTTAACAGACATGATAATAATTGGTGTTCTTTATAGTGAGAAAAGTTTCTTTAGATTTTTAAAATTCTGTTAATACAAAGAAAAAATCGTTCTTCTATGACATCGCTTCTCTCTTTTCTCATTCTTCTCTCACTAGACTGCATCAAGCTCACCACGAAACTGCACCTGTGAGTTGTACAACCAAACAGGTGCGAAGGAGTTTGTAGAGAACATGGAACGTCTGGTGCAAGTACTCAACATAAGAACACCAGTGATCATGTGAAGGTTAACCTGCTCTTGACCACTGCAGGCTCTGGGTCATAAAAAGCTATTTCTAGACAATGTTTAGGAAACTTAAAAAACATCAGGGTTAAGCAATTTAAATGATTGTTATGTTTTTTTATGTGATGTATCATACTGGTTTATGATATTAATTGAATCATGTTATACGTCTTTATACATTGCACTGCTAGGAATGTATCCTTGATATATAGTTGTGTATGTAACTTCTATGAAGACCAACATGTTGCCAGTTCTCTGAGTTGTATTTATTTAAAAAAAAAAAAGCACTAGAATGTTTTACATAAGCTTTGCTGCTTATTTATGTATTTAAGAAACTATTTATTGGTTATTTATAAGATGTCTGCCATGTATTTTAAGATAAATAAATGTGAACATTTGATTTCTAAAAGTTTGAAATTTCTTCACTGACACATTCATCATGTGGGTTTAATTACGCAAATGTCATTTTTGCAGCAGAGGTCACAGGTGATGAACTGTACCACCTCTGCTGCAGCTCTGGATGGAAACGCAGCCGCTAATTTTGATTCTGACCTCATGACCTACATATAACTGCGGGACAGCGAAAACAGCGGAACTTTAAAGTTTCACTTTTTTTGGCGTTTGATACATTCCGTCGCTAAGGTGGACATCGTGTGCGTGAACTCAATGGGAAAGTCCCCGATCACACGTTCTATGACAAGCAATGGGAAATATGCCTGGAAAATATTTTCCACTCCTACTACTAATAAGTCAGCACGCATCACTCTTACCCACCTAAACCACACTGGGATGCTCATCATTACACTGAATTAGAGTTATCAGTTATGGCACGTTCCTTTACCATGCGTGCTAATTCAGTTCATGTGATGCAGTTGTGGTCAGGCATTTCTTTTCCCTCAGGGGTCAAAATTATGACATCTCACATTACTCACTCTTGCTCTGACAGCAGTGGGCGTCTGTCCAGAACAACTTTAACTCTCCAAATAGATTTGTATTTTCTTACATAGCAGTGCCTGCAATGCAGCAAAAGTATAGTGTAAATATATTAAATTAAAAATAAATGGTCAATGAAGGCAGATTCATGTATTTCTTATAAAGTTTACAAAAAAGAATGAATGAATGAATGAATATATTTCTAATAAAGTTTATAAAAATAAAATGAATGAATAAATAAATAGTTGGTCAACTGTAGATTATTTTTTTCTAATAAAAATGAATGAAAAAATAAAAGAATAAATAAATTAATATAAATATCACACTAAAGTATGAAATTATCTATAAAGTTTGGGTAACACTTCAGTATGGGGAACACATATTCACTATTAACTATGACTTACCTCAATAAACAATTAATTTACTGCTTATTAATAGTTAGTAAGGTAGTTGTTGTAGCGTTTATGGTATGGGGTAGGATTTAGGGATGTAGAATATGGTCATGCAGAATAAGGCATTAATATGCGCTTTATAAGAACTAATAAACAGCAAATATGCAAGCTAATAAGCAACTAGTTAAAAGTGAGAATTGTTTGCATGAAGTTAGGTCCTACATGATGCATACAATCTGTCTTAAGATATGATTGTCTACAAAAATCATAAATTTGATTACTTGAATTTTATTAAAGTCTTCTTCACAAGCTTTACGATTTGAGGCATCATTCATGCCCACAGTACAAATAGTGCAGCACATGTTAATTGTCAGTTTAATACTTAGGGTTAGCACTGAAATCCCTAACCATAAGTATGAGCAATAGTAGTAGTGATACTTGACATGGCAAACACTGCTTTCCTTCCTGAAAGGTGTGAAGGGAAATGATTAAACTGCACTTTGCAGCATAAAGGAACTCTTTCAGATTAGATTGTGTGTGGGCACTTCTATAAGGCGCCTGCGTGGGTCTCAATCACCCCAAAAACCAAACACACAACACTCGTCACTAAACCACAGTGCTGCTTTATTTCAATTATCTGCTGCTTCAAAAGTTGATCCCAGATGATGATTGCTCAAGACGACTAACGCCCACCTTCCTGAATGGGAAATGTGTAGGGTTCAGTGGGATGTGGGATAACGGGACGGCCCGCCATTGCAGCAAACAAGACAGGAACTGAAAATAAATTAATAAATTGCCCCACATGTGAGAGTTTATGTGGTTGAGCCCTTTAAACCATAAACTGATACTATCTGAGTTATAACCAGCTGCATAAACTCAAGTTCCTGAGCTAAAACTGCTCTATATCACCTCAGCGCTCAACACGAAGAACGTACATGATGTTGCATTCTTTTTCGATGCATGCATTTTTTTTCTTCATGTCTCTCTGTGGAACACACGAGGAGTTGTGAAAAAGAATGCAGATCTTCAGTCTGTCAAAAGCCATAAAAGTAGTCCATATGTCTGAGAGTCATAATTACAAATTCCAAGCTCAAACTCCCTTGAAGGAATGTTAGTTCACACTGGGGACATCTTTGAAATGTCTCCAGGCATCTTTTTTTCCCTAGTCATTAAAGAACATGCAAGTACATGAACGGGGCAACCTGTCACTCATATGAGATCCACCAATAGCAAACCATCCAATAAATTCAAAAAGCCATAAAAGTAGTCCATACATTTGTATGTTACATTTGTTCTGATGTACATTTGTATGTTACATTTGTTACATTTGTTCTGATTCCAGAAGCCATTTCACTCGAATATACGGCACAATAGGGAAGAAAAGACTAGTGCAACTTCTGTTTCATGGCAACTTTAAAAATAAGGTGGATAGGCCTATCTGTTTACATACAACCAAATAATTGTGAGTAATCCAAATTAAATGTCAATCGGACTGAAAGGAGTGGTGCAGATCTGAAATAATCGGATCAACAGTATAAAAAAAAAAAAAAAAAAACGCATGTAAACGCTTGAATTTAACCTTTTCTCAATCAAATATACCTTGCGCAGTGCTCTTCTACATACATGCTCCGATGACATTACCGCCATAGCTTTCTCTGATTCTGAACACAGAAGTTTTGTTGTCAAATCCAGTAACACTAAAACTTTTTAAAGACTTAAAATATGCCGTATACAATACATTTCATTCAATATTTCATTATATTATAGTAGGTGTTTGTATTCATGTGGTCCCATCAGCCAACCAGTGTTGCCAGGATGTCATTTACCTGTGAATCCAGAGTGCGTAGTCACAAGACATTTACAGAACAGGTGATAAAATAAAAATAAAATACAACAAAAGAATTGCTTCCATGTCTGGCAGACATGCAACGTGGGAATGACAACGGAATCTCTTTGTTTTTTCTTTTACAAATGTCCTATGGAAGCCTGTTTCTGCCACGGAATTAAAAAAAAAAAAAAAAAAAAGTAATTGCAACTTTTTCTCTCACAATTCTGACTTTTTTCCCTTAGAATTGCAAGTTTATAACCTGCAATTCTGAATTTATTACTTGCAGTTGTAAGTTTATATCTCAAAATTCTGAGGAAAAAAGTCAGAATAGCAAGATATAAATTCAAAGTCCTGAGGGGGAAAAAAAGTCTTAGATTTGAGAGATAAATTCGCAATTGCGAGAAAAAAAAAAGTCAGAATTGTGAGCTAACTTTTTCCCCCCTCATAATTACGAGTTTACATCTCATTTGGGAGATTATGGCCCAATCCCAATTCTATTTTATACCCCTTCACCTACCCCTTGCCCCTTGAAACAGAGTGGCAAGGTGTAGGGGTAAAAATATTCCCCTAAGAAATGGGACACCACCATTACACACGTCATCATACCTAGTTTCTTTCATTAGTGTCCTGTAACATTTAACCAGTATGAACAGCAATGAAGTGTGAATATCAAAAGAAATCAGGCGTGAGCACGTTTAACAGATTACTCACTCCCAACGTTGTTTTGCGCTGTATTTTGGACTTAAGAAAACGGCGCTCGGTTTCAGTTCGAAAATGTATGAGCCTTCGAGTTTCCCAAGACGATACAGAATGATACAGAACATACAAGATTGGTGGAGCCACTTTTCCATCGGGCCAAGCTGTTTGTTTAAACGTTTCATTCCGTGCCGAGCCGGCCGGCATCGATATGCTTTTCTACTGTGGTGCTGCGATAACGGAGCTCCTTGCAATGTAATACAAATGAGTCAGTTGTTGCCTTTGTAACGCAAGAGTTTACAGACAATACGAGACGTAAATAGCGACAGCGCTATGAAGGATGACCAGATATTTCTTTTAACTGTATTATTCGTGTTCACATCATTCAAATAGCGCGTTTAGCAAGCTACGGAGAAACTGGCAGCCAGGTAACAAAAGTGATCGATCCTGAGTGGAAATATCACAACCATGATCACTACACGCATTCTAGCAGCACGGTAGTCGGTGTATGCAGGGAAATTTCTCATACCCCTTCATTCGAAGTGTGGTCCCAAAAAATCTTTGTTTGAAGGGCTATCTGGCCCTTCCCCTTACCCCTACCACTCCAGCCAAAAGAGAATCGAGACACCCCTAGCCCTTCACGTGAACGCGCAAAACGAAGGCGTAGGGGAAAGGGAAGGGGTAGAAATGGGATTGGGCCTATATCTCACAATTCTGAGAAAAAAAGTCAGAATTGCGGGATATAAACTTGCAATTGCGAGAAAAAGTCAGAATTATGAGATAAAAAGTCATAATTATCTTTTTTTATTCCATAGTGGAAATAAGCTTCCATAGTGTCGTCCTCCTTATACAGCCTCTCCGTTCCATTTCATGGGCATTTTACCCTTGACTCCATACCCCATAACTGCAAATATTTGACAATCTATTTCACTAAGGTTAAATTCTGTAAACAAAATATTAACATAACTGAATGCATTGCTATGAAAATAAATGCCACTTAACATAAATGACACAAATTGACCACAACCCAAGTTCAAGCACTGACTGAACAAAACATCCTGCATGTTAACAGCACAATTGTTGCTATGCATTTTTGGCTGTTTTTGCAGCATGGCTTGTGTGCGTGCATAAGCATAAGCATGCACATTGAACCTGTGCGTTTGCTCCAAAGAAAGACAAAGAATCATCTTCTTTTGTATGACTTCAAAAAGCAATAATCCAGAACAAAAAGCAAAAGCATGAATCACTCCCTCCATTTTAAGAGATGCATACAGAGTACAAACCTTCTCCACTGCAAAACACGGTCCTGTCATTAAGATGTGCAACATAGCCCAATTGAATGAAAAAAAGATGGTCTTTGCATGAGCCCCACTAACATAAACGCATAATAAATGCGATTGGATGCAGTTACACCTTTGACAGGAAGCCCCTGAGGTTTCCTGTGTTGTAGTGTGAACAGGGCACTTGAATGTGTTTACCTCCAAACACCCAGCAACAAACACACACAGTGGCCTGTTTCTTAGTAGGGTTTCACTAACCACAAATAAAGTGACCCATAAAGCACTTAAAAGAACACATACTGCTCATCTACAACATATTCCTGATGTTAAGGCAGAGGTATAACTATTTTAACACCTGAAATAGTTAACCCAGGTCATTCTAAACCCCAGGTAAATGGAATCCTGGGTTATCTTGCTTCACGTTTCACACTGCTCATAATTTACATGGGGTTAACTATTAATCCTGGGTATTCATAAGATGCTGTTTCACACTGTACATTCCTAAACCCTGGTTTAACATTCTTTTTTGCATAATTCGGTGTCATTGATTGGACAAGCACAGTGCACGACCTGTTTACATAAAGGTTCTCTTCATTTAATGTTTTGCTGAAGGTCCTGAATGGACTTTTCAGACTATAAAAGGTACACTCTAAAAAATGCTGGGTTAAAAACAACCCAAGTTGGGTTGAAAGTGGACAAACCTAGCAATTGGGTTGTTTTAATGTTTGCCCAATGTGCTGGGCAGTTTTATTTAACCCAACTATTGTTTAAAAATTACTAAATGGCTGTCTTAAAATGAACCCAAAATTGGTTGGAAAATTAAAAATCAGACAATTATTAGAGGCATCAATAATAATCAAAAGGTGATCATTTATTAATAAGCAATTTAATGAATGTGTATCTTTAATTATTATTCATTAAACTTATTAAATCAATGTTCATTTATTAAGCATATTAATAAATGTTAATTTCCAACATACTTTGGTTTCAGTTTAAAGGAACACTCCACTTTTTTTGAAAATAGGCTCATTTTACAACTCCCCTAGAGTTAAACAGTTGAGTTTTACCGTTTTCGAATCCATTCAGCCGATCTCCGGGTCTGGCGGTACAACTTTTAGCATAGCTTAGCATAGTTCATTGAATCTGATTAGACCGTTAGCATCTCGCTCAAAAATGACCAAAGAGTTTCGATATTTTTCCTATTTAAAACTTGACTCTTCTGTAGTTACATCGTGTACTAAGACCGACGGAAAATTAAAAGTTGCGATTTTCTAGGCCGATATGGCTAGGAACTATACTCTCATTCCGACGTAATAATCAAGGAACTTTGCTGCCGTACCATGGGTGCAGCAGGCGCAATGATATTACGCAGCGTCTCTCACAAATGTCTCCATGGTTGCAAGGCACGCTCCCTGTGCAAGCAGGGGGTCACAGGCGCTGCGTAATATCATTGCGCCTGCTGCACCCATGGTACGGCAGCAAAGTTCCTTGATTATTACGCCGGAATGAGAGTATAGTTCCTAGCCATATCGGCCTAGAAAATCGCAACTTTTCATTTTCCGTCGGTCTTAGTACACGATGTAACTACACAAGAGTCAAGTTTTAAATAGGAAAAATATCAAAACTCTTTGGTCATTTTTGAGCGAGATGCTAACGGTCTAATCAGATTCAATGAACTATGCTAAGCTATGCTAAATGTGGTACCGCCAGACCCGGAGATCGGCTGAATGGATTTGAAAACGGTAAAACTCAACTGTTTAACTCTAGGGGAGTTGGAAAATGAGCCTATTTTCAAAAAAAATGGAGTGTTCCTTTAAGCAAGCAATACAGGTTGGGCAAACATTTAACCCAACTGCTGGGTTAAAACAACCCAATTGTTGGGTTTGTCCATTTTTAACCCAGCTTGGGTTGTTTTTAACCCAGCATTTTTTAGAGTGTACGTTCCTAAACCCTGGGTTAATGTCCTTATTTGCATATTTCAGTGTCAGTGTCATTGATTGGATAAGCGCAGCACGACCTGTTTACATAAAAGCTTTATATAATATATTTTGCTGAGTGTACTATCAAGTTTATCCTGAATGGACTTTTTGAACTATGAAGGTAAGAATTAAAAGGTCTCTCAACTCTAATTGATGTTTTTTACATCTGCGTTTGACATTTTTCCCCTCAAACACTGAAGCACTGTTCCTACAACGCACAGTGTTTCCGTAACTGTTCAAAGCATGCGAATATGAGGCACGCGATTGGCTGTCGGTTGCTAAGCATCTAGTCGTAACATTCCAACACTGCATCATTTCAGGTCCATGTTTCGGTTACTAACATCAGAAATTTTCAGAACAATCAGTTATCTAAATTAGTTTCATTCTGACCTGGTGAGGAAATTTTAAGCTCTGAAAGCTGTTTTCAGAATACAATGGGGGGAAAATATCACAGAAAAAAGTTGATTCCTTCATAATATGTTTTCTTTAAAATACAGCACTCGCTGTTCAGTCAGAAAAGCAAATGAATAACCAAACAAATTTTTTTATTTTCATTTACCTTGGAAGCAAATAGAACATCCCCTTTTACACTATCATATGTCTTGAACTGTACTTGTATCTTTGCACTTGGGAAAATAAACTTCAAATCCAGTACGTTTCCCCAGTCCATAAACATATGTATGTCTGTTGTCTGCAAGTGCCTCTTGTTTCATCGATATACAACAAATTTGAACAAAACAAACATGCAAACCACAAAGTAATTCAGCATGCAATTTAAACATATTTAAACATGATATTGCAGTGGCATCTGTATGTGGGTTCTCACATAGAGAAATGGTCGCTGATCGGCGGTTTCTCCACCCACTGGCCGTAACCCTTTCTTTCCAGGTAAGACTTCAGCACACTCTTTGCTTCTTGGTACGGCTTTGCCATCATCTTGACGTTCAATAAAGAACGAGACGGTCAATATTAAACGTCCAATACAAATCAGAAGTGAACAACTAGCAACAGCAGCAGCTATTAAGAATTCTTCTTTTTAAAGCTGGACAACTAATAAAAAAAGACTTGATTTTTTTGTCAGTATTCCAGGGTTGTTTCCAGGGCGTTGCTGTTATAGAGTCGTTTTGAGTCAGCTAGTGTGATGTCAGTTTATTTTAATGTAGGGCTGCACGATTAATCTAAATAATACTGAAATTGCGATATGGCTTAGTGTTGTCATGATATTATGACTTCGATTCGATACCCAACTAAAATATCTTGACACCAATACTACAGCAAAAACCTAAAACAACAGGAAAATTAATTGGGTGAGCAAAATGATCAAAATTTTATTTCACAAAATGAGTAATTTTTATTTCACAACATATATCTCAATATAGATATTTTTGTTATTTTATTTTGACTTTGATTTTAGAAATAAGAACAAATATGCAAATTACATTAAGAGATATACAGTATAAGAAAGTGTAGTTTAAGAGTAGTAATTCTAGTAAGAAATACTACAGAATCTGAATAATCAAATGTAAAAAAAAAACAAACACTGCAGTCTTAACTGTATGAATTAAATATACATTGATCCTTATTAAAGTTATAAAGTTATTCAGTCAAGAGCAGTGAGTGATTCTCTTGTTTTCTTTTGTTGTTTGAAAAGCAGGTTTATTAGGCTGCTGTCACTTTAAGATCTAAGGCATGTATCCAATATATTTAAGCACATGCTTTCGCAGCTGTTTACATTTAATAAGACATAATGACTCTGTTTATGTGAATACTCGCCAAGGCTATTTTCTGTGTGACATTATTCTGTGTGTATTTGACCGTTCAAGCGCAATAAGCACAAAATGGAACTGAATTTGGGATTGCATGCTGTGGTGCCCTTCCGCCACCGTTTGTGGTTTATTGCACTTAAATTTTTTTTAACATCAAGCACGTCCCCTTTTCTCATGCATGTACGCATGTTTCTTTATTGCTCTAAAATGTCAATAACTTAAAGCAGTGCTGCACTGCATGGATATCTTACCATACCAGCTCACATGAGAGGACAAAATCTTTGACACACGCAGTGTGCCTGCAAGGAGTGGAACCAGAGCGTTGCATATAATGCAATGCAGGAAATACGGCTCTTATTAAAACACTGTCATTATCGGCAATAATAAAATGAGAAATTGTATTGTTTTAAACAGTAGTGTATGACAATATACTGTATTTCTATTACCGGTATAATATGGCTTAGTGCGATTATCAAATCGCAACGGCTGTGATTAATTAAATAAATGTATGCGCTGCATGTGTCAGAGTGAAGTTTGGCACTGTGTTCGTTTACATAAACAGTTCATGATCCGGTGTTTTCAGTGTCCCAGAGCGGCTCGGTTCACAGTAAATGCTGCTTAATAATAATTATTATTATTGTCAATTTTTAGGCCAAATTGTGCAGCCCTACAAACAAGCACAGCGAAGCTGTTCCTTATTTATAAAGTCATGTGTATAATGATCCTAAATGTGAACTTACAACAGTTTCTGAAATTATCCTATGAACGATTTATAAAGCATTCGTACACACAAAAAAATTCATAAATGCATCTCTCTTTATAAATCGCAGTTGACCTTAAATTCAACCGCAATGTGTATAAGCACATCAACACCTACACAGCGCCCACAAATATCGCTTTATGGTTCAGAATAAGTACGACTCTCATCATCACTGTCAAGGAAATCCAAACGTGCTCTCTGAAAACTTATGTAGGCATAGCCCAGCTTCTGTAAAAAGTGTGTAGGCAAATATTATCATTATTTTCAGGAAATCATTAATATAAATGAATTCATTTCAGTAATTATTAAAAAGCAGTTCTGTTGCTCCTTTATGAGTATAATTACAGTAATGCATGTTGCCTATTTATCTTTACATTTTCCTAAATAATGTTTAAATAATTGAATTACTGGTATATGAGCGGCAAAAATTTTGTATGTATGCTCTCAGTTGGCGTACGCATAAGAACATTTTCATGTTAGTTCTGCTTAAATAAATCACGATTTGTTCCTCACATTTGTCATAGGATACAAAGCTATGGTGTTTAAGACCAATTTAATTTTATAATATCTAATTTTATAATTAGATTTCTTCCCCAAATCATGCAGCGATAGCTGAAATGTAAATAAGAAAGTGCGCAGTACCTTGGCCTCCCTGTATGTGACAGCGGTGAGCAGCTCCTCTCTCTGGGCCTCTTTAGCTACCAAATTAAATCGACTCAACATCGCTGCCTTGCAAAGACGGCTGGCCAAGGCTGGACTGCTCTTAAACGGAGAGCTGGAAAACACAGAATTTATGTTGAGGACATGCCAAGCTCAATAACGCTATTGGGTGGGAATCTTTAGGCACCTCACGATTCCATCCGATTCTGATTCTGGAAGTGAAAATCCAATTACAACACGATTAGTTTAACCATTTAAATTATACCATTTTATTTACTTATTTATTTCATCTGATTCATATTGCAAAGCCTGGGTTTTTCACAGTGCATAAGCTATTCTGCACAATGAAGTTTTCAGAATCGGTTCAAAATCACAATGCTTTACAAACCAAGACATGGTTATTTATTTATACATTTATATAGCATAAAGCCTATTTTTGACCGCTGTATTGTGACAGGTTTAATTTAATATAGTTAAATTACAGAATTACAGTAATGAGAATAACCAATTAGAAGCATAAAACATCTGGATGCGTTATTATAATATAAGTCATGAGAAGTATACATGGATGACACTCACTCTTCGGTAGACTTCCCCTCCAGAGCATTGACCATCTCCACCATAAGGTCTCCGTGGCTCCAGTTAAGGCTGAGGGACTTCTGGGTAGGGTGTGCGTCCGGAGGCACGGCCGAGGACACCAGGCTGATGTGCGGCCGGTAGACGCAGTAGTACAAGGGAAGTGCTGAGGTGATGCCATCCACACGCTGGTTCACTGCCATCTCTATACCGCGAGTATCACTGCAGCTGCCATCGCCTGAGGAAAACAAGAACACCAGGTAAAAAACGCATTAACAGCACCTGGACTAGTGGTTGACCAAATATTGATATTTTTAAAGAGGACCTATTATGCTTTTTTACATTCATCTTTCTTTATTGTGTAATGTCACTGTTTGAGCATGAAAAAGCTCTGCAAAGTTCCACAGCACAGAGTCATTTCAAAGGGAGTTATTCTCTATATTATTACGATATACAGTTTCTGAATTCCCTGAAAAGCCCCCATTGTAGTCTTGAGTTTTTTTCTGGGAATAAACACGTCACAACATTCCGCAACAAGTTCAGTTTTTTCCGTAATTTGAATACGGAAGGCGGTCTGAAGGAAGCTGGATATTTTACTTCATAACTTGTTAAATATAGATATTTTTTTTTTTACACAAACGCATCGCTTTGCTTCAGAAGGCCTTTATTAACCCTCCGGAGCCGTGTGGTAAAGGTTTATAATGGATGGAGACACTTTCTCCAGCTCATACTCGTTTGGTAACGCATACTGCCATTATAAAGCTTGGATGCGTCAGGATATTTATTAATATTTCTACGATTGTCTTCGTCAGAAAGAAGAAAGTCATACACACCTAGGATGGCTTGAGGGTGAGTAAAACTTGGGGTAATTTTCATTTGAAAGTGAACTAATCCTTTAAGGGCTCCTTGCGGTTCTATGCCAAAAAGCTTGATGGTTTAATGTTTGAAAATGAATTAAGAGAGCCAAAAACATTAGTGCTATAATTTTACAGTTATATTGTAAAATAAAATTGTTATTATTATTGTTATTATTATATATTTTTTAAATACTCAATTTTTTATTTTTTACAGCGAAAAATTACAATATTAATTAGGGCTGTCAACGTTAACACATGCAATTAACTCAAAATCCAAAAAAAATCTAATATAATTTAACGCCAACAAATTACTGAAGCACATGTAATTGCGTCATTTACGTATTGTACATCATGCAGTTAGATGATCTTAATCTTATAGTATTTTTCACAAATAAAGAAATTGTTTAAATAATTGAATAAAAAAAAAAAAAAGAAGTACACACTGTAACCAACGGTGCCCTCAGTAATCTGGTAACTCTGTGAACACTGGGAATAATACTTTTTCAAATAAAGACTAGTTTTACATATCACACCAAGTGAATATGACATAAACACAACATAGTGATATAGCCAACTGGATTTGGTACAGCAGTTTTAAAACAAAGCTTCAAAGTTTGTTGATTATGTCACTGTCAAAATAAAAGTCCCACATCCGACACGTTGGCCAAAAAGAAAAACATACCACCCAATGCAATAATTAAAACATGCCAATTATCAGTCGATATATCAGCCTTGGCTATTTATCAGTCAACCACTAGCCTAGACTGTTCGTCATTGGGATTTACTCTAACTTACCAATGAAGATGCTGCTCACATAGACTGGCTCAATGAAGTGGCTCAGTAATGCTCCCTGGAAGCCCAACACCTGCCACTGCATGATCTTATCAGTGGCGGACATACTGACCACATGTGAGCCCATCTGCTCATACGAGCTGGAGAACTTGGAGAAGACCTTCCCTTCCACCACCACATGAAGACCAATCTGATTATTCACCTCCCATGCTGAGATGGACAGAGGGTTGAGGCGGCTAGAAAACAAGGACAACAACTGTGATTTAGTTTAACAAATTTATACCATTTGCAGTATGTAAACCTGATTATTTCTGTGAAATGTTTTGCATGAAAAGTATGTGTGTGCTATATTTCTTCAAGATAAAGGCCATAATGTGTGCATGCACAAATGAGGAATAAAAAAGCTTGAGCTTGACCAATTAAAAAGAAAATGTCAGATTTTAACCCTATAAAGCCTACTGTTTAATATTTGATATGCCAATTTCTGAGGCCTGTAAATGATCAACATGATCAAAACTGCTGAAAATCCTGTTTCACACAATCCACTACATGACTTTTGTCATCCAATTGATAATTTTCCAACAAGTAAAAGGCCTTTTAGTATAATTGTAAAAACATGGTTCACATGTCTTTTTGCTGTGAAATCTTTACTGGTTTTTATAAAGCAAACATAAGAATAACTTTTATATTGTTAGTAATATGCAAAAGACGAACATTTACTGGACACTTAGTCACTTAGGTTTACTTGATTATCCATACATCTTTTTTTTTAGAAAAAATCATGTTCAAATGTGAGTATCAAATATGATCATCAGGCTTTTGAGGAAGGTTTATTAGTTCATCTCTCAATCATCATTGTATTGCACTGCATTATGTTTTAAAACTACAGAGCTTTGATAATAAAACTAAGCATTTAAATATCATCTTACTAAGACATATTATTGGCAGATATAGAGTGACGACTCATATTTATATGCATTTTATGAAAGTAGTCTGCTATGCTGTTTTAAGTATTGTGATTTACATTACAAGCATCAGAATTTCATCTTACTTTTTGTCCATATAAATATCAGCATCTGCACCAAATTACATATTTTTGCTCCATTTGGGCCTCTGAATAAACTTGAGCTGTTGTTATTTCATATGTCAGGCTTTACAGGGTTAAAGTTAAAGAAGAGCAGGATACTGGCCTTCATCAGGCCTGACTCTCTTTGTTTATACAGTCTATATAAATGCAAGTGTGTGTGAGTGTGAGTGTGTGTACAGTTGAGAAGGTATCTGTGCCGCTCCTTTGGGCAGTTGGCTCAGGTACAGGTGTAGAGTGATGTGATTTTTGAAGCTGAGGAGCTTTGTGGTCTGGTCCTGCTGAAATACTGACTTCTCCTCCAGAGCGCTATTCTTACTGAAGAACAGCAACAGATTCCTATACAGAAACCTATGGCACATTCAAAAGACACTCTAAATTACACTCATCTGTGCTTTAAATCAACTACAGAATAATTAATTATCTTATATTTGGCTAATTCGAGTTCGATTGACCAACAGAAGTGTATCTTCTAGCACTGTCAATGGATTAACATTTTCAAATACCTTTGGTGAATTTATAGTAAATATTACAAACAAAAAAAAAAAACTTGATGTAAAGCAATTTTAATGTTTTTTTTAAAGAATTACCATTATGCTCACCAAGACTGCATTTATTTGATCAAAAGAAAAACCAGTAGTATTGTGAAATATTTTTTCAATTTAAAATAACTGTTTTCTATGTGAATATACTGTAAAATGTAATTTATTCCTGTGATCAAAGCTGAATTTTCAGCATCATTACTCCAGTCTTCAGTGTCACATGATCCTTCAGAAATCATTCTAATATGCTGATTGATATCAATGCGGAAAACAGATGTGCTGCTTCATATTTGTGTGGAAACTGATACATTTTTCATTTTTAATGTGTCCTTGCTGAATAAAAGTATTAGGGCCCTATCATTCACCCGGCACAATGCGACGGCAGGCGCGACAAGTGTTTTTTGCTAGTTTCAGCCTGACGCAGTTATCATTTTCACGTCCAGCGCCATGTTGTTTAAATAGCAAATGCACTCACGCACATCTGTTCGCCCATGGGTGTGCTGGTCTAAAAACGATATGTTTCCCCCAACAAAAACCTGGTCTAAAGTCAATGGTGCAGAATTCTTTTTGTTATTTAAAGTGCACGTTAGTAATATGCGCCTACAGGCGGGTGCACAACGTGCGGACACTCTGCTTGTTACACAGAGGGACGCGCAGCAGCACACAAACATTTTTAAATATTAAAAATTAAAAGGATTCCTCTCTAGAGAAGCATTCAGTCTTTCCGCTTGCAAATTCCGCCATGTAAATAGCAAATCCGCCATGGTGCAAGTGTAACTGGCTTTTAAAGTGAATGGGAGATGAGACTCTGGTGTGTTTTTTGGGCGTAATGTGCAATAAACCAATCAATGACTCATTAAGAGACTAGGTACAACCCTATTGGACCATGCACCTGGCGCGCCAACAATTTTTTCCATTGTTAAACTAGCAAAAGAGGATTCAGACACGCCCTAAGTGCACATGCGCTTTAATTGTAAAAATAGGGCCCTTAATGTCTTTAAAAAAAATTCAAACACTGTTTCAGTTTTGTAAGGAAATTCACACATGGGCACAAAGTTTCAAACCCATTTCAAGAATTTAAGCAAAAAGGCTTCAGATCACAAGTTTTTTTAGATCATGACACATACATTTTTGACACACAAGCCTTTGACTGGTAGAATAAACACAGAGCAAACCACAGCGACCAAAAGCTTTTTGGACAGTGCCAGATTTTCTCTGAACTGGCCATCAAAGACATGAGCAACATGAACATCAATGTGATTATCACCTGCAACAGCTGAAAATCCCATTTACCTCATTAATGATCTCCGGGCAGTTACCACTGCGTGTGAATCATGTAGGATTCGTCCTGTGGGTGCTGGACTGGCTTTGGTATTAGAACTGCCCGTTCCGAGAGCAACAACCTCAGATCCTGTTGCTGCATTCAAAACACAGGACAGTTTGGATTAGACTTATATAAGCTAGCACAGACAAGAACGGCATATCAAAATCAGTCAGATGATACAATGCACAAACTCCATCTACAAGGGGTGCTTGCATATTTTGTTGGGGCGAGTTATGCACCAGTGGCCTATTTATGGCCTATTATACTTTTGTGTATGTTTAATTTTCTTTAGTGTGTAATGTTGCTGTTTGAGCATGAAAAAGTCCCTCCAGCGGGAGTTATTTTCTATATCAGTGTCACTTTTTCTGAACAACCTGAAATGCATTCATTGTAGTCTTGATTTTCTTCCGGGAACGAACACGTCACAATATTCCTCATTTAAATAATTCCCGCCCAAGGCATAAACAGAATAAAGCGGCGGGGCCTGGTTGAGTGAGTTTGTAGCGTGTTGAAACTGGCAGTTATGGTAAGGGGCGAGACATTTCCCAAACACGCTTGAAGCGCTTGACCAATCACAAAACACTGGTCCAGCCGGCCAATCAGAGCACCTTGAAGGAGAGGCTTCATAGAGACAGGAAGTAAAACAGGGATGGGCAACTGGCGGCACATGGGCCGGATATGGCCTGAAATACCTTTAAATACAGCCCGCTAGACTACATTATACCCTGATAATCAATTTTAAAACATACAGAGTAGTATGTGCACGCTAATGTGAACGTTCACCAACATGAGCAAAAAGAAATGAAATGACAATGAAAATCTAGTTTTCCAGTCAAGATGGGAAACAGAGGGAGCATCCATTTTTTTTTTAAAAATTTGTAATAAAAGATTTTCATTTAAATTGTTATTACATCACTGCACACAAAGAGAAGTATGAAAGATACTGCGGTGACGACCGAGTTGCTCTTACTTCTCAGATTTAAAAGGTAAAATACATTGTCAACAAAACATTTTTGCCAAATGCAGAACAGAAATTTATGCACTGAATTATGTTCTTAATATATTCTTATATTTTTATTAATGGTAATATGTGAATTTGAAGAAAAGCCAGGAACTCACAGTGCCTTAAAAATTGTCAAAAAAAACAAAACAAAACAAACAAACACTTCAAAAAAGCCTGCACACTCTAACAATGAAGGGGGGCCCCCAATTGCAAGATAAACCACTGCTTTAATGAAAAAGTGGCAAACGCTTTCAGTCACGTCACCTTTCTCAATGATCTATGTAATCATGTGACCTCTTATATTGGCTCCAGCACTGAGCATTGTTAACTAGGCATTGAGAAAGGTGACATGTGACTGAAACTTTTGACACTTTTTCATTAAAGCAGTGGTTTTTATCTTGCAGCTGGTGGTTCCCCTTCATTGTTAGAGTGTGCAGGCTTTTTTTTCTCTAATATGTGAACTTGGAATAACAATTTTTTGAATAAGCACTTTTTAACTGTTCTCTGACTCTGAGGCTGTTGAGAATGTCCTGTAGACTAGTAAACAATATGACCTTTGTACATTTGCTTGTTGCAAATTTACAGACAATGCAATTGAGATGTTTACATTTGCATGTTGGGGTAATATTGCTTGTCATCCCATTTGAATTAGCATAACTGCACAAGTTTTGTAATTAATAAAATCTTTAAAAACAAACTACATTAACTACACATTGATTTCCCTCAATAAAGAGGAAGACAGTGTAAATGTCTAAGTGTGGATTAGCAATCTGGCCACTTGGCATAAAGGAGAAAAAATGCTGGCCATTGTAATTATCAAAGTTGCCCATCCCTGAACTAAACAATAGTGTTACTGACAGACTGGGAAAAGAGGGGCTGCAACAATGGCAAATATGGGAAAATAATGTGCTTTTGAACATTCAAGGATGAAAAACTATTCTAGTAGAGCCCAAAAACAAAATCAAGACTTTGTATAAGGGCATAACAGGTCCACTCTAAAGCTTATTGAAGGGTTATAAAGAGATTTTAAAAACTCATATCAGCATAAAGTAATGCATTTTCTTGGTAATAGTAAAGAATTATAAGCACCAATAAAAATCAACTTTAAAACTGAAAAATGTCAAGTTTTCATGTGACGTCAGTCACACACTTATAGGAATTGCCCGCCAGTCATTTTTACCAGGCTTGTACTAAGTATTAAAGTAGTAAGACAGTGATTTTAAAAGACCAAATTCAAAAAACACCTTATTAATGATGCATACTATGCACAGGCAAGCAGAATATAAAAACAGCGCACAGTTTCTCGTTAAGCCTTAACCATTATAAAGAAAACAGTTAACCAATTAGCGTGTTGCGTTCATATTCTGGGCTCATTTGCTCGCCTGTATGCAATAAGCTCAATAAGCTTTATACTGAATTTGATCTTTTAATATCATGGTTTTAGTACATTAAGGCACTTTAAGTGTTTTTCACGTTAAGCATTTTAGAATGTCCTGTGTTTTTAGTGATTAAAATATTTCAAGTGCTGTACTGCATTTTGTTCACATGTTTTTGTTTTTCCTCTTTTGAGATGGAAAACTAACAGGCCTGTGCTGCAGTTCTATGGATGTTTTGCCCTCCGGGTCTCTGCACCGGTCACGTGACTGAAAACTATGAAGTAATTGCGAAGGCCTAACACGTTACTGTATTATTCATCCCACCACTTTCAAGCAAACCCATCAAAACACAGGTAGCAATCAGGCAAATCTAACTGCCATCTGAGACTGTCTCCACAATTCCCTTCCTTTTACTGTAAATGTTTCCAAGCTTAGAACAAGCTTGTCAACACCAATGACCTCTCGGCTTCCTTGACCATTTCGCTTGTCTAATATCCTGTGGATGTTACCTATATAATTAAGAATCCTCCAACATTTCCTGAGTTTTAGTTTTTTTGGTTTGCTTTCAATATTACATCATTTAATTGCTTCCTCTTCCAGTACATTTCAATATTTGGTGCACCATTGTTATCCAACGACTTGTTGTCTATACTAAGAGATTCAATGCGGAAATTCCAGTCTGCCTTCATTTTTAAGTGCCCCCGTGATATTACAAATGCAACAAACAGGCGCCATTTGTTTAAAATATCACATACGACTACGTTAATTCTAAAAACAAACAATAGACGTCTATTTCATAAAGCTAAATTTAATGTCAACAATTCCCATAACATCCTGCTGTAAGTACTATTTCCCGAAACCGTCTTTGAGTGGGAAGTGCTTTAGTGTGAACAAGATAAGTTCATTCTTCACATGTTTGCTATGGTTGTACTCATGTCTGCCCTAATGACCTTCCCATGTCTGACAAGTGTTTTTATTTATCACTGTCTCTGAATTTCTTACAGGTTTCCCACACCACCAATTAAAAAATACATGGCTTTTTCATTTATTTTTGATTACTGGATAAGGATTACTGCGACAAGACTGCTAAAGCAAAGATTTCCACTTGGATGTCATGTCCCAATCAATGGAATAAATTGAACTAAACAGTTATACTTAGTGTATACGTCTCCAAAGAAATATGATTTGAATACACCCCAATGGAGTATTCAGATTTGTGGAGGAAGACTGATTTGTTTACACTGAAGGTGAAGTTCCCCGCAAACATTGCTCTTATAGTTTCAGAATCGCCATCAAACAATAAAGTATCGACGTAAAACTTATTAATGGTCATCTAGATTAATATGGTGACCTAATGCAAAGTATATGCAAATATGTGTATTATTTTGCACCTTATGCAAAATAATGTCTGTTTCAAAAACGTTTGATGTTGCGATTGTTGTAGAGGGGATCCATGTCACATTTCCCCTCAAAAAAAAAAAAAAAAAGAAACTAAAAAGAAATCAATCACTTTTTTCATTGCAACATGATTTTTTAAGACAATTAATCCAATTTATACTACCAGAATTACATGCGTTTAAATTTTTAAAAAAAATCACTTAAATTTTCCTATAAATTGATTGTTTATATAAATCAGCATAAATTAATGCATTTTTTTGCATTACAGTAACAAGACTTTCTTAACTGTCATGAAAAATGTCAATGTAAAAAGTATAAAAGGCTTCATTTTATATATATATATATATATGAATGACGATGCAGATTTTGTGCAGGATAGATTATATGGCAAAAAGGAACAATTTAAATGTCACATGACGTATCAATACAAATCCCACAATGAAAAACTGTGGTCTGACATCCTGTGCGTCTGACTTACGGGTGAGCATGACAAATGCAGCCACTGTTCCGCCACAGCCAGAGAATTCTGGGTAACTGTCCATTAGCTTGGTGAACATCTCCCTCACCACGCTGGGAACCTGATCCTTTATGGGGTTCTTTCTTTCTGCGTTAAACCAACCGAAAATGAAATTATTAGTCACGTTCACAAATATTTCTTTAGTGTGTAATTCACTGTGATTAGACACTCTGGTGTCAAAGGTTGCTATGGCTAAAACATTTGAGTGTTGACTATAGCTTTTCTTAACTGGGCTATTAAATACATGCAGACTGACTTTAAGAATGAATTTACCAATCACAGCTCTTCCAGAATGGATTTCTGGGATTGTTGAGTCTTTTTCTCTTACTGGCAGAGGAGGAGGCCCCACTGAACAAAACACACAAACAAACAAAAGAAAACATGAGTAGTGCTTGCCCATGCAATGAAGGTTTGCATTTACTAAAAAAATGCAGTTTTTGGGATAGCACTGTCTTACTGGCTCAAGTCCGACCACGAACAAATGGTGCGAGACATATAGTATGCACTCAAGACTTATGCACTCAGGTTTATTAATAGGGTCAGGAGTTTGTTGAAATCCCCAAACCTAACTATGAACCACAAGTAAAATATAAAATAAAGTCAAGTAATAATGCAATAGATAAGATTAAATTCCGGCACCACCCCGATGTGTGAATGTGAATTTTTTTGTGTTAAAAAAAACAAATGTTACACCCCCACCTCAAACAGGAAAGAGCTTCACCACGGTTTCAGTGAATGACTATGGGGTTGTTTCGATGGGAGGGAGCACAGCGAGGATGTTCTCTTTCATCTGGGGAAACTTTCACATTTAATTTCGAAGTTTGCATATTTACATTAAAAATGGAAGGGCTGACTAAGTGTTTGCATCAGTTCTATGGAAAGTGTCAAACAGAAGGTCACACGATTTCTGCCTCTTATTTGCAAGAAGGCTTGCAAAGCAGACCATTAATGACAACAAACAGTGCCAGGAACAATAAAGGGTTAAACCACATAGCTAAAGTCAGGTGTTTCACATTTATACATTTTATTACTTTATTTAATAAATAAATAAAAAATATATATTATTTGCTTTTCTCATTTTTAGATAAACTATTCACTTTTTCATGTTTTTGAAAGCAGTCTATTAGGCTGCATTTATTTGATCAAAACTACAGTAAACTCAGTACTATTGTGAACTGTTTTTAATGCATTTAAAATTTTTGTCATATATTCCTGTGATGCAAAGCTGAATTTTCAGCATCATTACTCTAGTCTTCAGCATCACATGATCCTTCAGAAATCATTCTAATGAACTTATTTACTTAAGTCATTAACTTATTTATTTACATAAACTTATTTATTTAAGTCATTAAATGCAAATCTTGCACTCCAGCATGGTGCATATTCTGTGCGTCAATGAACTTTATAGTCACAAGAAATATGGTAAGTAGGGGTGTAACGGTACACGTATTCGTACCGAACCGTTTCGGTACAGGGCTTTCGGTACGGTGCACGTGTGTACCGAAGCATTACACTGCAACATAGCCTAACCACTAATAATCGCATATAATAACCGCATTACTTTCGATAAGAAGCAAAGTGTCATCCTTCAAATTCTGTCCACGAAATCATGAAATTCAAACAGAAAATGCTGTTTTGACGCTCTTTGATGCGGCGTGACAGATCACTGTACAGACGCCTCAGTTCAACCAGCAGCGCAAGCGCAGAGCGCGATCATCTCTTCCTCTTTAATACTAGTTACAGAATGAAAGAACATCTGAAGTTATGTTGAAAGATACAGTACAACTTACTGAAACAGTCATATCT
Source organism: Mylopharyngodon piceus (assembly GCA_039654765.1). Taxonomy (NCBI): domain Eukaryota; kingdom Metazoa; phylum Chordata; class Actinopteri; order Cypriniformes; family Xenocyprididae; genus Mylopharyngodon; species Mylopharyngodon piceus. The sequence continues at coordinate 29,807,802 of CM077439.1, forward strand.
CTTGTAATCGCTCAATCAGTGTTTCAACGGTAGAAAGACATCAATGAAAGCTTGTGAATAATGTCATGTAGCATTTACCTCACAAAAGCCATTCAGGTGTCCTCTACAGCTTGTTAGTTCGCTAGAGAAATGAACTCTTTCGCTTAATAAATGCACTATATTAGCCTATATATTCATTATATTTTACTTAACCTTTTAGTGATGTATTATTTAATGTATGTTTATATAAATCTGTCATGAAAATGACAGCCACTGTGTAGAAATGATTATATTTCAACAACGAATTGGAGTAAAAACATTTAGAAGTTAATGCAAAAACTGCCTTAGGTGCAGCTTACATGTTTTCATACAATTTTTTATTTGAGTCTTGATTATTTTATCTAAAAATAAAAAGCAATGGAATTTAGGCTAATAGTTTGGGCTCAGTTGTTAACTTTTAAATTTATAGTAGCATAATGTTCAATAAGGGCTCTATAGGGTTTATAGCATTAGCAAAGATAATTTTTTTATCCTTAAGAAACTTTTAGTTATAATTTAATTTAATTTAATATATTTAAAGACAAAAACACAATTTGTTCAGTAAACCACTGTTTAATAAAAAAAGCAATTTTATGTTTAGTTTTATCCCCACCTGCTGTACCGAAAACCGTACCGAACCGTGACTTCAAAACCGAGGTACGTACCAAACCGTGAGTTTTGTGTACTGTTACACCGCTAATGGAAAGTGATGTTTGATATCAATATGCATCTCAATTAGGGATGCACGATATACCGGCCACCATATCGGTATCGGCCGATATACAGTCAAACCAAAATTTATTCAGACACCTTGAACATTTCACTCATTAATACAGTTTATTTACTATAGTTTAAAAAATGGTAATAAAATATGACAAGATCTCAGTGTTAAACTGTGTCAGAAAAAATTTATCTTAATTATGTTAGATAACACTTAAGCAAAACATGGTCAAGTCAAAGTGTCTAATTAATTTTTGGTCCCAAATTTTTATCAATTTTACTGGTAGTCCACTGTATGAAGAATTTTTGGGTATAATGTGTTACAGTTTACTTTATTTTGCTATCCTCACTTACATAAATGAACTATAGTGTCCTGCACCCACTAGTAAAAATATATCAAAAATTATATCTAGTGTCTGAATAATTTTTGGTTTGACTGTATGTTCATTTTTAATGTTATCGGTCCGATAAGAAAATTTGGCCGATAAATAATGAATTATTTCCTTTAGCTGAGACACTTCAGATTCGCACTGTCTGCCATTATGGTTTTGAATTGCTTGAAATATGATTGAAATCACTTCAGAAAGGAAAATATAGTGCAACATACAGCGCAAGTCTGTCATATAGGCTACATAATATTATAATGAGAACATTATAATTGTGTGTTTGGGACATGGCTTCTAATGGTGAGACTTTTGTTTTTGTAATCAGGGTCTCAAAAATTATATAAAAATTTGGATTTAGATTTATCGGCCAATATATCGGCTATCAAATATAAAGAATTATCGGTATCGGCCAAAATTTTCATATCGGTGCATCCCTAATCTCAATCAATCATTTTTGATTCTCACTGAATAATTTACATTGATTCTCAATGAATCATTTACATTCATGCATTTGGCAGACGCTTTTGTGTTTTCTAGCTTTCAGTAAGTGGTCAAACTCATCATTAGATTATTACCGGAAACATCTGAAGGTATCCCATCATTTTCCAGACTTGCTATGAGCTCTTCAAGGGCCAGTTCAGCTGCTTTGGCCCTGGCTTCTTTCTTTGTGATGCCCATTCCGGTCTTATGCTGGATTCCATCAATCACAGCACAGAACGCAAAGTAAAACCCCGTGATTCCTGCTGCTCAAAAACAAAGAAAACAAATGTTGAATGCATCTATGAGCTGGACAATGCACTACTCAAAATCAGGAGGGATATTGGGAAATCTGCTGATTACCAGTGGTAACGGTTTCTTTCAGATCCAGTTGAAACTGCAAAGTTTGAGAGAGCTGGTACAAGGCCGACACTGGATGTGTATCTCCTCGCTTATATCTGTCAATCAATTCACGGGGAGGGCTTTTCTGTTTGGAATCTGAAAAGAAGACAAAATTGGCAGCGGACAATGTTGATATAATGTGAATCAGTCCGTAAGTGACTAAAGCTGATAACACAGTGACTAAAAATTTGTGATTTGACTGCACTGATATGGAGCTGAATGATGACACTATTGACTTCTGTAGAGCTGCTTTGTTTTAATTCAACTTCATTTCTTAATTGATGAATTTTGCTAAATGACAAATTATGCAGCATTGACACTATTATTGAAGTGAATCAACATTGAACTGACCCGAGCGAATAATGACACTACTGTCTTTTCAGAGATGCTTTACAGCAGAATTTAAATGCGTTTTAATATTTGATGAATTTGCATCATTGATTCTGTTACTGTATTTTTGCTTTGAAACAATCTGTTTTGTATAAAGCGCTTTATAAATAAAGATGACTTGATTTGACTATTTGTGCTCAAATAATATTTGTCTTTGTAATATTGCCTTTGAAATTATTTTCATTATTACTTGAGGTCACTAATTCCTCTGACCTCTCACTCTTACTGAGAAATACATCACATTACAGAAGTAAAACAGGTTGCAAATGCCATTTCATGTAGATTTTAAAACACAAAAAAGAAGTCATTTTTCAATGGAAATGTATTTGCCTAAAAAAAAAAAGCAATGGTGAGTCTGTCCAGAAATACAAAAGAATAAATGAAAGAAAGAATAAACACTTAACTGATTTTGGTTGAGGCACTTAATGGTTGTCCAGGAAGATTTTTGTTGTTGTTGATGTCATTGAAAGGTGAAGGAGATGAGATGTTTGCCCAGCAGCTGTGGGGCATGCTGGACCCTCTCGAGGATGCACCCCTCATCATCATCTTCATCGAACAGCTTTAGGGAGAGAAATACACATAGAGAGATAATAAAGTTAGATATTAATTAGTAGAAAGAAAGACAAATAACTACATGCAGCGTTTACAGGAAAACTCACATCAGAAATTATGTTTTTGGTGTTTTATCAAGCAGTTCTGTAATTCCTAATGGCCTATGGCTTTATTATGATGATGATGATGATGATAATGATGATTCGGTTAACATGAAGGAAGAGCGTTTAAACGTTTAACAACGTTTAAATTCGTGTATTAGTTTGCAAACTCGTATTAAACACATTCAAACACTCCCATATAAACACAGTAGTGAAATCTGACAGGTTAGGGTAAAATAAAGCGGACTGAAGTTAAAAAATGAAAAAAATATACGTCGGTTAGACGCTAGTCACGCTGCTAGCGCGCTAATTAAGCTAAACTAAACAATAAATACAAACTTATATTGTTTGTGATGTATTATAACTGATCGATGAAGCAGTAAATTTTATCGTTTTATCTTCAAACAAACACAATTACACACTAATTCACATGAACATACGCTCACGCGCTTACCCTGAACGATTCACTCAACACAACTGAATCTGATCAACTGATCCAATCACAGACAGATACACAGATAGACAGATAGACAGATAGATAGATAGATAGATAGATAGATAGATAGATAAACACACAGACAGATTATGGAAGGCCTTTTCCGCCACATATAAAGGGCGGGGAAATCATGCTCTGGTAAATTATGACATAAAACGTAAAAATTATGACTTTAAAAGCCATAAGTATTTGATAAAAAGTCAAAATTATGACATACTAATTGTCATTATTATGAGTCATAAAGTTGAAATTATAACTTTAAAAGTCATGATTACGAGATGAAAAGTAGAAATTATGACATACTAAATCAAAATTATGACATAAGGTGCCTGGTTTCACAGACAGGGTTTAGGCCTTAGTTCGATTAGTAGCTTTTTTAAATGTACCTTAGAAAAAAACATTATTGGTGTGCATCTTGAGACAAAAAAATGGCTCTGACATATTTTAAGATCTGTCAGTACAAGTTGCTTTCAGTTAAAACAGCTCAAACATGCATTTAAGTATGGGACTAGCTTAAGTCCTGTCTGGAACCGGGGAAATTATGACTTAAAAAGTAAACATTATGAGATAAAAATGTGGAAAAATGACTTTTTATTTCATAATTTTGACTTTTTAAGTCATAATTATTACTCTTTGTCATCATTTTAACTTTTTATCTCATAATTCTTACATTCTATGTCATAATTTCATCTTTTTATGTCATAATTATTACTTTTTAAGTCATAATTTCAACTTTGTTTCTCATAATTATGACTTAGTATGTAATAGTTTCAGCTTTTATGTCATAATTATAACTTTTTGTCATAATTCTGACTTTCTATGTCATAATTTCAGCTTGTTAAGTCATAATGTCGACTTTGCATCTCATAATTATAACTTAGTATTTATAATTTTGACTTTTTATGTCATCCAGAGCATGTTCTCTCTCTCTCTCTCTCTCTCTCTCTCTCTCTCTCTCTCTTACAGTATGTGGCAGAAATGGTGCACAGGCTTTTATCTACATCTGGAAGAGATTTCTACACACACACACACAAATATGTGTATTTTCTTGTAAGAGCTCAACCACGAAATTATTTTTTCCCTCTTTTTTTTTCCATTAGTGACAGCCCATTACAATGACCCGTGAGTAAAAGTGAAAGTGATGGATTGTGAAGGTCACCAGGAAGTAACATCAAAACCGGTTGTGCATTTAGGGACAACAAAGGGGTTTTTAAACAGTTACTCATGAAAACAGAGTTTTCCAGAGATGTGTATGACTCAACACTCTGTGTGTGTGTGCAACCAGAAAGCGCTATAGACCTTTTTTTTCATGATCTAAAAATAGAAGACCTTTATTAACCACAAAAACGCAATGTTGACATCAAAAGAAGAGGGGACAAACTTTGTGTGAGCCACATGCTTAGATTTTCAACCTTTTTAAAGATGATAACAGAGGAATCTGTTGCCAAAAACACAGAATTTCAACGTGCCCAGTTATTAATTTATTTATTATTATCAGGCCTATTTATTCAGACATTCATCCAGTCAATAATGGCTAAAAAAAAGCTAAAATATAAGATTATTTTGACTTGTTTAATGTTTTTATAACATAAATGCTATTAATCCATTAGTATTATCTCTTCAATTTAATTTAATTCAGTGCATTTTGTGTTTTTTTTTTTTGTTTGTTTGTTTTTTTTTTTGATGTACAATGCTTTAATTTATGGAACAATCATGTGAAATGATATCTGATCTAATAAATAAAATCTTCATTATTTTTTCCAAAAATAAAAAAATACTGTTACTATCAGAAATGGAATGATCAAAAATAATAGATGCAAAACTCTTCACACGGTGTTTGCTAACCTCAGAAAGGCCTCAGTTTAGCTCATTGTCGCGTGTATATTTGATGCATGTATTAGAGGTGATAGATCCTTGGATAATTCAATGTTTATCAGCAAAGTGGAAACATCTGCGGTGTTTTTGACGGTGGAGTCCTATGGTGAGCAAAAGAGCAAGACATCCTACCTCAAAGCCCACACACTAATATTGATGCCTGGAAATAAGAACATGACGTCACTGATATCATTCCCCTAACCTCTGTTTCCATGTAGACACAATCCTGACTCTGCTCTCACTGTTTTTTATCCTTAATAATTTAGTTGATTTGCAAATGCATTAATGCCCAAAGGATGTTTAGCATGACCAGGCCGAGTGCGCAGGGAATGGTGTGCAATGACATGCAAAGTGCAGTGTAGGTGTTGGTTTGACACACTGTGGTTCATTGCTTACTCAGTGGTACAGTAAACACAAGCAACTCTGTTGGATGGGTTGCAGATATTATCTATAATCTAAATTATTTATATATTATGTAGGAGTGCTTATTCCACTTTGTCAGCAATCATTGGTGATCTATACGATGAGGCATTTCAGCTTTTCAGCTAATTGGCGACGGAAGTCAAAACCAACAAGATGTTTGCCAGTAATGATAAACATTTTCACGCCTCAAGGTTCAAACATTTCCTTGGCATTTTAACATTTCACTGTGAATGTTGGAAAAGGGCCCAGACTGATGACTAACTGACGAGTTTTGATTTATTATTATTAACACATCTGATACTGTATCAACGAGCAGAGAAGCCAGCAATGAGACAGAAAAAGAAGAAATACTGAAAGCTTTAAGCCTTTGATATATTTCATGATGATGATCAGGCCTGGATTTGGTTATGGGTTTAAAATGAGTTTAGGGTATGATGTAACCCAGGTATTACTAGCAGAGAATTAATAAAACTGAGAATTTATTTCAACTAATTGTCTTAATTGAATTATTGAACATGTATTCCAACACACTGTGAGTGTTTTACTGGTATATGTTTGAAAATATGCCCTCATTAAGGTAAAACATGCCCCGGAAAATCAATTCCAGTCGAGCAAATATTGTTCCTCAATAAAAAAGCCAAGTTCAGCTAATGCATGAAGTCTAGAGTCTTTCTTTTTTTAAATTTTAAAATTTTTAAATTTTTTTATGAAGTCTAGAGTCGGATTGACTCTTGCAAACTGCTCTGTTGTGCCCCCTTCTGGTGCAGATTGATAAAACACAAGCTACTCCAACAATTCCATCATAGGAGGATTTTAGGGAGAATTGTGTTTGGCGAAATATAGAGAATATAATGGGTTTCATGCAATTAATGCAATAATCTAAACACTCAGTCACCAATCAGTTCAAGGAGCACCAAAAGAAATAAATCAATTGTCAATAAAACAGTTTTTTAAGTATACTGGAATGACAGAAGTCAAATGATGGCCTTCTAGAAAAGGCACACGTGGAAACGAGTGTAGAGTTGCAGAAATGTAGAATGAACTGATAACGAACAAGAAGTCTGAAATGTCTGATGATCAGATGATGACCTACATAACCTGACCACAAAAAACAGTGTGAGAATCTGAGAAGTCATTAAACATCTTCTTCATCTTCTAATCTTTTGTGGACCTGATGCAAGAGCACTATATTTCTCTGCAAACTAGATATCTTACAGTTTATACGCAGAGAAAGAGATGCAATATAAGTCACACTAAAGACTGCAAATGGAAATTGACATGCTTTAACTTTTTTTTAATAAAAGGCTTTACATTATATTTCATTGCTTTAGCATTTCTTTTGATGGTTTTGGTTTCGTTTTAGCAACCTTTCTGTGACCTGTCCTTGACCTCTAACATGGACCCAGGTCCCAATTGACACATCCTACGCCTCTTCTTTATTTAAAATATGGAAGTCTTTCTTTCCGGACCAGCATCATTTCCTACTGTCCAAACAATATGAGGATGCTATGGTTCATGACCTATATGAAACCTAAATGTGCTTCCACTGCAGTCAATTTATGCAGCATGCGTCAAGGCTTTATTTATGCTCAAATGTTATGAAAAGTTCTTTTTTAAGACCTCAGTTTGGGTTCTGTTTACAGAGATGAGAATGGAAGTTGTTTATGATAATGTCTTTTCGTGTGTGTGATGTTTCAGGAAGCGTATGTACAAAAAATAAACACTCTTCAGGTTAAAAAAGGGATATGAGATGTTTTGAAGAACTGAAAAGAATACTGCCTGTTTGAGGGAGGACAAACAATAAGTTTAGTAAGTACCGAGTAGTTTAGTGTAGTCCTTAATAGTTTAATGGTGTGCTTATTATTTTTAATAATGTTACATTTATCAATTCCCCTGTATTCTGAAGCACAACACAGGGCACATTTCTTTCAAATCTAAATGTACGATTTAGAATGCGGACTTTTATTATGTATTTTGGGTTGTTGTGGGGACTTTTATTCTGCCCTGGTCGCTGGTTCCGCTCATATGGCTGAAGATGGCGAGCGGATCGGGGCCCGTTTCTGCTCTCTGGACCGAAATCAACCGCTGCGGACAGAACGGCGACTTTACTAGAGCCCTGAAAGCTGTCAACAAAAGTAAAATAAAAACATTTCAATCATATTTTTGTCCAGGTTTTCCTCACTCTAGATAAAAACACTGTTTAGCTCCATTTCTCCTGTAGCATGTGTCTAACCTGCAGTGCAGTAGATTCGCTAATGTCTGCTTTTTACACAAATTTCAGGTTTTAATAAGGCAAATGTGATGTTTTCTTTAATAATGCGACTCATGAGAGGCTCTTATAGGGTGTCTTCGTAGTCTTGAAGACTTTCTGGAGGTTTGAGGGGTCTGTGCTTAGTGATTACGTGTCATAAGGGGCTGGATTAAAATGTAAACATGCCGTGAAATATCTTAATTATGTATTTGTTTAAAGATCTAAAGTTATTAGTTTTTTAAGCTTACTTCATCCCATAATATTACCTTGTATGGTCTGTATGCAATATATATATATATATATATATATAGATAGATAGATTTCACAATAATATATAGTAGTTGATTTTATGTTGACTAATTCTTATATAAATTATATATATCTTATATCTAATTCTCTCTCTCTGTCTCTTTTTGCAGTTCTTCATGAAAATAGGGATGATGTTACTGCCCTGCGCTGTAAAATCGTCTGTCTGATCCAGAATGGAGGTTTTAAAGAAGCCCTGGGTGTCATAAACACTCACACCAAATCACTGAACAGGTGAGACCAATTCGTATACTAGTATTATAAACTAAAAGTATTTGCTTTGATAAATGAATTGCATTAAAATGAATTGCTTATTCCTCCCTTATTCAAAAAAAGTAGTTGTTGGCAGATTAGGCCAAAGACATGCACAGAGGGACCCTTCAAAAACCACTAGAAATAGTATTTTATACAGGTACCTTTGGCATACTGTTATCTTCGTCCTTCGATTTTGATGCGGTAATCTTACTAATCACATCACATACTAATCAGGGGTGATTGTTTACAAATTGGGAGGTAGTTCTTGATTCAGTCTAGAACACTAACACAACACCTTCCAAGAACAGATTGGATATGTTTGATAGAAAAATGTATTTCATTGGTCCTTGAAGGGAAATTTCTTGTGCGACATTTTAAGTATGCATAATATACAGTATACATAATGCTATAGTGGTCGACCGTTATTGACCAAGGCAGATTTATGGTGTTTTTTAAATGGCGCCAACCACCGATAAGTTTTTCTGTTTGGCTGATAAGTGTCAGAATATTCATTTTATATTCACTGGGTACTGTATGTTAGATTTGCATTACTTTATTTGTGAAAATATGATTACCAGTTCTCACAGGCTTAACAGATTATTGAGCGCACTGTTGGTTACAGTGTTTGTTTTTTAACCATTTATTTTTGCTGAATACTATAATAGGATTATAGAATCAAGAAGATATGTTTATTTTTAATTCAAGTTCAAATTATTTTTTCTTATTGATTTTAAGTATTTCTAATTTAGCAAATATTCTGTACAATAAGCATAACTTTGTGTGTGTGTGTGTGTATATATATATATAATATTTATACAGTCATGTGAAATAGTTAGGACACCCTATTGAATTCCATGGTTTTCTGTATCAGGGCATAATAAAAAATCATCTGGTCTTTGGCAGGTCTTAAAATTTGGAAAATAAAACCTCAGATGAACAACAACAAATGACATATCACACCGTATCATTATTTGTTTAGGAAAAATAAAGCCAAAATGGAAAAGCCATGGGTGCTGCAGAGTTTAGCTCTAACCAGCTCTAACTCACACCTGTTAGGAAGTTTCTAGTAATCCTGAAGACCTTGATTAGCTGGATCAGGTGTTTTTGATTAGGGTTGGAGCAAAACTGTGCAGAGCTGTGGCCCTCCAGGAATTGAGTTTGAGACCAATGGTATAAGCAGAATAATCCACCGCTAACTATGTATTATATGCACTAATACAAATGTATTAAATACACTCCGCTTCACGTCAGGTGGTTCTTTGCCTCTATGTCGTGCATTAAAACCATTTAATGCACAGCTAGCCGTGGATTATCCCTTAAATATATAATGTTCAATCGATTTTTTTTGGGATATCTTAAACAACAGGGTGGCTGTTTCTTCCTCCTGAAGAGTTTAATTTAAGACCTGTAATTATCATATAAAACCCAAAGACCTTGATTGGCTGGTTCATCTGTGTTAAAATAGGATTTGTTCAGAGTATGATATATCATAAACGGAAACACTGTTATAAACTATGCTTCTAAGAGTCTAAATTGACAGCTGAATTTGGTAGAGGTTTCAGCCACTTGTTGCCTCTGTTCTCAGTGTAATAAAAGCTTGTGTGTTTGTCTCTGTAGTGACGTGATCGGGTTTGAGAAGGCCTACTGCGAATACCGTCTGAACAGGGTGGAGAATGCTTTGAAAACTATCCAGGGAATCCCAGAGCAAACAGACAAACTCAAAGAGCTCTACGGCCAAGTGGTGAGAATTGTGTGGTTTGTGTCAGAGTTTGCTGTTAGATTTTGCACAGGAATCTTGAGTTTTTGGATTTGCTGTTGTAGTCAAAATGCATGAGTTGATGCAGTTGTGTGTGTAGCTGTACAGACTGGAGCGGTACGACGAGTGTGAGGCCGTCTATAAAGACCTGATCAGAAACTCTCAGGACGAGTATGAAGAGGAGAGGAAGACGAATCTGTCAGCTGTGTTGGCGGCACAGAGCACCTGGGAGAACGCACAGCCGGTGAGTAATGCACATGCGCGTCTGTGGAAATGTGTTGATTTGCTTTAAGTGGTCATGTGACACATCTTTGATGTGTTTGTTTGTATTCAGGAGGATCTGGGTTTACCGGAGAGCTCATATGAGCTGTGCTACAATGCTGCCTGCTGCCTGATTGGTCAAGGGCAGCTCAGCCAGGCCATGCAGAAACTGCAGAAGGCTGAAGGTCAGAGGTCATGCCTTTATTTTAGGGTTTTCTTTAAAGGGAGAGATTGCAGTATCATCGGAGAAAGCTAACGGATAACGTGCATTTCAAGACTTTACATGCAAACACCAAAGCTTTGTGATCAGTAAGATTTTTTTTTTTTGGAAAGAAATGAATACTTTTATTCAACAAGAAAGCATTAAATTGATCAAAAGTGACAGTAAAACATTTATAATGTTACAAAAGATTTCTTTTTCAAATAAATGCTGTTCTTTTAAACTTTCTGTTCAGGAAAGAATCCTGTAAAACTGCATCATGGTTTCTACAAAAAATATGAAGCAGCACAACTGTTTTCAACATTGATAATAAATCAGAAATGTTACTTGAGCAGCAAATCAGCATATTAGAATGATTTCTGAAGGATCATGTGACACTGAAGACTGGAGTAATGATGCTGAAAATTCAGCTTTGATCACAAAAATAAATTACAATTGAAAATATATTCACATAGAAAACTAGAGATGCACCGATACTAAATTTCTTCGCCGATACCGATTATTTAGAATGATATATGCTGTAAACAACCCTCTCATTTGGTACATTACTATACTATTAGAGGTTGAAAACAGAGTCCTGAATTTGTACTGTATCTTTCAACATACCTTCTGATGTTCATGCATGTTTTTTCGTTCTATAACTAGACTTGAACTGAGGCTCTACAGCGATCTGTCACATTACATTTAAAAGCGTCAAAACGGCATTTATTGTTTGACTTTCATGATAAAATGGACAGAATTTGAAAGCTGAGACTTTATCAGAAGTAAGAAAGCACAAAGCTCTTTGCGATTATTGGATGGGAGGCACTACAAATAATGTTTGGTGTTTGGGAAAAACCGCAGACCTGGCAACCCTAGCTTGAACTACAGGTGATTTATAGATTCAAATAGAGCCTGCTTTAACGTCACTATTTTTTTTAACTGTTAATGTGTTCATTTTCTTTAACTTTGACAGCCCTAAATTCAACTTAAGAGATTTTTTCACGCACATTATGGTTGCAGTCTGAACACGTTTTCCCACCACCTTTTGATTGACATGATATAATCGACCCTGATCATTGGCTGTTTTAAAACAATCGGCCAATGGCCGATAGTGAAAATAATTGCTTTTATCGGCTGATACCGATTATTGACCGATACATCGGTGCATCCCTATAGAAAAGTTATTTAAAATTGTAATAATATTTCACAATATTACTGTTTTTAATACATTTTTACTCAAATAAATGTGCATAAATATTCAATGGAAAACATCTACTTGTTGGAGACCAGATTTCTGCAACCTCTGTAGGTCGCAGAGGGTCTCTGGATCGTATGTTTTTAATTAACTGGGTTGAACTGCTGGGAAATCATGTTGTGAAATCCTAACCAGACAGCTTATTTACTGTCAAAAGAGCCTTCAGCAGTGCATTACAGCTTTTGGTTTGGCTCATAAAATCTGTAGGTGGTAAAAAATACTTCCTTTTTAACATTTTGTGTCAATGAATGATCCGATTAGCATGAATTCTCATATGGAAGTGTATGTAATACTGTGGTTCAGTAAATCTAGTCTTGGTTCACTAATGCTGCGCCAGCTTTAATAAAATTAGCTCCGCGAGCCGCCTACACAGTTTCACTCTGAGTCTCTGTGACTTTTGAGAATAACGTGAGCCGGCTAAGAATAACATGAATGAGTCAGTCAGTTTGTGTTTTTTATGCATTTGTTTTCTTTGTTTTTCCCAGAGTTGTGTAGGAAGTCTTTGGCCGAGGACTCTGTGAGTATTTCTTCCATATTTATATTCTGATGTGTTTGCAACACTTGTGCTCTTTCATTAGTGGATTTTGCTAGCATAAGCATCACATTGCCAAACCTATGGTTAGGGATTTTAACCGAGACCTCAAATATTTGTCATTAGTTTTGATTAATTGTGAAAATTGTTATTTAGGATGTGACGGAAGAGGATGTTGAGTCTGAACTGGCCATCATTCACTCTCAGATGGCTTATGTGATGCAGCTACAGGGAAGAACCGAAGACGCCCTTCAACTCTACAATCAAGTCATTAAACTCAAGTACGCATTACAAACTGCACATTTAATATACTCAAACCAACAGATGTCTTAATTAATAAAACAGCAAATAAATGCTTGCTCAGGTGATAAGATATGAATAGAAAAAACTGCAGAAAATATTGATGCTTCTATTTAGTTTGGCTTCTATGTAGCGTCTTATAACTCTAGTATTTATTTGCATCATCTATTGCTGTATCACCATTATTTTCATTGCTTGTATTTTGTGTCAAATGCTTGTAAAGCACTTTGAGTTGAATTTAGGGATGCACCGATATGAAAATTTTGACCGATACCGATAATTCATTATATTTGAAAGCCGATAACCGATATATTGGCTGATAAATCTAAATCCAAATTTTTATGGAATTTTTTTTTCTGATTACAAAAACAAAAGTCTCACCATTAAAAGCCATGTCGCAAGTACACAATTATGTTTTCATTATAATACTATGTAGCCTATATGACAGACTTGCGCTGTACGTTGCACTTAATTGTATTTTCTTTTTTTAAGTGATTACAATCATATTTTAAGCAATTCAAATCCATAATGGCGGACAGTGCACATCTGAAGTGTGTCAGCTGAAGGAAATAAGCCATTATTTATCGGCTTTAATATTTTCTTATCAGGCCGATAACATAACAAATTAGCATATATCGGCTGATACCGATATTGTGGCCGATATATTGTGCATCCCTAATTGAAAGTTGCAGTAGAAGTTTTGATTGATTGATATGCATGTTAAGGTTGCCATATTAGACACACATTAGAGTTTTGGCTTTTCTCTTTGCGTTCAGGCCGTCTGATGTGGGTCTGCTGGCTGTGACTGCTAATAACATCATCACCATTAACAAGGTAAAAAAAATATAAAAACCAAGATATTCATGTGTCTTTCTTTGACATGCCTGAAGAGCTGATTGAGTCAGTGTTGTTTGTAACCAGTGTTTTTATCTGTGCTCTTTGAACCTCCAGGACCAAAATGTGTTTGACTCCAAGAAAAAGGTGAAACTGACCAATGCTGAGGGGGTTGAGCACAAACTGGCCAAAAAACAGTTGCAGGCCATTGAGATCAACAAAGCCCTGTTGGCCATGTACACTAACCAGGTGACCACCCAGTCTGTACTGTACAGAATGCTTTTTTCCTGATGGATGTGACCTGTTTTGACCTCTCGGCTGTCGCCACACAGGCTGATCAGTGCAATAAGCTGTCTGCGAGCCTGCAGGCCCAGAATCCCGGTCATCCCAGACCCGTTCTGATCCGGGTGGCCCAGCTCTGCCGAGAAAAACAGCACAACAAAGCCATAGAGCTCTTACAGGTATTTCACCCTCCTTACTCTTTTCATTTTTGCTCTTAGTGGCGTTCTGTAAGCATTTACGTCTCTCCTGCAGCGGTTTTCAGATCAGCATCCTGAGAGCGCATCTGGAATCAAACTTACCATGGCACAACTCTATGTGACGCAAGGTACGTTCATACAGATCGAACACGCACACTTACAGAGAGCAGACTGAACCTAAAAGGATCTTTGAAGTGTTTATTTATGTGTCCACCCCCCAACAGGTCATGTGACTAAAGCCTGTGACATCCTGAAGTCCATAGAAGAGTTTAAATACAAACCAGGAATGGTGAGATTTCATTTGCTTTTGATTATTTTTAAAGGGATTTGCGAGGGCTGTCAGTAGATTAAGTTAGTTGTGATTAATTTAAATTGATTTCTAGTTAATGCAGAATTTGCTAAAAGTTTTTTAAAATTATTAAAAAAAATAGAATTAATTAATATGCATACATATAGTTTTTCCCCATTTCAAAATTTAGTGCATTCAGTTTTGAACATTCGGTTCCTCTTAAGAAACAAAAACAAAATTAAAGATGTTTTATCGATTAATTTTGCTAAAAGTTAAAAATTATATTTGCTAAACATTTGCTGTATAAAATCTTTTGTATATATAACTCTTAGCAAATTTAGTACTTGAGTGTTGAAGGACATCAATAAAACATTGTTTTTGTTTCTTAAGAGAAACCAAATGTTAAAACACACACACACACACACATACATATATGTGATAAATCGATGCACCTCTTGGTGGAAATAAATGTGACGTTATTTCCATCAAGAGGTGCATCGATTTTTGGTCAACATCCTGTACTGACAATGCGAGAGTCAAGCACTCTGAACATCCCAAAGACTTTCAATGAATTTAATGAGTTTAAAAACTCAAAGGTGCCAATTCATGTGTGAAAATGATTCTTCATGCTCCCTCCTATCCATTCTTTCACAATTTGAACCTGATGAATCTTGACATTGTCATCCTGGAATATGGCCATGATGTGTCTTCCTACATGGTTGTTTAAGAAATGAAAAGCTACACACTCCATCTATTAGGGCTAAAAGAACTGTTCCCAAACATATAACATGCTAGAAACATAATAATCACTGCAATAATGATTCAATCATAGACTCTTAAGCCTGTTTAAATCCAAACAGCGACTTTTTTGTTTCTTGAGCAATGTGTGTTTTAAACGGTGTGTGTTTTATTGATGTTCCATCAGTCCTTTGGGTTTGTTTTTAATGTCACCCCTATCTTTTGCTGTTTTGTTTTGTATATTTTAACAGAT
Organism: Mylopharyngodon piceus; assembly: GCA_039654765.1. Lineage (NCBI taxonomy): Eukaryota > Metazoa > Chordata > Actinopteri > Cypriniformes > Xenocyprididae > Mylopharyngodon > Mylopharyngodon piceus. The sequence goes on from CM077439.1 coordinate 29,823,353, forward strand.
TTCTGCTCTGGTCACGATGTACACTCATGAAGAAGACATTGACAGCGCAATTGACGTATTCTCTCAAGCGATCCAGTATTATCAATCAGAGCAGGTAAATGCGAGTGATGGCAGTTCAACAAGCCTTCATTCGCTCAGAAGTGTATAATTATGTTTTTTCCCTCTCTCAGCCGGGCTCTGCTATCCACCTCTCTCTGGTGCGGGAGGCTGCCAACTACAAGCTGAAATATGGCCGTAAGAAAGAGGCCACCAGTGACCTGGAGCAGCTGTGGAAACAGAACACAAATGATGTCCGTACGCTCGCCCAGCTCATCTCTGCATACTCACTCGTGGATCAGGACAAGGCCAAAGCGTATCCTCAAATATCACTCAGATCTCAGCAGGAAGGTCACTGGTTTCTTTCTGTGAGCGGGAAAGACATTCAAGCTACTAAAATGACATATATGTTGTGTGTTCTTTTGCACTATTTTCTTGTGTTTTCCTGAACACTTGATTTTATTCAGTCTGAGTAAGCACCTTCCTTCCCCGGACACCATGTCCTTTAATGTGGATGTTGATGAGCTGGAGAACTCGCACGGAGCCACGTATATCAAGAAGAAACCTGCAAAAGTCGTAGGCGAAAGCCAGCCTAAAGAACAGGGGTAACAACCATTCATCTCAAGCAGAATCCTGAATGTTTGTGTCCTTAATAGTCTACATGAAAACACTTCATGTCATTTTTAGCACCATTTAACACACTGATTTGCTTTATTTCAGTCCAGAGGATATTAAAAAGAAGAAGAAAAAGAAGAAAGGTATATCTACTGCTGATCTCTTATTTTATTAGCACTAACAAAGATACAAGAAGTCGTTCAGTTCATAATCTGTTTTCTGTTCAGGTAAACTGCCCAAGAGCTACGACCCCAAATCGACCCCTGACCCGGAGCGCTGGCTGCCGATGCGAGAGCGTTCGTACTACCGCGGCAAGAAGAAGGGCAAGAAGAAGGAGCAGGTTGGCCGTGGCACACAGGGCGCGACCTTTGGAGCTTCTGCCGAACTGTGAGTTTACCGTGTCAAATGCTAAGAAAGAACTTGCATACTACTGTTATTTTAGTATCATTGTGCTACTATTGTAGTTTTTAGTAATATTTTGAATGTTTTTATTTTTTTCATTTAGTTTTAGTAGTTTTGTGTGATTCTTGTCTTTTTTTTTTTTTTTTTTTTATGTCTATAAAGTTTTAATTTTATTTCAGGTTTAGTTATTTTAGTACATCAAGTTTAACCAAATTAAAATGAGAAATTGAAGTTTAAAGTGCCCCTATTATGCTTTTTTCAGAAATTACCTTTAATGTCATGTGTAATAGAGCTGTTTGTGAATGTGAAAGGTCTGCAGAGTTTCAAAGATCAAAGTGCAGATTAGGGATGCACGATATATCGGCTACCATATCAGTATCGGCCGATATATGTTCATTTTTAATGTTATCATTACTTGCCCGATAAGAAAATTTGGCCGATATATTAAAGCTGATAAATAATGGATTATTTCCTTCAGCTGAGACACTTCAGATGTGCACGGCCCACCATTATGGATCTGAATTGCTTGAAATATGATTGAAATCACTTAAAAAAAGAAAATACAGTGCAACATACAGTGCAAGTCTGTCATATATGCTACATAAAATTATGAGAACATTATAATTGTGTGTTTGGGACTTGGATTTTAATGGTGAGACTTTTGTTTTTGTAATCAGACTCTCAAATATTATATAAAAATTTGGATTTAGATTTATCGGCCAATATATCGGTTACCGGCTTTCAAATATAAAGAATTATCCGTATCGCCCAAAATTTTCATATCGGTGCATCGCTAGTGGATATAAATGGCGTTGTCGTTTCCTAAAAGAAAGAATCTATTTTGAACTGCTGAAATGAGTCGTCAGTACTTCCAGTCTCACTTCCTCAAACACTGTAGTTGTATCTGAGACTGGAAGGGTTTGGTTCGTGTTGTTCAAGTCGAGAAGACACTGTTTTCTGCTGCCAAAGCAAATCCACTTTGATGAGATTGATACGGCAAAACCGACGCCATCGTTACTGTTCGTATCGAGTGCTGAGGAAGAGCTGAAATCCATACATGGTAATGGAGGTTTGGTTTCTGACACGCACTGTAAGCAGGCGACCAATCACAAAAGACTGGGCCGTCTGACCAATCAGAGCAGAGCAGCTCTCAGAAAGGCGGGGTTTAGAGAGACTGAATCTTTGAACGAACTGTTTCAGACAGAGAAAAGAGCTGATGCTGTAATGGATATTATGAGAAAATGAAAGTGTTTTTGACCTTGGATGAATGTAAACCTGTTGTAGGAGACTCCAAAACAAAATTAGGAGCTTTAAAATGGCAAAATAGAGGCACTTCAATTTTTTTTAAGGTTTTAGTTAACTATAATAACTTTTCTGCATGCATACAGTACCAGTGCAATGCACCGACTTTCCTTTTTTCGGTTTCGTTTAATGCACCAGAATCAACATCAGAATTATGTTTTGTTTTCCAGTGACGCCAGTAAAACTGCCAGCAGTCCGCCCACCTCCCCTCGACCCGGCTCAGGAACCGGCAGCGTCACGAGCAACGCGGTGCCTCCACGACAACAGAAACCCACTGCACCCGCAGCTGCTCGTAAAAAGGCTCCGCAGAAGAAGAAGAAAGGAGGGAAGGGATGGTAGAGAGAGAGACACAAACCATTTGATCTTGCTTTTGTCTCGCTCCATTTGATTGTTGGTTTTGAAACACTGAAAACAGTTGTAATAATGAAGATGCACCCGCTCCAGGGGCCTGGAGGATGAATTGTTTTAGTCATTAATTTGGACGAAGGAAAAGGATTGTGATTTGAGCGACAGTGTCGAGTGGAATAAACAGGAATCGGTTAAGGAGCCCATCATTTGTCAATTCATTTTTTTTAACCATCCAGTTCATTGTGTACATGCATTACTATCAATGTTTAAGAGTCTAGGGCATTTTTCATTTCATTTTTATTCTGGACCTGGATGATTTTTCTGTTCATCTTTTGTCCTTGCTTGGTACATGAATGCCTAATAAAGCAACTTTATGTCACAATAGAGGCTGTTTATGCAAAGATGAGATATTTATTTTTTAAATCCTGTGCTCAACCATAATAATTTTAAACAAATTATCCTCAGTCAGAGAACTTGAAGCAGATCTCCAGTGTTAATGTCTTAATAAAGAGATTACTGGGGAAAAAAACAATGAACTTTTAGTGTTTTTCTATTTCATATTTAAACTCCTAAAGATATTTGCCATAATTGCAAACATAATTGTGAACGAAGTAAAACTGTTTAACTATTAATTCCAAAGGTTGGGATATCTAAATAAATTGGCTTATCCAGTAATCACAAATAATTGCTGGTCAGGATGGACAAATCACAATGAGAAATGTAAGTTATAACACGGTGTATGTGATGATGCAGCATAAAATGAAGAAACTTTAATAGCTTTTGCATTAAAAACAAGTAATTCCAGGGAAAAAAATACAAATGCTTGTATTTTTTTAAGTGAGTGACTTTGTACTCTTATTTCATACATTAACTCCTTAAAGTTAGTTATACTACGGGGCTGTTGAATGATTGAATCAGATTGGTTGACGAACGACACTGACCAAGCAAATTAATACAGTAAACAATAGGGGTAAAACGACAAATTATTGTCATGGTTTTTGCCACAAATACGCTTTATTATGTCGTGAAAGGTCATAGGCTACTCTCTTTCTCCCGTCAACGGCCCGTCGTAAATCATCCTTACGTATTCTACTAGTAAGTTTACATTTATGTCTATGGAAGCCAACAAATAGATTGATTAAATAAATATTACATTAAAAATATATATATTCAACACTTTCCACAGTGAAATCTGTCTATAACAGATTGAATGTCTCTGTGAGTGATATATTTCGCCAGCAGACGGCGCATTAATTAATTCGCTGTGTATTCGAGCGCCCTCTGCTGGAATGATCACGCATTACTTAGATCAAACATGTCACCGACTAGTGTGCACCTTTAAATTAAAAAGATTCCCTCTCGGCGGCAGGTTAGTTCATCTCAGGAGATTATTTGAGCTCCGACTCCCCGCAGAGGCACTTAAGATCAAAATCTCTCGCGGTTTCTTGTGATTACCTCACGAGACCAGCGCTTTTGTTGTTGATCTCCAGGAAACGCAAAAGCTCGGATTGCACCTCTTCCGTTTTTGCAAGGACGACGAATAAACTTCATTTAGCGCTCTTATTTGATTGCTTACTGTACCGATAACTCTATTTCTCGCTCTCGCTATTTCTACTTCCCGGAAATATCCACTTGTAGAGTTCCTAATCCACTTGTGGAGCCGCGCCGAGGCCTGTACGTGGCGCATCATGTCCGCGTGCATGTGAAAAAGTATCGTATTTGTTTACATTTTAACTTGATTTGATTTTGGAGGCTTTTTATTTAGCGTAAACATGCCAGGTGCGCGCGAGATCGGGATGGTGGGCGCCGCGCTCGCGCTGACGGGAGGAGTCGCGTGCGCTGTCTGCTATCTGATGCATAAAACACAAGAACCCAAGAAAAAAGTGAAGGACGAGCTGAATGAGGGCAAAAATGAACACATGCATAAAGCGACCAAGACCGAAACTGCACTAAAAACGCCCGTAATATCAGAGGTTTGTTGGTTTTGATCCAGTTTATCCTCTTGGACTTAATTGTAGTGTTTTGGTCGCACGCGAGGCCTCAATGTAAGAAATAAATGTCCAGTTTACAGTAGGTAACACGTCATGAAAACTCTCAATAATATGTCATTATAAGTATTATTGTAATGTTTAATGCTTACCATATCATATATCCTCATAAATATTCAATTATTATCATTATATAATGCATAACAAATCCTTAAAGTAGATGCAAATAGTTAAAAACATCATGCAACTTTAATTAATATTTTCTCTAATGTTAATATTCATTAATAAACATTATCAGAAAATGTAATGCTTAAAAAGATATTTTCAGTGCATGCAAATAGTCCCATATAATTTTATTTATAAAATATATATTAACATATTTTTAGATATGTTAATAGTTATTCGTTAACATAATTTATAATGTTTAACAGATACTGAAAGTACATATTGTTAATAATAATAAATACATTTTAAGAAATGTCATGCAACATTGATTCATGTTTTAATAAAAGTTAATAAAATAAAGAGCTACAGATCTTTCAAGGTTTATGTAATGCTTCTTCATGATAGTTATTATAATGAGATATTAAAGTGTTACCTTACCTGAAAGTTCATTAAAAACCTCGCTTAAAATAAATTTGCATGCATTGTTTGGATTTTAGTGCCCGGTGCATGATCTTGTATTAATGTAGTTTAGTTTTAGTGTAATCTGTCTCTTCCTGTGTGTCTGTGTGACCTTTGAGGCAGCTTTACTCTCCCATCATGCTGTGATTTCTGCAGTAAAGCAGCCAAGAATGGTGTTATAATGTGGTTTATTTGTTGTGTGTTGTGCAGCCCAGGACGGCAGGTACTCAGGTGCTGGTTTTGGGTCTGGATGGGGCAGGAAAGACGAGTTTACTGCACTGTTTCGCCACAGGCAGCCTGGAACAAGACGTCTGTCCCACTCAGGGCTTCAACGCCGTCTCCATCAACAGGGAAGAGCTTCAGATTGAGTTCTTAGAGAGTAAATACAGCTCATTCACACACACACACACACACACACACACACACGTGATTCCTGTAGCTGAAACAGTAGCATGATGCTTGCCACATCAAAGTTATGGGTTTGAATCCCAGGTAAAGTAGATGCTATTAAAAAAGGGTAATACCAGGGGCGATTCTGGGATTTCAATAATAGGGGGGCATGATTTAAAAAAAATAAAATAAGTAAGTAAATATATATATAATTATTGTTTGAATACTAGGGTAGGCATGAACAATACAGTAGGTTTTACACTACCTATCAAGTCAATCCCTGAATATTGAATTAATTTCTAATCATTTTAAATAACCAGCTAATATTCATTAAGATTGTAGACAAACTTTATATTACTGTAATTGTCTAGATTGGCAATATGTGGGTAAACACATGTAATGTTTTTAACACCATTATTTCTTTAACTCTACATTTGTGCAGTAAAATTAACTTTAAAGAAGATCTACATTTCTCCTTTTCATTCATGGAGATAACATGGAAAATGTGCCATGCTTTAGTGGAGGATTTCTGTCACCTGGTGGAAAACAAACACTTTTAACATGAAAATGACATGGAATTACCAATATAACCGGTAGATGGCTGCAGAGGACCACTCATTTGCTCATTTGCCATTTCTACTCCTTTTTATAGTTCTTTTCGTGTGTTTTGCTCTTATTTTTATTGTAAAATGAATATTTTAGCAATTTTATTGTACTGAAGTGTGAAGTGTAGCAAGACTAGGAAAAGTCACAAAGTCTTATGCCATTTAGATAAAAGGAATTTCCATTAAAAAGCCTAGATTTTACAGTGGATGGGAAGCCATCTTGAATTGCTCCCGCATCATGTTATGTAAACTGAATTTATGACCAAGAACTACACAGATGCAGATAAGAATCTATCAATAAATGCACACATGTTGTCCTCTGCTTTGACGCTGACGCTGCGCTGGCTGAATTGAAGAACGTGCTGAAATATGTAGAATAAAATACGGGGAGGAGCCGAAGCCTGCCGCCGGTTTCATATGAAATCGATCACGAATTAGTGTACATATTATGGAGTTAATTGCAAATTTTTAGGGGGCTAAAGCCCTCCGATAACAGGCCTAGTGATGCCCCTGGGTAATACCATTAGTACTTTTGTGTCGCTTTAAGTGAAGTGTGTAATATTTTTGTCTGTCATGCAGTTGGAGGCACAGAGAAGCTGCGTGATTACTGGCGGATGTATCTGGGTAAAGCGCGTGTGATGGTTTTCGTGGTGGACTCGTCTGACCCCGAGCGATTCCCTCTGGCTAAACGTCTCCTGCACCAGCTCCTGTCGGCTGACCCCTGCTTGCCTCTGGTGCTGCTCGCCAACAAACAGGTGAGGAGGTGTTGTGCACGCGCTCTGTAATCCTCTCTCAGCTCTGACAGGGTGCGTGTCAGGACCATCTGGCTGGTCAGACGTGAACTTAAAGGGATAGTTCACTCAAAAATGAACATTTGCTGTTAATTAACTCACCCTCAGGCCATCCAAGATATAGGTGTCTTTTTTCTTCACTTAAACTGTAAAGAAGATTTTTAGCTGAAACCGTGGTCCTTGGTGATTCATATAATGCAATCAATGGTTACCGTCACTTTGAGATTCAAAAAAAAAAAACATATACAGCCAATGAGGTCTTAAGAAGCGAAACAATCAGTCTGTGCAAGAAACTGAACATTATTTACAGTATTATTACCTGTGATCCACTAAACGCATTCACAACAGTCTGGAGCGCAAGCTTCCTGTCCTTTATACCTTTATGGTACTAAATTATATTTATAGAATAGATATGATGCATTTATTACCTGTTAACCACTTTTTGAGCATAGACCTGAAAATGAAATTTTCAACTTATACTTCGTAAATCTTGAATGCTTTGGAGCACAGACTGAATTTTGGTCTCTTTTTAAAGAAGACACTTGGCAGAAAGTTAAAAAAGTGAAACTAAAAAGACATTTTAGAAGTTTTATTATGAAAAAGGCACAAAAATACTATTTTTAAATTCTATATGAAATGTATATGTTTTACTCGAAAACTGAGAGAAAATCAAAGCCATAAATCCAAATTTGAGGTTGATATTTTAAAAAAATCAGCTTTCAGTAAGATTTTGTTTGGGCGCAGTACCAAATATTTCCACTAGATGAAACTCATCTCCCATTCATTTCCAATGCCCTCATTTTTGACCACAAACAATACAAGTGTGACTTTATTTTTAGGAACATTTAACCTTTTTGAATCATGTCCATGATTTTTTTTTTTTTTTTTGTTCACATAGCAAGTGCCAAAACCTGTACCAAGTTTTGTACCATTCCAATGAAGTAAAAAATTCTGCTGCATCCAAAGCAGCATTTATTTACACAGCAATTACAACTGCATAAATAATGTCCTGAGATCAGTGTTTTAAAAAATGAGAAGGACTCTCATGCAGTTGACACTGTTCTCATGCTCTCACGCCACACATCCATTTTCTCACGCAGTGGAAAAACATTGCGTATCAAAGAGGACACAGACAACGTGCTGACAGACAAGACAGAGCAGGTTACTTTTGATTTGAAACAAAGTTGCAGCTTTCAAAGTCTGTAAGTTTTATTACAAAATTCAAACAATAAACTATAGTTAGTGAAAAAAGTGCTCTAGAGAGGAGCATTTTACAAAAAAAAAATGCACTATATTATATATTCATTGTATTTTTACTCTTATATCATTCAAAGTTATTGTAACGTCATTATTATTAAAACTGCCTTATGTAATTGTATACAAATTAGTTAATTTTAACCTTTAATGATAATGTACCAGCTGACAGGGTTCCTGTATAGTTTACAAAATTAGTTGAGAAAGATTTTTTTCCTTGAGAAAAATAACGTCCTATCCAAATGAATCAATATTGAATTGATGTTGAAATCGAATAGCTTATGAATCAAATCAAATTGTGAAATTTGTGTCACAACCCCCTTCCCCCAGGAGGAATAATTCTCACTGCAAACTGAACTCATAAGTTGGCAGCCCTGATATTTCAAAAATTGAAACATGGAATGATTAGTTTTTTTAAAGAAATGATACTAAAACCACCATTAGGTGGCGGCAAGTCACTGTCTTAATGAGTGAGACATTCAATCACAGATGTGTTCAAACGGCTGATTTATTCAGGAATGAAGCAAATGACTGCCTTTAGGAAAGGATCATTGATTCGTTCAAAGACACTGATTCATTCAGGGATAAAACACAGCTGTGTGTTGATTTGAAACACTTTGTTTGGAACTATTTTTGTTGGCAAAATAGAGCCGATACTGACAATTTTGTGTCTAAAATGTATGTCACAAACAATATTAACTTTTTTGTTAATTGAACTGTAGTATAAAATCAGTATCACATTTTTCAGTCGTGGTGATATTCATGAAAAACTGCACACTTGCTCTGGTCGTACGGCTTAACTATATCATACCAGGTCATTTTTACCCCCATATATTGAATATTGGAGGCATTTATCACACAGTGAAAGAATGCACTTTTTTTTGTTTTTTTCCAAAGTGAATGACACATTCAATAATGTCACACATCAGTGGAAAACAACAATTATGATATTATCATAGACAGTACACATCACACAGCCCTATTCCTGGTCTTCTTGGACTAATTCATTATCATGTTTTTTTAATATTGGAAACATGGTCCTGATTCTCAACATCTTCCACATGCTTCTCTCTCTCTCTCTGTCCCGCAGGACGTTCCCGGAGCTCGTGGGATCACTGATCTTTACGAGGTGCTGGATTTGGGGAACGTGGGCGACGGCCACCGGCTCAGTGTGATTGGTACTCAGGTGCAGAAGGGAAAGTCTGTGACCAACACCGGTGTGCAGGACGCCCGTGACCTCATCATAGAGATGATGTCAGACAATTGACCACCGACTGTGCGTCTTAAAATAGTTTCTTTGTCACAATTATTCAGGGCTTTACATTCACAAAATGACTGGTTTTTTTTTTGTAGTAGAAGAGATACTAGTTGAAATAATTATGTTTTAATGACACTAAAACATCATGATTTCTTAAAATGAGAACGAAAACGGAGCATTTTGAAAAAGATGCCAAAGATAATTATGTTTTTCAGTGCATTGCTGCTGCTGTTGTGTTTGTGTATTATTATGGGATGTTTGAGTATGTTATGAAGCTCTTGAGTAAACTGATCCGGACACTTTTCTGAAGACTGTATGTGTTTGTTGTATTTGCTAGATGATCAGATGCTTTAATTGGTTTATAACGTAATTTACTGACTTGTCAGTAAGCTGCAAATGTCTGTATATTAATTTTGTAACTTGACCTTTCTGTCTTTAATTGGAGTTTTTATGCCAGAAATCAAGTGAAGATTTGATATATTTTGTGATGGTCTTTTGATAACCATTAAATATTGATTGAAATATGTTTGTCATTTTTTGTAACAACATGTTACTGTGTAGTGTCAATGACATCATTAGAATTTTTATGGCTGGAATCTTGATGTCGCTTTTACTTGGTCTGTTAGTTCAGGCTGATTTCAGCTCTTCTTTGATGACTGAGCAGGACCATGTGACATCGGTTGCCATAATAACAGCTTCCTTGGCAACAACCGGTCTCTATTGTGACTATTCAGTAAGCTTTTAGTTTCCCAGGATTCCTTTGGGCTGAGAGGTCTGTACCTGGACAGAATGGACTCGGGTAAAGTCTGCATTTAATGCAAAACCTAAATATGCTCTCATGTTATTTTTACTGGAAAAATGTGCTAATATATGTATTTCTTTTAATTCCTGTAAGACTTGGATAGGTATGTATATCAGAAAAACATTTAGTTTTCCATTCATTTCTTTGTTTTATATTTTTAAAAGGCTGATAACATGTTTGCTTGTAGGATTTCATTTCTAGCTCAGCCAAAAAAGTCCAAGACTGTTTGGGCCACAACACCTTGGTAAAACTTTTTTCTTTTTGATTAACTGTATTTTCAATCATGACTACAAATAAACACAAGGCTTATATTTTTCAGCACTAGCCAAATAGACACAAAACAGTTGTGTTTCATCCCTTGATCCAGCTGACATCTGTTGTGCTTGTGTTCTGGGCTTCAGGACGCTGACATGGGGAAACCAGGAATCAATCCGGCCGCTGTCCCGCTCAGCATTACGAGCCGTTCCAAGCCCCAGAATAAAGGCTCTGGCCCAACATAAGAGAGACTTCTCCCTCCAGATTCAGCTCAGGTACAGCGAGTGACACACCAACAAAAACATTTTACTTATAGTTCTCATATATGTACAAATGTTTGAGGTCAGACATTAATAGATTAAGATTAATACTTTTATTCAGCAAGGATGCATTAAATTGATCAAAATTGACATTTATAATGTTACAAAATGCTGTTCTTTTGAACTTTCTATCCATCAAAGAATCCAGAACAATAAAATGTATCACAGTTTCCACAAACATATGAAGCAGCACAATTGTTTTCAACAGCAAATGAGCAGAAAATCAGCATATTAGAATGATTTCTGAAGGATCATGTGACACTGAAGACTGGAGTAATGATGCTGAAAATTCAGCTTTGATCACTGGATATAAATTACATTTTACAATATATATTCACATAGAAAACAGCTATTTTAAATTGCAATAATATTTTACTATTTTTAATGTATTTTTGATCAAATAAATGCAGCCTTGGTGAGACTTCTTTCTAAAATGTTTTAAAAAGCAAGCGTTTGATCAGTAGTGTGCATGAAGACGGCAGTGTGAGCTCAGGTTCAGCTGCTTCAGCTCTTACGGAAGGAACATTTACTGTAAGTTAATAATGAATGAGAATTTGAGGTCAGCGTTCAGAAACAAGCATGTGACGACTGCTAGAGTAAGCTAGTATTCAGTGGAAATGTTGAAGGCAATCCACGTTTCCTGTTGATCATTTTTGTATGCTTTAGTGTACTTTACACCTTTACATCTGTCATTGATTGATCAAGCGTGCTATTAGAAGTGACTGTTTTCTAGCACTGCCAAACTGCATTTATAGACAAACACTGAAGTTCTTTCTTACCCTGACAAATTCCACATTCATATTACGAAGGAAAACTGCATTAAAATGTCTTACTCTCTCTGCCCAAGTGCCCAGCCCTCCGGTTAAAGACACCCTGTCAGCCCGCTCCAGTCCTCTGAATGAGCAGGTTGTGTCTGAAGCCAGAGAGATTTTATGAGATAATGGATAAACTGAATTTAGTTCTCCGAGTCCAGCTGGCAAGAACGTTTCCAGCCCATTCTCCTCAAGAGAGCATAAAAACTGCTCATATAAAAGACAACGCTGAGAAATATGGGTGTGATTAGCATAAACACTTTCCAAAACCTATATAGAACCCTGGAGTTTGATTCAATTTTAAAAAGCCATTTATGCCAAAAAGGTTCTATATAAGGAGAAATATCTTAAATGATTGCATAATATGTTCGTGGTTAACGGGTTATTTAAATTTTTGACTAGTAATAAAGTGTTTACGAGCAGTAATAAGAGCAGTAATAGAATTTAAACAAAATTAATTGGAACCCCTAAAAGGTTCTATATGTGAAGCGTCTGACGGAATCCTTCAAGGTTCCATATAGAACTTTTCTTCTAAGAGATTTTCACTTGTTCCTAATTAGCATCCTGTAACACTCGTCCTATTGTCTTATTTGAAAAGGCGGATTTTCTCTCGGATGTCAGACATTCCCTCTGCAATCTTCCTGCAGGAAAGAGGAAGAGGACAGAAGGATGAAGATCTCTCGCCCTTCCTCTCATGCAGTGCAGTACGAGAACTTCGTCCGTCTAGCGACTCCCAGAAGCCGAGGCAGAAGCGCCCAGGAAGTGAAGTAAGAGAACCTGGAACTACACAGCACACATTCATGAAATCTTTCCAGAGTTAAAATTAGCTCCTGCTGAGGAGGAAGCCAATACAACATCTGTTTTCTTCAGTAGCACGTAGTGTGTGTGTGTGTGTGAGAAGATGCTGTCAGACAATAGACGATTGTCCGGTCTGTAACCCCTGGCAAGGTCTGTGTACCACAGAGATCTTTTTTTTTAAATGTTATATCACAGTCTCAGATCTGGGCCCAGTTTTATCTCCAAGCTGTTTTAAAGACTCACATATTGTGTCAGTTGTCTTATAATTTTGTTTGTGAAGACTTCATGCCGTTTTTTTTTTGAGAGAATTGAGTGGTGAATAAATCATCTGTCATGCTCATCTCTGGATTCAGTTTAAAGTTTTATTTTACAACCTGCGGATTTTTGTTACGTAACGTCTTGAGAACACATGCGCTGCAAACCAGAAGAGAGTTGTGATTCTTATCAAACCAGCAGCAGATGATGTTTGCAGGTCTTAGACATGATGTTATATTAGAAAAGAAGGTGTGTGATAGAATTATTATTAATTAAAAATAAATCCATAAAAATTACATTTTCATTAATTGAAATGAAAAAATAAGTGATAAATAAAATTAATAAAAAATCTAAAAAATGTCACAAAAACACAACAAATTTACTAAAATTAAAGCAAAAATATAAAACTGAAAATATTAAAATAAAATGTAATTCAAAATGTTAACAGAAGTATAATAATGATCCTAAAATAACACTGGTTATCGGTTACATATAGAAAATAAAAATCTAAACCTAAAAAAAAATCTAAAATCTGTGTAAATATTTGCCTGGAAACCGTTCAAAAGTTTTGGGTCAGTACGATTTTTTTTAAAGTTTTTGAAAGAAGTCTCTTCTGCTCACCAAGGCTGCATTTATTTTATCAAAAATACAGTAAAAACTGTAAAATTGTGAAATATTTTTACAATTTAAAATATCTGTTTTCTATGTGAATATATAGTAAAATGTAATTTATTCCTGTGATCAAAGCTGAATTTTCAGCATCATTACTCCAGTCTTCAGTGTCACATGATCCTTCAGAAATCATTCTAATATGCTGATTTGATGCTCAATATTGAAAACAGTTGTGCTGTTTAATATTTTTGTGGAAACTGTGCTACATTTTTTTTAATAGAAAGTGTAAATAAACAGCATTTATTTGAAACAGAAATCCTTTGTAACATTATAAATGTCTTCTATATTGTCACTTTTGATCAATTTAATGCATCCCTTGCTGAATAAAAGTATTTATTCTTTTTTTTAAAAAATCGTACTTTTAAAAGGTAAAGTAAAGCAGCACCTGAGCTCTAACATTTTGCTCTGCTGTGTGTGTTTCTATAGTTCTCCACACTCGTCGCTGTGTGAGCATGACTGTCCCATCTGGCACGTGAGTCCCAGTGTGAAGAACGCGATGGTCTCCCCACGAATCCTCCATCTGGCCAACCCTAAAACCAACCACCCAAACTTCACCAGCAACAGACAGGTCTGAACTACAGGAACGACATCGCTTTTAATCTGGTTCTGGTGCCTAATTCATTGTGATGACGAGTTTTGCAGTCAAGCTCCATTTACATTTGTGTGTTTGTGTCCAGAATGTCCAGACATTCATCTCATATGCAGCTCAAACAGCCAAGATGTCGCCCAGACTCGAGCAGCTCTCACTGCCCAGACTACGAGAGGACAGACACTTCTATGACCCCGGACGACCAGAGAGTCCAATCCGACCTGTAAGAGACAGACAGTGTGCTGTATATGTATAAATGATCTAAATAAAACTAAATATTGTCCACGAAATACAGTAAGAATTACCGTAAAGTACACAGATTGACCAACCTGAATCAAGTATTTCAGAGAGCCTTTTTGGGCCATTTACACGACACCGTTTTGAACTATAAAAAGTTTTCCATTTATGCATTTTGGCTGTTCATTTACACGAAACCGCCATTTTGGGGCCTGAAAACGCAAAAACATAACCGTTATTGTCTCCATGTAAACTACAAAAACGCAAATTTGTGAAAACAGTGACATCATGCGTATGCGTATTACATGTACAGTCTATAGGCACGTAATGTTTCTTAACAAAGTGACATTGCCATCTACTGGCCTCGAAGCAGAATACAGTGTTTTTAGTCATTTTCACAGATTTTGACAACATTGTCGTCTGTACGCAAAAAACACAAAGGAAAACTTTTCAGTTTTTAGTACATTATCATGTAAACGTACCCTTAGAATAAAGTGAATTTGTTAAAGCTACATTATATAACTTTTGGCCTTCTAGTGGTCGAAGCATAAGACTACAAGTGATTTGTGGAGGATTGGTCATTGCCCGAGTTGTGCTTTGGCTCCGCTGTTCTGCGGGGATGAATCTGATGTGTTTGAGGCGCGCCATTGTGCTCATGGTTACAGATGATCGCTTAACTCTGCCAAGAACAAAAAACGAATGTCTTAAAAATCATATTAGCAGGTAAGCAGCTTATATGCTGTTGTTGTTTGTTGAAATCAATTGTCAATATTAGACATAATGATTGCTATTCATATCAGATAACAGTGGAAACTATAACTTGGCAAGGGGATTTATAGGCAAATAAGGCAAAGTAGTAACTTTTTTAGAGATTGGAATTGTTACCAACATAAACATTGTTTTGTGAGTCAATGCATAGCAAATGTGATGCTATACAGAGACTATGTTGATTCATGTTTTATTACGGATACTGTCACTTTCCCTTTTTGCTTGCAAAGTTTCGAGGTTCGGTTGTTGTGGCTTCAAGCTACTTCCACTGCATATAGCAGTAGCCTGATCTTTTTTCCTTTATTTACAGATATGATGTAAACACGAATGATGAAAGTATGCTGTTTCCCAGAAAATCCATCCCAATAACTCTAAAATATAAAGTATTAATATACCGTAGGCTTACCATAGTCATTTAGGGTAAGCCAAAAACACGGGATGGAAGATGAAGTACTCACTCATTATTTAAATTTTGTAAATTTTGAAGGAAAAAAAAAAAATTGTAGGACTCAAAAAAGATAAACTGTTGGTCACTCTTTAGTTGTTTTTCTTGGTAGTACAACATGAAATAAGTCTGGATTCCTAAAGGTGGATTGATTCATCTGTCTTTGGTTTCTCTTACAGGTGTCTAGAGGAGCAAGAAAAGCCATGGCGAGTGCTCGGATCCGAGATTTATCCGCTCCTAAAGCCCTCTCTAAAGATTACATCCCACCCAGAGAACCAACATGGCAGTGCTGAGGAAACAGAGCAGTGGTTTCCAGCACATTCATCATCTGAAGTTATTGTATTTTGACATTCTCTCACCATCTTCCTTTTTTTTTCTATCAGTAGTTTGGTGACTGGTCTCTTGTTCTTTCTTTCGCTCTGGTTTTCTAATCACGGTCTCAGATTTTGTCTCTGGACATTTTTTTGACTGAAATTAAAGTACTATATTATTCTTAGCCTGCTGCCAAACTTGCCTGGCTTCTCAAACAGTGTTTTCCGGCTCTAGTGTTTCCAGACCATCTCTTCTGCACTTTCTGTCCAGCCATTGCTTTCAGTGAGAAAACACTGTGAGAGAATCTATGATTATCAGCATGTGGTTGGTAGATTGGTGTAAGTGTTGTTGCCTGGACATTCAGTCTACACGGTTTACTGTAATATAAAATGTAATAACTTAATATAATAACAATTATATATATATACTGTATATACACAAATTACTGTTCAAAGGTTTGGGGTCAGTAAGATTTTTTTTTTCAAGGAAATAAATACTTTTATTTTATTCAAGGACACATTTAATTGATTCATTTTTTTATAATGTTACAAAAGATTCTATTTCAAGCAAATGCTGTTCTTTTTATCTTTATCAGTTTTCACAAAAATATTAAGCAGCACAACTGTTTTCAACATTGATAATATATGTATATATATTCGATTTTACACACACACACACACACACTCACATATATACACATATATAAACTTTTATGTTCGATACGATTAATCGTGATTAATCGATTCAGTAAGTATGTATATATATTAGTGCTGTCAAATCGACTAACATAAAAGTTTGTGTATATGTGTGTATGTATGCATATATATATATTTATACACATTTAAAACTTTTGTTAGATGCGATTAATTGTGATTAATCGATTTGACAGCATATATATATATAACTTTTTAGTTACATTAATTTTTCCTCCTGTGTGTTTAAAGTGCAGTGTTTTTTTGTGTTATACTGTTAACAACCAATAAACGCTTTTAAAAAGAATTAAAGCTCAATATTTAAATATTTTAATTTACCAGAGATTATGCTCATTTGTGTTTGTTTAATTGAATAATTGAAAAGTCAAATGTGTTTGTGAGTTTGGACACTATCCAGTTGGACCTCAAATCATTCCAGTTTTCGTTCTCTCATGTTTCTCATCTGATCTTTATCTTTTCCTGCTGTTCTCTCAAAGTCTTTCCGATTCCCATGATCCTCCTCTAACTCTCTCTCTGACCCGTGGGTGGCAGATTCCACTTGTGTCTGTCGAGTCGTCGTGGTAACACACAATGCCACGGCTCTCCGTCAGCCATTCAGAATCAGTAAACAGATCTAGTTCCTCTCACTGTATTAACTCATCAAACAGAACCGAGTCAGAACCACATCAGACGGACTCAGAGGTGACAGATTTGTGTGTAAATCACATTATGGATCAAACAGGGAGGCATTTCATCAGATGCAATCCTGCTTAAAATAAAAATTAAACTAAATATTGTGATTCTGTCTTTTTTAAAATCGACTTGAAATGATGTTTGCAATCTATATTACTTCTGTAAAAGATATTAAATGAGGAAAACAATATAGGGCATGACAGATTTTATCCATGAGGAATTTATTGTAGAACTGCATTTTCACCAGCTGTTGGTTTTGCAACCAGCATTTTGTTTCAACAGGTTGGACAAGAAGGTAAAATTAACTGAAAAAAAAAGGGTTGTGTCTGAAATTGCCCCCTATACCCTCATTCACTATTCCCTACAATACTCCACTAATATAGTTCACTTGAAGGAGTGAATGAAAACGAGTGAGTGAATTCAGACACTGAGTGCGCCGGACAGGCTGTCGCTTTTGCGTAGTTTGTGCTTGCTGTTTAATAATCATTTGAAACTTAGCAAACTGGCAACTCCAGTAGTAAGATAAAAATTATGTTGAACTCTGTCTTGGAAACTATGCATAAACCTTTAATAATCACTTAAAAATGAACTTATACCTGTATGATATTACGCTGTAGCCACATTGGACCAGTGCAGTTTGGAAATGGATGGATGATTCAGCTGCTGGCGCCATCTTCTGAATTCATTCGCCGCATGACTCTCACAGTGCATTACTGGTATTCTCTAGCTGTTGAGCGTGCATCGGTTGTACACTTATTATTGTGGTGCATTGTGGGATTGAATGAGTGCACTCAATATTGTCCACTATGGTTTTGGACATCACTACAAATGGCTGTCCCATCAAATAGTGCCCTATTTAAGGGTATAGGGGGCGATTTTGGACACAGCCTAGAGCATCAAAACCCACAGAAGATATGGGAGATCAAAGGAGGAAACTATATATTACCATACCACAGGGAGGAAACAGACAAAGACAGTCAAGAGAAATAATATCACCAAGGTTAACCAGTGATCTGGAAGCTTGATATTTTATTTCATAATTTGTTAAATATGGATATTTTTTTACACAAACACATTGTTTCACTTCAGAAGGCCTTTATTAACCCTCAGAGCCGTGTGGAGTACGTTTATGATGGATGGAAGCACTTTCTTCAGCTCATATTCGTTGGTCCCGTTCACTGCCATTATAAAGCTCGGATGCGTCAGGATATTCATTAATATATCTCCAATTGTGTTCATCAGAAAGAAGAAAGTCATACACACCTAGGATGGCTTGAGGGTGAGTAAAGCTTGAGGTAATTTTCTTTTGAAAGTGAACTAATCCCTTAATGGCACACTCATTACCACAAGAGCTTTTCAAGCTTCTCTACACCAGCACAGCTGAGATCAGTGGAGAAGTGGTGCTTGAGTCTTCTGATTTGTGCAGCAGTGGGCGGAGACTAGTGCAATCAACCAATGACAGAGTGGCCAAGAATCTCACTGCATTACTTCTCTCTCTCTCTCTCTTTCTCTCTTGATCTTTCCCCCCATTTTCACAAACAAGGTTTAAGGCCTAGTCCACACGTACACTGGCATTTTTGTAAACAGAGATTTTCCTTCTTTTTTAAAAAAAAACTCGTCCACACAAGCAAGGTTTAAAAATAATCTTCGTCCACATAAAAAACGCTATGAAGCACTGTCAAGAGCATGCCAAACCAACAGGTGGCGATATAACCCTAACTGTAAAGCCATGTTAGCCAATCAAAGAACTGATAGCAGAGTTATTAGCAGCAATATTTTGACTACGTCCACCATTGCACAGATTCGCCTCATGTAAACAAAGGAGATAGCGGTGCACAATCTGACGTCAAACAAAGGAGATTACAGCTCACACCAAAATCTCCGGTTTCACCGGCTACACGACAACACTGCAACCAGAGTTTCTGTAAATCTTCACCCTGGCAGGAGTTTTCAAAAAGGTTCGGTTTCAGTGACCTGATACTGCGTTTGCGTGTGGACAAACGGCCAAACCGCATAGAAAAATCTGCGGTTTTGAAAATACCTGTGTTCGTGTGGACCTAGTCCCAAACTAAAATGTATGTTTGAGCTGTTTTAACTGAATGCAACTTTTACTATCATTTCTTAAAATATGTCAGTGTCATTGTTTTGTCTCAAGATGCACACCAGTAATGTTTTTTTCTAAGGCACAGCTACTTAAATGTCCTAATTAACTAAAGCCTACAGTAATCCTGGCTTAATCTAAGCCCTGTCTATGAAACCAGGCCATAATGTTGGTTTTAAATGCATTCTGATAATGACTGACAGCTTATATTTTGTATCAGTCCCTAACCGTATTATTTTAATATCTTCCAGGATGTCGCTGTGGCTGTATACTCTAAAAGACTTGTGCTGCAGTGTGTTTGTGTTCAGGGCAGCATCTGTGCTGCAGTCAAATAAACATGTTTGTTTTTCCGTAGAGGGTGTGGGACGGTTTTTCACACCCCACTGCTCAACACACACACACACTCTCTCTCTCTCTCACTCACTCACACACTCACACACACACACACACACACACACACACACACACTCCACTGCAGTCAGCTGCACTCTGCCAACCATTCGAAAGCGGCCTCATCTGTCCATCCTTTGCTTAGTTTAAAGACCTAAATATTTTATGAAACTCTGCCATCAGCGTTTGGTTCGCCTGGGGCTTCTCACTCCTTTCATTGTTTTTCACATGGATTCTGTTGTTTAGTCAATTCTTTCACTATCCTTTTTGATCAGGATTTCATTTTAAATCCTCTTTTGCTCTCCTAAACACTTTCAGTTGGTGTTTTCAGAATGAGCTCCAAGTGAAAAACTGCTCAGATGTTGCTTTCATAGATCATGAAACGACTCAGTTCACATTGAGTCAGCTGGCATTCTTCTTCTTCTTCTTAAAGTAATAGATAAACAAAGCAATTGTCATAGGTGAAAGTGATTTTTTTGGAGTTCATACTGACATCTTTGACTTTTGATTGCAGACTTTGATATCTGAGCAGAGTTTGAGACATTGAGATTTCTTCTGGACCTCTAGTGGAGATAAATGTGAGATTACTGCAATCTGTTTTTGTAGAAGAAAAATCTGAGAAGCAGAATACATGTCCATTTGCTCTCCATTTAATCTCATTTTAGGACAAACAATTGAGATTTTAAAGAGATCTTGTTTATTATTTTTTTATGTTTATAGATAAAGATACAGATAAAGTGTCACACTTTCTCTGTTTCTCCGTTTCATCATGATCCTCCTAATGAGAAAGCAAACAAGCTCTACGATAATCATTCAACACAGAAAATAAAACTCTGAAAATATAGATGTAATTCTTTATATACAGATGCTTACATTAGTTTATTTACGTACATTTGATAGATATTATGGCAATAAAAATACATGGCATACATTCAACATGTTTCGAGCAAAAGATTACAACTTTAATAAAATTAAACAAATCCAACTCCAGTCTACTGAACATCAGAGAGAAAAAGAGAAAAAAAGCATGTAGAATGAAGATCTTCCCTCAGTCCTTCACTGATCCCAGTTCAGCAGGAAGGCCTTCTGCTTTCCTCCACTGAGCGTTTCGCATCCTGAACCATTTCTACAGGAAAGAGAGAGAGAGAGACATCAGGAGATCAGCTAAAAAATGTTTGTTTTTTCTTACAGAGTACAGGATTACTCCACGTAATCAAAAATGTAAAATTTTATCTCACAATTACAATTTCTTTTTGCGCAATTCTGACTTTTTTCCTCACAATTCCGAGTTAATGTCTCGCAATTCTGACTTTATTTCTCTCAATTCCAAGTTTATATGTCAATTCTGACTTTATTTCTCTCAATTCTGAGTTTATATCTCGCAATTCTGAGTTTGTCGCAATTCTGACTTTATTTCTTGCAATTACGAATTTATATTTTGCAATTTCAACTTTAATTCTTGCAATTCTGAGTTTATTTCTTGCAATTTCAAGTTTATAACTCGCAATTCTGACTTTTTCCTCACAATTCCGAGTTTATAACTCAACTTTAATAACTCGACTTTTTTCTCGAAAATCGACTGTCACAATTCTGACAGAATTGTGAGAAACTCAGAATTATGAGAAAAAAGTTTCCATGGTGGAAACAAAATTTGAGTGGTTTAGCATTGTTTTCATTGATATCTGTTTCAACAGAAGTTCTCAAACATGCTGTTGTGTTCATGAGAAGAACTGTATTACTATTTTGAAGTGTTGTATTCTGACTTAACGTGTGTCTGAGAATGGAAGTGAAAGAGTAAACAAGATGGATAAAGTTCGCTATTCCTGTCTCGTGTGCTTTAACTTTTTATAACTCCTGACAGATACCACACATGACTTGTGAAACTGAGTCACTTTTCACCTGTAGGCTTTACAAACACACACTAATCTTAAAACAGTATCCCAAATTAGCTGATTTTCATAGAAACGAAGTTGCACAACAGCTCTGACTGATGTACAATGATCTTTAACACTAGCATTGCAACACACTTGCAAAACTGTCAGTGACCACGACAGTATATAAAAAGCACTATGTAAAATTCCCGTCTTTGGTAATTTTTTGTTTGTTCACCTAAAAAAACACTCATTTTTCAGCAGAAGAAAAGAAAACAGTGAGAACTGCATTTCTGCGTTTGTGCGGACAGCAGAAATAAAGCAGCACAGCTCATCTCCACCTCACAGCACTGCAGCTTTCACTGAGCCAAACACTTTAGCTCACAGAATCCACCCATCACAACAAACCCTCACATACACACAGGGCCCGCGTTAACACTCAACACGGCGAGCAGGCATGACCGGTTTACAGTAGAGAGAGAAAGAGAGGTGTACACCTGTTCCTCATACCGCACCTTTTGCGTTTTAGTGTTGTTAACATTAAAATAATGCAAAGAGGTGATATCATTTCCCCCAGAGCTAGGACAGAGTTTGTTATTCAAACCAGTTTTCCCCGGGTCATATTTGCCTAAGAAATAAAGCCATAGAGGAGGCACTGCGCTAAGCTTTCTGGATGACATTGAATATATCATGCTGACATTTTCATGACAATTTTGCACATTTCACACATTCTTAATCGCCTTCAAACAGGCTTTTATATATATATATATATATATATGATAAAAAATACAGCAAAAAACATAATATTGTGAAATACTATTACAATTTAAAATGCCTGTTTTCTATGTGAATATAATGTAAAATGTAATTTATTCCTGTGATCAAAGCTGAATTTTCAGCATCATTACTCCAGTCTTCAGTGTCACATGATCCTTCAGAAATCATTCTAATATGATTATTTGCTGCTCAAGAAACATGTTGAAAACAGTTGAAACAGTTGTGTTAATATCTCTAATATTAAAGACATTATTAAAACTAGAAGCACGTGCTTATGATCAACTTAACTGACTTAATTTCTCACAGATCTGTTTATAACTCGCGATTCTGACTTTATTTCTCACAATTTCAAGTTAATAACTCGCGATTCTGACTTTATTTCTCGCAATTTTGAGTTTATAACATGCGATTCTGACTTTATTTCTCATAATGACTTTATTTCTCACAATTTTGAGTTTGTAACTCGCGATTCTGACTTTATTCCAAGTTTGTCTTGCAATTCTGACTATTTCTCGCAAATCTGAGTTTATAACACGCGATTCTGACTTTATTTCTCACAATTTCAAGTTAATAACTCGCGATTCTGACTTTATTTCTTGCAATTTTGAGTTTATAACATGCGATTCTGACTTTATTTCTCGTAATTCCAAGTTTATAACACGTGATTCTGACTTTATATCTCATAATGACTTTATTTCTCGCAATTTTGAGTTTGTAACTCGCGATTCTGACTTTATTTCTCGCAATTTTGAGTTTATAACATGCGATTCTGACTTTATTTCTCGTAATGACTTTATTTCTCGCAATTTTGAGTTTATAACACGTGATTCTGACTTTATAGCTCATAATGACTTTATTTCTCACAATTTTGAGTTTATAACTCGCGATTCTGACTTTATTTCTCGTAATGACTTTATTTCCCATAATTCCAAGTTTATAACTCGCGATTCTGACTTTATTTCTCGCAATTTTGAGTTTATAACATGCGATTCTGACTTTATTTCTCGCAATTTTGAGTTTATAACACGTGATTCTGACTTTATAGCTCATAATGACTTTATTTCTCACAATTTTGAGTTTATAACTCGCAATTCTGACTTTATTTCTCACAATTTTGAGTTTATAACATGCGATTCTGACTTCATTTCTCGTAATTCCAAGTTGATAACACGTGATTCTGACTTTATATCTCATGTCTTTATTTCTCGCAATTTTGAGTTTATAACTCACGATTCTGACTTTATTTCTCGTAATGACTTTATTTCCCATAATTCCAAGTTTATAACTCACGATTCTGACTATTTCTCGCAAATCTGAGTTTATAACATGCGAATCTGACTTTATTTCTCGCAATTTTGAGTTTATAACATGCGATTCTGACTTTATTTCTCGTAATGACTTTATTTCTCGTAATGACTTTATTTCTCATAATTCCAAGTTTATAACACGTGATTCTGACTTTATTTCTCGCAAATTCGTATATATATATATATATATAAGCTGTATTTATTTGATAAAAAAATACAGCAAAAAATACAATATTGTGAAATACTATTACAATTTAAAACAGCTGTTTTCTATGTGAATATATTGTAAACTGTAATTTATATCCAGTGATCAAAGCTGAATTTTCAGCATCATTACTCCAGTCTTCAGTGTCACATGATCCTTCAGAAATCATTCTAATATGCTGATTTGCTGCTCAAGAAACGTTGAAAACAGTTTCAGATTCATATTTTTTCAGGATTCTTTGATGAACAGAAAGTTCAAAAGAACAGCATTCTTTCGTAACATAAATGTCTTTACTGTCACTTTTTGATCAATTTGATGCTTCTTTGATGAATAAAAGTATTGCTTTTTAACTGAACGGTATGGGCATGTTTTAGCGAGAGAACAGGCTAAGTATTTAAGTGCAATCTATACATTCACACACCCCTGAACTACTAAGCCTGTTCTATTGTGTGTGATGATGTATCACAAAGGCGTTTTCACATTTTGTCTAAATGCATTCGGTTATTCACAATAGTGACAGAAACAGACCAGCCTCACGATGGAATGTGTTTCCAGAAACATTCTGCCGAATTTCATGCAGTCAGCGCTGGAAGTGTTGCTCACAAGCTCTGAAATATCTATTAGATAAGCAGCATTACTAACTGCCCCATTACATCATGACTCCTGTGTGGGTTTGTCATTTGAATGAGTGCATTTAGAAATCAGACACCATGTGTTTGAACATGTCGACCCTCTCCGTAAGAGGGAAGGCGCGTCCGGAGGCGCTCCGGTTGTCTATTGTGCTCCAACACTTTGTTTATGGTCAGTGTCAGCGCTCCATTCACACGGGCACAAACCCTTCGGCTTTTAATGCTGTCAGTGTGTTATTTTGAGCTGCTGACAGCAAAACAGGAATGAAGACAATGCACAGGAGAAGCTTGCATCAGGGTAATGTGGCTTCGTGGTTAAATATCTCTGAAAACTTGTCAGTTCACAGCCCAGAAGTTTTTTTAAGAAGTTGAGTCACTTTGAGCAAAATGAAGAACATCTCACCGGAGGCAGCAGTATTCGATTATTATTTACTTGAACATTTATTGTTATCATAAACTTTCCCTGATCAAATAAAGATGTTGACTGTTACGCAATAAAGGTTCATAAGCCGTATGTCAAACCATATGTTGTTTGAACTAACCTGAGCAAAAACGTACCATGGTATTACTCTGTATGGACATGCACCATGGTAGCACCAAGTTTTTTTTTAAATTTTAATTACATTAAGATGTAAATACGCGGTACAATCAATGTATACTGTATCAAAGTACCATATTGCCAAAGGTAGGTGCGTTTTAAATAATAATTATTGTTATTAATAAATAAATTGTTATTTTAAATATGCGTTTATTAAGATAACTCTGACTACATTCAAATATTCAAAGGAATATCTAATATTAAAGAGATTTTAGGCACGTGCTTATGATCGAAATACTAATCTTAGATAGATAGATAGATAGATAGATAGATAGATAGATAGATAGATAGATAGATAGATAGATTCTGAACACTTATAGATTTTCCGACACAACAAAACGCGAGCGCTCCAATTCGACCAATCAGAAAGACGCGGCAAAACCGCAAAAATCAACGTGACGCGGCTTCCGATCATTCTAGTTTGTTGCGTCGCGTCGGTCTTTAGCATTGTAAGGATCTCCTGATAAACTCACCGCTGTCTCCTCTTCGCTCAGCCCGCACTCCGCCGCGATCAGCATCAGCGTGGTCTCGTCGGGATGTTTGCTGACCTTCGTGAAATTCTCCTCCAGAACTTTAATCTGATCGTCCGCTAAACGCATCCCGAACATCGCCATCGCGTTTCCACTCGCACTCATGTTTCAACTACAAACTGACAGATGGACTGGAAACACAAATCACAGCTCGACTAATGCAAATAAAGTCCAAAGTCTTGAAAAGAAACGCCAGCCTCCAGGAGGAAATGCTGTGGAAATGGGAAAACACTAAGTCAGTGTGAGATCCACAAACTTCAGTCCGCTGACGCGTGCGAAACGCCTCTTTTCAGTGACAGCAGCGCGCGCAAACACATCAGATGTGTGTACTGTACCTGATGATGTTCAAACTCCATCTGCTCAGCCTCTGATCGCTCAAAGCATTATGTAATGCCCCCGGGTGACGTCACATCAGATCTGAAGTGCGACAGACCCTAGAAAATGAGATCATGCAGTGTTTACCTACAGCAGATCTCATCAAACCTGTCAAAAATGTCCTCATCATTTCACCTCAAAATCAAAAGAAATCAATCTATATTTTGTGTCTACTTTTGAGACCATTAAACCATTTAAACATTATTTTCATGACAATTAAGCACCCCCCCCCCAAAAAAAACATTCTCATATATGCAAAAATATATAAATATAATGATATTAATGGTTGTTATTATTAATAAAAAGCATTATTAATAATATTATGATGAATTATGATGTTTATTGTTATATTGCTATTTATATATTTATAATTATATATATATATAAATTAATAATTATAGTTACCTATTTAATAACAATTATATATACTATTTAAAAGTATTTATGCATTATGTTAATATTACTAACTTTAAATTTCCACTGAACTGATATTAAAAATCTATGTACATTTTTCTTACTGTAATATTAATAATATTATGATGAATTATGATGTTATTATTATTATATTAATATTTATATATGTTGTTTATTATTATATTAATATTTATATATTATATTAATATTTATATATAATATATTATTTAAAAAATATTATTTAATAATAGCTATTATTTATTTATTAATTTAATAACAATTACAGTTGTGGTCAGAATTATTGGCACCATTGGTAAATATGGTCAAAGATGACTATAAAAATAAATCTGCATTTTTTATCCTTTTGATCTGTAATTCATAAAATTAGCAAAAATCTAACCTTTCATTCAAGGAAAAGAATTGAAAGTGGGGGGAAAATCACATTATGAAATAAATGTTTTTCTTCAAAACATGTTGGACACAATTATTGGCACCCCTAGAATTTTTTATGAGTAAAATATCTCTGAAGTATATTCCCATTCATATTTACATTTTTTAGCACACCAAGGTGATCATGAACATGAAATTGTCCAGCCATGACTTCCTGTTCCACAGGAGTATAAACATGAGGAAACACAAAGGCCAAAATTCCCTTAATCATTCATCACAATGAGTAAAACCAAAGAATATAGTTCTGATGTGCAGCAAAAGATTGTTGAGCTTCACAAAATAGAAAGTGGCTGTAAGAAAATAGCTAAAGCATTGAAAATCCCCATTTCCACTCTCAGGGCAATAATTAAGAAGTTCCAATCAACTAAAGATGTTACAAATCTGCCTGAAAGAGGACGTGTGTATTAAATATACTGCTGGATCTTTAATGTTGTGGGCCTATTTTTCTGCTGGAGGTCCTGGACATCTTGTTCAGATACATGGCATCATGGATTCTATCAAATACCAACAGATAAAAAATCAAAACCGCTTCTGCTAGAAATCCAATAATGGGCCGTGGTTGGATCTTCCATCAGGACAATGATCCAAAACAAACATCAAAACCAACACAAAAATGTGTCACTGAGCACAAAATGAAGCTTCTGCCATAGTCGTCCCAGTCCCCTGACCTGAACCCTAAAGAAAATGAGTGGAGCGAACTGAAGAGAAGAAGCACCAACATGGAGCTGGGAATCTGAAGGATCTGGAGAGATTCTGCATGAAGGAATGGTCTCTGATCTCTTGTCAGGTGTTCTCCAAACTCATCAGGCATTATAGAAGAAGACTCAGAGCTGTTATCTTGGGAAAAGGAGGTTGCAAAAAGTATTGAATAAAATGCCAATAATTGTGGCCAACATGTTTTGGAGAAAAACATTTATTTTATAATGTGATTTTCCCCCCCACTTTCAATTCTTTTCCTTCAGTGAAAGGTTAGATTTTTGCTAATTTTAGGAATTAAAGATCAAAAGGATAAACAATGCAGATTTATTTTTACAGTCATCTTTGATAATATTTATCAAGGGTGCCAATAATTCTGACCACAACTGTATATACTATTTAAAAGTATTTATATTTGTTTTACTTTAAATTTACACTGAATTGATATTAAAAATCTTTGTACATTTTTACTGTAATATTAATAATAATATTATGATAAATTATATTTATTATTATATTAATATTTATATAATATATTGAATATATGTATTATTAATAAGTATAGTTATTATTTATTTATTTATTTATTTACTTATTTAATAACAATTATATACTATTTGAATTATGAAATATTAATTAATAGTGAAATATTAATTAAATAATATTAATTAATAATAATTATAATAGTTATTATTTATTTATTAATTTAATAACAATTATATACCATTTAAAAGTATTTATACGATAGTATGTTTTACTCCCTTTAAATTTACACTGAATTGATATTAAAATTGATGTACATTTTTTACTGTAATATTAATAATAATATTATGATGAATTATGTTTATTATTATATTAACATTTTTATATAATATATTTAATATTATAAGTTTTAAATATTAATTAATAATAATTACAATAGTTATTAATTAATTAATTAATTTAATAACAATTATATACTATTTAAAAGTATTTATACATCATGTTAGTATTTGTTTTACTCCCTTTAAATTTACACTTAATTGATATTAAAAAATCTATGTACATTTTTTTTTACTGTAATTTATGACAAACATGTTTTTGGGACAAGATAATTTATGCAAAAATTTTATCTCTGTATCAGTGAATCCAGGGTGAAGGACCTTGAGTTTGCTTGCTCGTGTGTTATGTGAAACTACGGGCTGTCAGCAATTTGATCACATCTAGTTAGTACAAATACAGACACACTTTCTTGAATCTCTCTCCCATCGCAGGTACATGATTCAAATCAAGAGTCAAATAAACTCTCCTGGAAGGTTTTTAAAGAGCCGTTGGGTGTTTGCAGTCAGTGATGGGAATGCAGCCGTTTACAGCACATGTGTTGTGTTTGTTCATGTCATCGTTGACTGTGAAACTTCACAAGAATGCTGAGCGGTGAGTTCTCAAAATACAGAAACATCCGTCTGTCATGTACTGAAAACACACATCTGCTGTAGAGGAGCCTGCAGGGTGTTTTTCAAAGAAGATTTGAATGGAAGGGAGGTTTTGTGGAGGAGGAGGAGAGGAAATAGGGACACAGATATATCCAGACTCCCACAAAGAGGCCACTGGACCCTCTGGTTTGATTATATATCACTTTACATGCTACACAACCCCTAGGAAGGGGAACAACGTAAGGCTGAACACCGTTACTGACAATCCTCATTGTTCATTGTTCAGTAAATTGTGCTATTTCATTCCCTCGATTTGCTAAATCTTGCACACGATTTACTATTTCGTTCCCTCGATTTGCTAAATCGTTCGCACGATTTACTATTTCGTTCCCTCAATTTGCTAAATCTTGCGCACGATTTACTATTTCGCATCTTTGATTTGCTAAATCGTTCGCACGATTTACTATTTTGTTCCCTTGATTTGCTAAATCCTTCGCACGTTTTACTATTTCGTTCACTCAATTTGCTAAATCGTGCACACGTTTTACTATTTTGTTCCCTCGATTTGCTAAATCATTTGCACGATTTACTATTTCATTCCCTCGATTTGCTAAATCTTGCACACAATTTACTATTTCGTATCCTGCATTTGCTAAATCGTTCGCACGATTTACTATTTCGTTCCCTCGATTTGCTAAATCGTTTGCACGATTTACTATTTCGTTCCCTCGATTTGCTAAATCTTGCGCATAATTTACTATTTCGTATCCTCGATTTGCTATATCGTTCGCACGATTTACTATTTTGTTCCCTCGATTTGCTAAATCGTTCGCACGATTTACTATTTCGTTCACTCGATTTGCTAAATCTTGCACACGATTTACTATTTCGTATCCTGGATTTGCTAAATCGTTCGCACGATTTACTATTTCGTTCCCTGGATTTGCTAAATCGTTTGCACGATTTACTATTTCGTTTGCACGATTTACTATTTCGTTCCCTCGATTTGCTAAATCTTGCGCATGATTTACTATTTCGTTCGCACGATTTACTATTTTGTTCCCTCGATTTGCTAAATCGTTCGCAAGATTTACTATTTTGTTCCCTCGATTTGCTAAATCCTTCGCACGATTTACTATTTCGTATCCTTGATTTGCTAAATCATTTGCACGATTTACTATTTCGTTCCCTCAATTTGCTAAATCTTGCGCACGATTTACTATTTCGTATCCTTGATTTGCTAAATCGTTTGCACGATTTACTATTTCGTTCCCTCAATTTCGCTAAATCGTTCGCACGATTTACTATTTTGTTCCCTCGATTTGCTAAATCGAGGATACGAAATTAAAAATATAGTAAATAAATAATTTTTTTTGAGCTTTAGTTTTAGTAATAATTCTAATTTTGTTGGGGTCCTTGATTATGATTTCACTTTTTTAACTTTAGTTAGTGTGTAATGTTGTTGTTTGAGCATAAACAACATCTGCAAAGTTACAACGCTCAAAGATATTTTCTTTTACAGAAATCGCTTTTTAAGGACTACAACAAATGGCTGGTAGGGACTACATTGAGCTTCTTCCTGGATTAGTGACATCACTAACCCTAAAATTTACATAAACCCCGGCCCCGAGAACACACAACAAAGGGGGTGAGGCCATGTTGGGCTGCTTTAGAGAAGAGGAAGAGTTGTTGTAGTAGAGTGTTGTTGACATGCCGTCATTTTACGCCGGACTGCTTCACAAACGAGGGTCAATTCAACGCTGGATTTGCACAAAAGATTAACATGACGGCACATGCTAGTCGATGAGTTGAATCAACTCCACAGCAACTACATAAATTTATCCACTAACCATTCAGAAACGTCTAAAAGTTGTAACTTCTTCCTGAGTCTCTCCATCAGTGTCGACTCCGGTTTGAACAATGTAAGGCTGAACACCGTTACTGACAATCCTCATTTTGTCTGCGTGAGATTCTCCAGCTTTGTTGTTGTTGAGCAACCGAAGCACGAGCTGTTAAAGCTCCGCCCTCTTCTGGAAAGGGGACACGGAGCAGTAGCTCATTTGCATTTAAAGGGACACACACAAAAATGGCGTGTTTTTGCTCACACCCAAATAGAGGCAAATTTGACAAGCTATAATAAATGATCTGTGGGGTATTTTGAGCTGAGACTTCACAGACACATTCTGGAGACACCAGAGACTTATATTACATCTTGTAAAAGGGGCATAATAGGTCCCCTTTAAACTGATAAATGCAAATGTACAGATTCAAACCTGTGCGAAGTGGGTCATGAAACTGATGCTTGTCCTTCACTTTTGTACTGGAACAAAACAGAATCAATGCAGTGGACTCAAAATACTGTCTTATATTTCCATTGGCATGGAGTTTTGTATTGATTCCTGCGCTTTTGGCTTGATTTCTACACCTCCCTTAGCCCTGTGCGTTTTCTGCTGCCTGAGGAGAGGGTGTTAAGTTTTTATGACTCACAGTTTGGTTTTCTGAAGCTCTTTGAATAGGTAACAGTGTCCATACTTGCTCCTGTGAATACAGGCCCTTCATTCTGTCCCGTCTCACACCCAGAGGGGTATTTTCTGCACTGGGATATAATGAGCTCAAACACCCTGTATTATATAATGAGAAGTTTTCAGAAGTCAAAATGCTGTTGATTTGCTAAAGTCGTGACACTGTGTCATGAAATTATGTCGGAAGAATATAGCCAGGTCACACTGAAGGTCACATGTTTTAACAGTATTAAAGTGTTGACTGTATAAAGGCCAAATGTTTGGATAGGGAGGAGATGAGGTGTGGACATCCAGGATGAATTTTTGGCAACGTTGCTTACAGAAAGATGATTTTAATCAGGTGTGTTTACAGATGCATAATTAGTCAGCAGGGTGGAGGAGAAGAGCACATGTTCAGCATATTATTTCATACCTGATCATGTAAACAACAAACATTCAGACACAATATACAGTAAATATAAAGGTGAGTTTGAATCTAATACTTTAAGGATAACAATGGTTATCAAATGTTGATTTTGTTTTCAGAAATTTACTTGTTCTTTATGATAGATTGATTTATTTGTCAGGTTGATTAATTAATGGTGAATTTTATTATTTGCAGGTCAGTAGTTCTTGTCTAGATAGAGTAAAATTAGCCTTCAGTGTAATTTATAAATATCTACAAATAATTTAAACAAACAAACAAATAAATAAATAAGTAAAACAATATTTATTTATAATATATAATATAATAATATTAATATAAAATCTAGTAATTCGTATATTAATGTTATTAATATATTAATTAATATTTATAAATGACAATAATCTAATTTAATTGATAAATTAATTTATAAATATCTATAAATAAAATAAATATATAGCAAATAAATATTTATAATAATTTATAATAATATTTATTATTTATTTATAATAAAAATATTTATTTGTAATATCATATAAATATAATATAATTAATATTTATAAATTATAATTAATAATCAAATCTATAATAATTTAATTTATAAATATCTATAAATAAATAAATATAATATTATTTATTTATAATATAAATAAAATATAATCATTATTTTTTTTAGAAATTATAAATATATAATATTAAGATAAGATCATCTTTACATAAGGATTTTAAGATACATTTAAGCTACAAAAAATGAGCAGTGTGAAGATAATCGCTTACATTAATAATAAATTAATTAGTTAAAGTCACTATGTAACCAATATTGACAATTCTTATTTTTAAGAATATTGTATTATTGTAAATTGTATTATAAATAAAAAAAAATACGCACTGTTTTTATTTTTAATTCATGTTCCTCTTAATTATGAATCAGAATAACTTCCCCTGATGACATTTGTTCTTGCTCCAGAAGCTGTTTCACTCTGATTTACGTCACTATATAGGGAACAAAAGACTACCACAACTTCCGTTTCATGCCAACTTTAACATTTCTTTTTATATATATATATAAGTATTTTTATCATACAAACTCAATCCTGAGGGCTCCAAAGAGAAGAAATCACCCTTCATTGTTTCATCTTTTACTTCCTTCCATCATTTACTTGATGGATAAACAGCATTCCTGGGTCTTGTTAAACTTAGCTCCAGTTTTTAAAAATGGACCGTGGCGCTTAAAAACTGAAATTCCAGCCCAATTTAGAGCCACATTTTACTCCCTGAACAGAAGCAGACACAAGCACACCACAACCGTCAGGCGTCCTTAAAGTCAAAGTGCTTTGCTGGGAAACTTGACATACTAGCGTAAGAAAAGACAGACGGACAGCAGACGTGTAGACCGAACGACACATGGCTGTTACATAATCGCACATCCCTCCCTCCACTGATCCACTGAACACATCTGGAACTCAAACCAGAACCAACCAGAGGAAATGAGACTCCAAATACTGAAGAGAGAGAGAGAGAGAGAGAGAGAGATGAACATCTTGAAGTTAACAAGCACAATGTCAATCACTCTTAGCTGACATGTTAATAACAGGAAGTAATTAAAGGCTACATGTGACATAAATAGGTTTAATTGATGCAGTGTGTGTGAGTGTGTGTGCAGGATATCATGATGTACTCAATTAATTTTTCAAGTAATTTTCTTCTGTTAATGTAAGTGTATTATGTGGAGAAAAGACTTGATTCTAAATAAAAGTCACCATGAAATCAAAATTGACAATTCTTATTTTTTTAATGGAATATTATTATTATTAATGAAAAATTATTTATTTGTGCACATCATTGTTTTAAATTCATGTTCCTCGTAAGCTTGAATCAGAATAACTTTGCAGCGACATCTCTTCTCTGATGACGAGGGCGGGGCAACCTGTCACTCACATGAGATCCACCAATAGCAAACCACAACCATCCAATCAATTCCCCACAGACAAAATCAAGCCCCGCCCTACATTTGTTCTTGTTCCAGAAGCTGTTTCACTCGTCACAATAGGGAGGAAAAGACTTCTGTTTCATGTCGACTTTAAAGTTCTGGTTGATTTTAATAATATCTGAGTGAAAACAGATCCAGTTTCAGCAGAATTCCACAGAAAGCTCAACACTTCTCCACAAAATGAGAACAGCATTCACAAAGCCGAACACACCCCTGACCCTTCACTTATTAAATATTTCAACCAATTTGATTTCCACTACCAAAACAAAGCAGCACAGAAAATATTTGCATAAATAAAAATGTCCATTAAAACATATCTTCTTTTTTTTTTGGAGGGGCAACAGGAAAGCTGTGTAAACATTCCTGTTTTGGTCTTTGTTCTGATGATTGATATGTAATGCATAAATAAACATGAGTGTGTGTGTGTGTCCGTGTACACACAGGTGTGTCTGTCTATCTGTGTACATTAAATGTTTCTCTGCTGTAGGAAAAACACTGCTGATGTGCTCACATGATCATTAGTGACCAATGAGTCAGTTGGTATGCAGATAAAGATCAATAAACCAACACTGAACAGAGCCGAATCTCTGGGGTTGATTTTGCGATAATGACTGTATAAACTAACTTTCAAAAGTTTGGGGTCTGTAAGATTTTTTGAAATAAGTCTCTTCTGCTCATCAAGACTGCATTTATTTGATCAAAAATACAGTAAAAACAGCAATAAAGTGAAATATCACAATTCAAAATAGCTGTTTTCTATGTGAATATAAATTAAAATGTAATTTATTCCTGTGATCAAAGCTGATTTTTCAGCTTCATTACTCCAGTCTTCAGTGTCACATGATCCTTCAGAAATCATTCTATTATGCTGATTTGCTGCTCAAGAAACATTTATGATTATTATCAATGTTGAAACAGTTGTGGTGCTTCAGATTTTTGTGGAAACCGTGATGCATTTTTTCCCAGGATTCTTTGAAGAATAGAAAGTTCAAAAGAACACCTTTTTTTTTTGAAGTAGAAATTTTTTGTAACATTATAAATGTCTTTAAAGTCACTTTTGATCAATTAAATGCATCCTTTCTAATTCCTAATATTATCTCTTACATTTTACTCAGAACAATCACAAGCACAGAGACTATAAACAGATTCCATTGCGGATCTGACGAAAGCACT
The DNA here is from genome assembly GCA_039654765.1 of Mylopharyngodon piceus. Lineage (NCBI taxonomy): Eukaryota > Metazoa > Chordata > Actinopteri > Cypriniformes > Xenocyprididae > Mylopharyngodon > Mylopharyngodon piceus. The sequence goes on from CM077439.1 coordinate 29,858,459, forward strand.
GACATTTATGTTTGTTTAAAGAAACAGGGACCGTGTTTACTGACCCCTTAAGGCGTAATCTGTCTATTGTAAGGAATACCGCAATCCCCCCTGTTTCCTGTCAAACAATACATATTGTGCTCAGACAGGAAATGCCCCCATTTTTCTGTGGCCAGCGATACATTTTATGGATTAAAAAAAATCTGTGTGTGTGTTTTATGTACAGACAACAACAACAACAGAACAAAATATGGTGCAAAATGTTCCACTGAATAATTTCAGAGATCTCAGTGCATGTCATGTTGTATTTCTATCAAAGATGATACATGAACAATGCTGGAACATTATTTCTCCTCTTCTCTGGCTTGCTTCCTAATCTGGTTGTCTAATAAATCTGACCATTACGAATATTGTTGATGAATTGCTTTTGTTCCTCTTTTGTAAGGCGCTGTGGATAAGTGTCTGCTAAATGCATAATTGCAAATTGTAGATCCAAAGCACAAGACGTGAGGCAGAGAGAGGAGAAACATGCTTGGATCACGAAAAGGGAAAATGTGGTCATTTATCTGGGCAGGAGGAAACGTGTGACATCATTCCCATGAAATATCTAAGAGTTCTGTAGTGGAAAAGAGGCCAACAATAGAAGAATGTGTGTGTGTGTGTGTGTGTGTAGGGTCTGTCCTGCTCAAGATGACCACTTGCTTAATAAAAATTAATAAAAGAAATGTCTCAGAAAGATCATCCCCTTCACAATCTTTTCCCACCAGCTGAGGGTGAAAAAACTGGTCAGCTTCTTAAGCCAAATTATCTGACAAAACGACTGTTTAATGACTGTTTTTAGACTGTTTAATGAAAATAATATAGATATTTAGATTTTGTTACACTATTAGTTTTTTTTTTGCTTTGTACTCTTGAGCATGTTTTGCATATTTGTATATCTGCTTTTATACAAAGTTCTGTCATGAAACTCTAGATGGCGCAGGCTGATAGGTCCTCAACTCAATCTGCTTGCAATCACATCATTCTCTGTAGGGCACAGTTGATTGGTTCCTGCTGTATCAGTAGTCAGTGAGCTTGCTGCTCAACCTTCAAATACTGGTCAGCATTTGCTATAGCAGTTGCAGCGCGCTTTCAGTAAACCTCCACCCTCCCCAGCTCCACTTGTATAGATCTGCTACGGGTAATTCATGTATGCATTAGTGTGCCATATTGGCAGTAGCAGGTCCCATACTTGCTCTGCAGCAGCAGCAATAACCAACAGCAGCAGCAATAACAGCAGCAGCATCAATGACCAACAGCAGCAGCAATAACAGCAGCAGCATAAATAACCAACAGCTGCAGCAATAACAGCAGCAGCAATAAAAACAGCAGAAGCAATCACAGCAGCAGCAATAACAGCAGCAGCAGCAATAATCAACTGCAGCAGCAATAACAGCAGCAGCAGCAGCAGCAATAATCAACTGCAGCAGCAATAACAGCATTAGCAATAACAGCAGCAGCAGCATCAGCAATAACCAACAGCAGCAGCAATAACAGCATCAGCAAGAACAGCAGCAGAAATAACAGCAGCAGCAATAACAGCAGCAGCAGAAATAACCACCACCACCAGCAGCAGCAATAACAACAGCAGCAGCAGCAATAACAGCAGCAGAAATAACCAGCAGCAGCAAAAACAACAGCAGCAGCAGCAGCAATAATCAACTGCAGCAGCAATAACAGCATCAGCAATAACAGCAGCAGAAATAACAGCATCAGCAGCAGCAGTAATAATCAACTGCAGCAGCAATAACAGCAGCAGCAATAACAGCAGCAGCAGAAATAACCACCAGCAGCAGCAAAAACAACAGCAGCAGCAATAACAGCAGCAGCAGAAGCAATCACAGCAGCAGCAATAACAGCAGCAGCAGCAATAATCAACTGCAGCAGCAATAACAGCATCAGCAATAACAGCAGCAGAAATAACAGCATCAGCAGCAGCAGTAATAATCAACTGCAGCAGCAATAACAGCAGCAACAGCAGCAGCAATAACCAACAGCAGCAGCAAAAATAACCACCAGCAGCAGCAATAACAACAGCAGCAGTAATATCAATAACAGCAGCAGCAGCAATAACCAACAGCAGCAGCAATAACAGCAGCAGCAGAAATAACCACCACCAGCAGCAGCAATAACAACAGCAGCAGCAGCAATAACCACCAGCAGCAGCAATAACAGGAGCAGCAATAACAGCAACAGAAATAACCACCAGCAGCAGCAGCAGCAGCAATAACCAACAGCAGCAGCAACTGCAGCAGCAACAACTGCAGCAGCAGCAATAACTGCAGCAGCAACTGCAGCAGCAGAAATAACCAGCAGCAGCAGCAGCAGCAGCAATAACCAACAGCAGCAGCAATAACTGCAGCAGCAGCAACAATAACCAACAGCAGCAGCAGCAGCAATAACAGCAGCAGAAATAACAGCAACAGAAATAACCACCACCAGCAGCAGCAGCAATAACCAACAGCAGCAGCAATAACAGCAGCAGCAGAAATAACCACCACCAGCAGCAGCAATAACAACAGCAGCAGCAGCAATAACCACCAGCAGCAGCAATAACAGGAGCAGCAAAAACAACAGCAGCAGCAATAACCAGCAGCAGCAAAAACAACAGCAGCAGCAGCAATTACCACCAGCAGCAGCAATAACAGAAGCCAATAACAACAGCAGCAGCAGCAATAACCACCAGCAGCAGCAATAACAGGAGCAGCAATAACAGCAACAGAAATAACCACCAGCAGCAGCAGCAATAACCAACAGCAGCAGAAATAACCACCACCAGCAGCAGCAGCAGCAGCAGCAGCAGCAATAACCAACAGCAGCTGCAGCAGCAATAACAGCAGCATAAATAACCAGCAGCAGCAAAAACAACAGCAGCAGCAGCAGCAGCAGAAATAACCACCAGCAGCAGCAATCACAGGAGCAGCAACATCAATAACATCAGCAGCAGCAATAACCAACAGCAGCAATAACCAGCAGCAGCAATAACAGCAGCAGCAGCAATAACCACCAGCAGCAGCAGCAATAACAGTAGTATCAGCAGATATAATAGCAGCAGAAATAACAACAGCAGCAATAACTAACTGCAGCAGCAGCAGCAATAACCACCAGCAGCAGCAATAACCAGCAGCAGCAATAACCAACAGCAGCAGAAATAACAACAGCAGCATTGACAGCAGCAGCAGCAGCAATAACTAACAGCAGCAGCAGCAATAACAGTGGCAGCAATAACCAGCAGCAGCAGCAGCAGCAGCAGCAATAACAGCAGCAGAAATAACAGCAGCAGCAATAACAGCAGCAGCAGAAATAACCACCACCACCAGCAGCAGCAATAACAACAGCAGCAGCAGCAATAACAGCAGCAGAAATAACCAGCAGCAGCAAAAACAACAGCAGCAGCAGCAATTACCACCAGCAGCAGCAATAACAGAAGCAGTAATATCAATAACAGCAGCAGCAGCAATAACCAACAGCAACAGCAGCAATAACAGCATTAGCAATAACAGCAGCAGAAATAACAGCAGCAGCAGCAATAACCAACAGCAGCAGCAATAACAGCAGCAGCAGCAATAACCACCACCAGCAGCAGCAATAACAACAGCAGCAGCAGCAATAACCACCAGCAGCAGCAATAACAGGAGCAGCAATAACAGCAACAGAAATAACCAGCAGCAGCAAAAACAACAGCAGCAGCAGCAATTACCACCAGCAGCAGCAATAACAGAAGCAGTAATATCAATAACAGCAGCAGCAGCAATAACCAACAGCAACAGCAGCAATAACAGCATTAGCAATAACAGCAGCAGAAATAACAGCAGCAGCAGTAATAATCAACTGCAGCAGCAATAACAGCAGCAGCAGAAATAACCACCAGCAGCAGCAAAAACAACAGCAGCAGCAATAACAGCAGCAGCAGCAACAATAACCAACAGCAGCAGCAGCAATAACAGCAGCAGAAATAACCAGCAGCAGCAGAAATAACAGCAACAGAAATAACCACCACCAGCAGCAGCAGCAATAACCAACAGCAGCAGCAGCAATAACAACAGCAGCAGCAGCAATAACAGCAGCAGAAATAACCAGCAGCAGCAAAAACAACAGCAGCAGCAGCAATTACCACCACCAGCAGCAATAACAGAAGCAGCAACATCAATAACCAACAGCAGCAGCAATAACAGCATCAGCAATAACAGCAGCAGCAATAACCAACAGCAGCAGCAATAACAGGAGCAGCAACATCCATAACAGCAGCAGCAGCAATAACCAACAGCAGCAGCAGCAGCAATAACAGCAGCAGCAGCAATAACAGCAGCAGAAATAACCAGCAGCAGCAGCAGCAGCAGAAATAACCACCAGCAGCAGCAATCACAGGAGCAGCAACATCAATAACATCAGCAGCAGCAATAACCAACAGCAGCAATAACCAGCAGCAGCAATAACAGCAGCAGCAGCAATAACAGCATTAGCAATAACAGCAGCAGCAGCAGCAGCAATAACCAACAGCAGCAGCAATAACAGCAGCAGCACAGCAGATCTATTCCGCCAAGACCAAACATATCAACATTGATATCCATCATATCCATTACCATGCCAAACACTTGTCATGACAGAAATACTTTTAGGTGTAGTTTATGTACTTTCTGCATTAGTTCAATCATAGCATTTGCTAAGCAGAAAAGTCAATAAACTTCAACTTCAAATTGTTTACAAACACGTTGATAACATGTGATGCAGTCTGTCAATGACTTTGAGCGTAGAACGTGCGCTCTGTCACTAAACAAGCCTGCAGAGAGTCCCATAGGTGTGTCTCACTCTCACCAAATAAAAGACCCTCTGTACAAGGAAAGTGTGTGTGTGTGTGAGTGTGTGTTCAAACTCTGTAGGGGAGGAAACGTTTTTCCGTCTACAGCCATGAACCTCCTGTGTGCTCCCACAATTCATCAAACCTTTAGATTTACATTTTAAATCCATGACTGCTAATAGTCAGCTTAGATAAGACCTAAACACATGCTTTCTTTCACATTCCCACCATGTGCATGAGAACAATAATCTTTTTAGACACTTTTCAGGACTGTGTCGACATTTGGGGCCATTTTTGAGTCTCGTTTTCAATCTTAATGAAGCGTCACATTTGTTTCGGACCAATGTGAGAGAGCCAGTGTTTATGGTGCATTACCCATGACTGCACAGATCACGAATGGACCCTTATATCACTCTTCATCACAAACTCTTGATGGCCTTCATGGGACACTGTTTCATGGCGTTTTCAAAACTGTAGATCGTTTGTTTTGTTCCAAAGCAAGGACTTAAACTGTTACAGTGTTGCATTTCACTTTCACAGGGTAACTTTTCAAAGTGTACCTAAATGTGAGTCACATGACTGTCTTCTCATTGGTCAGAGCACACCTGTCCTCATAGCGTCATGAAGATGGACTGACAGGTTAACTCCACAGGATTATTGTGGCTTTATCTGTAGCTGTACTTAGTAGAATTTTACACACAAATGTGAATCAATAACAATCTGAGCATTGGAAATATATTCAAAGAGTCCCAGAACGGTTGAAATATTCTCAGAGAAGGATGTAGTGTCCTATTTTTAGTCTTTGTTGTGGCTAATTATGGGCTGATAAGGAATAGAAAGAATAACGATCATGCACACACTTTCGTCTTCGGTAAGACTAAACGAAAGCGTTTTATTTTCCTCCCTGCATTGTTTGTCTATTCTTAGTGGCTTTTAAGACCAGGAAACAAGAAAAGTGTTTTGCTTTCACTCTCTTTTGATGATTATCTGTAATAATAAGCCATATTTCACACAACCAGAGGGAAATCCCTGTTCATAATTTTAATTTAGGTACTTGATATATTTAATAAGAATACTGATGTGATTACAGAGAAAAAAAGTGCACCCATTTCTGCTTCATCAGAGGAAATTAATTAAAAATGTTGTTATTGTTAACTAAAACTATTAAATTTGTTTTCTTTATTGAAATAAAGCTGAAATAAAATAAAAATATTGGAGCTTAACAGAAAAAAAAAAAATAATTTAACTGAAATAAAACAAGTTCAAGAATTAAAATGATTGAAAATAAAAGATAAGAATATTAAAAATAATAATAATAATATATGACAAAAAGCCAAAATGACATATCCAAAACTAAAATAAAATACTATAATAGTATATAAATAATACTGTAATAACAATGCTTTATTATAAATGGAGCACTCTGATTGGATATTTTAAAATTCCATTTTTTTAATAATAATTAAATATATAATTTAATTGAATTAGGCTGTCATTGCAAATGGCTCAATGATGTGACGGGTCATTTTTTTGTCCAAAGGCCTTAATAATAATATAAAACAAAGATATGACATCCAAAGTATGTAAGGTAGTACAACTAGATCTCTTTTATTGAATCCAAAAGGTTTTAATTATATTTTGCTACATATAAAGGTATTTTAAAGATTTTGAAGTGTCAAAAGGTCATTCGGCCAATACAGCTATTTCATTTGATTAAAATATCTTAAAATAAATGTATTATTTTTGTATTCTGGCATGATTTTATAACATCACATATAAACATAGTGCAAAATGGTATTAAAATTATGTGTAGAAGTCGTTGCTTTGTTGTGAGAAAGAATGTCCGGAAAAATTTATTTCATTGATGTCATTCGGAGTAACCGATATAAAGGGACCATTTTGGATCAAGTCATGCCGTCAATATCATGTGACAAAGGACCACATGGTCATGAAGCAAAGTAACTAACTCTCTCTTAACTATTTGAAAAATTCATGTTTTCTCTTGCTCATACGCATGTCCCGAAACATCAGGTCATTCGGTACAACCGCTATAAAACATGAAAAATGTTGTAATATTTTAAAAACTTGTACTAAATACAAAATGTTTGATTGTCCTTTTGCTAGCTAAATATCAGCCTGTTAGCATTGTTTGAAAATATCGTCATTCGGTATAACCAAAAGTGTAATTTGGTAAAACCGAAATTTTGGTTAAACCGAATGACTTTTTTGGTGACAAATTTTGTCCATCTTGTAAAAAATGACAAAAGCAGTGTTAGCTGATTATAAAAACCACATAATCTCATTGTTAACACTTAATAAAACTTCAAAATTAATTATATCTCCATTATGTTTTCTTACACTTTTAAAAACCTTACTCATCAATGACCCAAATAAGAAAAATAAAATTTAAAAAATAAAAATACTGACTTGCCTGGTTAATTGCACAAGCAAATTATAATATTATTAGAATATTAATACACAGCAGAAAATGAATCACCCACAACTAGAATTATCATTTCATTTTATTCAATAAGCTTGTCATAAATTATAGCACATTAAAATATTTTTTGTTGAGAGTTACAAAGTGGATAGCAACATTTGTTGGTGGCCTGATCCGTTTTCCCAAAGAAAACAATGCATTGTCAGTGAGGAACATCGCAGCTTCATTAACATTTCAAGCAGCTTATGATGAGAAGACGAGAGGAGAAATCGAGCAGCCACTGTTGAGTCTACGCTGGATGAAGACAGATGAATTATTACACCATCACGACGGACACGGTTTCACAAGTCACATTATAAGGAGAGGAAAGGTGGACATTGGGAGAGGGGAAGTGTCACGAGGAGAACATCAGGACTCAAAGCAAATAAAAAAACGACAGTGTCTATGAGCGGATGCTGTGGAGTGATTCATAATATGCAACAAACAAGTTTTCATGTATTAAAAAACCCAAATAAATGCTCACAATGATTCTGCCGACGGAAACAAACGCGATCATTTGGTGTGAAACAAACAGAAAAATGAACAGAAAATGTCCACTGCTGCGTTTGGCTACTCATGATGATGGCTGAATATGAACGGGTAGTAAGCAGGTGGGAATGATTGAAAACAGCTTGTTCAGTGTCTCTATGTGCAGTCCAGTCTACTACGTTTCATCTTTGTCCTATGCTCTTCCTTTTTTGCCATTATAGTCCATTAATCATTTACTTTTTAACTTCTTTTATCCTTAATTGTCTCTAAGCACTCCCTCCCCCAGACGAGCCACAGGCTGTGATTGGCCGGTGGGGCCAGGGGGCGTGTCTCTGCCTCTCTGCGGTCCAATCAAAGAACTCCCTGCTAAAGCTGAGCCGCGGAACAGAAGCTAGCTGTAACCCTGGGGCCGGTTCTAGGGGGTTCTTCCATTCTACTTCGACATCTGCTGCTGAACGTGAAGCAAGAACTCGTAATAAGAGAAGGCAGATTCAGTGCGGTCCTCCACGAGGTGCTGGAAAAAACTGGTCTTGGCCGAGACGTCGTCCCTGGAGAAAGACAATATTGCATGAGTCAACATGAGATCAAACTTTGCTATATTTAATTGTGAATGATGTAATAATGCATGTGTCTTATAATCTGTTATCAAAATGTGCAAATGTGGTTTTTGTTGAGTATCATATTTGAAACATCAGGCTCATATAGTATGATATATGAGAATATGGAGCTCAAACTCAAGAAGGAAAAACCTCAATTTCCCAAAATGAGCAAAAATATGCAATTTGCATGATATATCGGCCACCATTATCATTATCGGCCGATATATGTTCATTTTCAATGTTATCGTTATCGGCCTGATAAGAAAATTTGGCAGATATATTAAAACCAATATTATTTCCTTCAGCTGAGACACTTCAGATGCGCACTGTCCGCCATTATGGTTTTGAATTGCTTGAAATATAACTGAAATCACTTCAAAAAGGAAAATACAAAAATTATATAAACATTTTGATTTAAATTTATCGGCCAATATATCTGTTATCAGCTTTCAAATTTAAAGAATTATTGGTTATCGGTATCGGCCAAAATTTTCATATCGTGCATCCCTAATGTTTGTAATGTAAATCAATATAATCTTTATAACAGTATAGAAGATACTTACATAAAATGCATATAAATATCAATATCTGCCAATAATGTCTTAGTAAGATGATATTTAAATGCCTAGTTTTATTATCAAAGCTCTGTAGTTTTAAAGCATATAATGCAATACATGATGATGATGATTGACAGATGACCAAATAAACCTTCCTCAAAAGCCTGATGATCATATTTGATACTCATGATGTTTCTAAAATAAATAATGTTTGGATAATCAAGCAAAAACTAAGTTGCTTCAGTCCAATAAGTGTTCATCTTTAAATATTACTAACAATATTAAGTTATTCTTATGTTTGCTTTATAAAAACCAGTGCAGATTTCACAGCAGAAAGACACGTGAAGCTCGAGCTGAAGGAGGACGTTTGTACAATTATACTAAAAGACTTTTACTTGCTAAAAAAGTCTAAACTATCAATCAGACGACAGAAGGACTGTAGGAGATTGTGTGTCACAGGTTTATCGTGTTGATTATTTAGACGCCTTAGAAATTTGCATATTTCTTAAGACACATTATATCTGAGAGAAACAGATTTCATAACTAACCAACATCTAAAAAAAAACCCTCTCGAAGGAATGTAACTCCCACTGTGAGAGGAGGCAGTCTGCGATAGTATAAAAACACACCATCCTCCCTCAGGAACAATACTCTGCCCTGTGACTATGAATAACAGGGGTGGAAAGGGAGAGATAAAGCGATTGGGAAAGATGGAGAGGAAGAAAGCTGTAGGGAATTAGGAGAAACAGAGAGAGAGCAGACGTACTTGACCACATGAAAAGCAGGATGGAAGGTTCTAGACTCCAGCAGCCAAGAAATGAACGCTCGAGTTCGCTCTGAATACGTCGTCTGCAGCTCTGGAATCTCAGTCTGTAAAACAACAACAACAACAAACATGTTTTCTATTCATTCCCAAAATGTTACTGTTTTCATCAGTTGTGCTGCACTTTTTATTTGATTATTCATTAAAAGATTAATTGTTAATGTTTTATGCCTTCATTTGATTACCACTGTTTTTGATAACAAATTTGTATTAAATCATAAACAGAATTTCTGGGGAAAAAATTCATAGGGACCTATTATTGTAAAAAAAAATGTAATAAATTATTAGGTTGTTAAAGTTTCATGAATCCAATTGATTAAACATGCTTTTTTATTATTAGAATTTAATGAAACTATTAAAAGGGAATCCAGAAAAATTAAAACATGGAATTTAGAGGAAATAAAATGGAATTTTGGGGAGAAATAAAACTGATTTCATTAGGGCCCTAAAATTTAATTTTTTGAAGAACAAAAAAAAAAAAAAAGGAAAGGGTATAAGTTTCATGAATACAATTAATTAAACATGCTTTTTGATTACTAAAAAATTAAATTTAACTATTAAAATTGACTCCAGAAAAAAAGTAAATAGAAAAAAACAGAATTTGGGAAATCATGAAACAGAACTGAGGAAAAATAGAATAGATTTCATGAGGCAATAGGTTTGAAGCGTCTGGAATATTCAGATGTTAAGGACAGTGGTTTTTGGTGTGAAATTGGAGTGAAGTATGTGAGGTTTGGTGATATGGGCCCACAAGCCTCTCCAGGGTGAGATAATGTCAGCTGACAGTATTTCAAAATGAAAAACAACTTTGGTTCACATTCTAATGCTGATCAGAAGCAGCTTCTGTCTTTCATAACTCAAAGAATATGATCGTATGGACAGAGAGTTTGAGAAACATGAGCCACTGTGTGAGTTTGCGGTATGAATGCCGTTTTAACACGTAAGAGGCCATATTCTACTGTTCTTTTCCCTGATGTTTCATAAAAAAAAAATGCAACAAAAAAAACCATCATTTTGTTTTTCATGATCATTGCAGTGTTTTCTAGTATCACTGATTTTGAAATTTTGAAAGAGCTTTTATCTTTACAATTGAAAGTTTTAGTAATTTTGTTGCATGTTTTTTTGTCATTTTTATTAGTTTGTTTATTTTTAAATATGTCTATATAGATTTTTATTAAGTTTTAGTTTAAGTATTTCAACTTAAATGAAAATTCGAAATGTTTCCTTGGCAACTAGCTGAAATTTAATTAAATAAGGGGCCGTTTACACAACTTTGTTTTCAACTAAAAATGGAAAATGTTTTATGCATTTTGGCTGTTTATTTACACGACAACACGTTTTGGGGGCCTGAAAACGCTAACTTTTGAAAACGGGTTTTAAAGTGCAAGTTTTTGATAAGGATACCGTTATCGTCTCCGTGTAAACTACAAAAATGTGAATTTGTGAAAACGGTGACGTCATGCGCATGTGTATTACGTGTTTGGTCTATAGGCGCGTAGTGTTTCTTTACAAAGTGACATTGTCATCTACTAGCCTGGCAGCAGAATACAGCGTTTTTAGTCATTTTCACAGATCCGTGTGAACGGGCATCGTTTTGAAAACGTTGTCGTCTGTACACGCAAAAGATAAACTTTTCTGTTTTTAGTACATCTTTGTAAACGTACCCTAAGTGTTTTTAAAATTTTATTTCAGTGAGTGTTTATTTTATTTCAAGTAATATTTAGTTAATGGTAATAACCATGGATCACTGACCATCTCTTTCTGACCCATCAGTACAGGCGTCAGAACCGTGTTTCCTCGCAGCAGATCTTTGTTTGTGTGTGTGACGGAGGGATTCCTGCCGCTGTTTTGACTCCTTTACTCATTTTATAAGCTCTTTCTGACTTCTCAGCTGGTAAAAACACCATCATATGTACGCACATACATTGAGCGAACAGTCTTGTTTTGGATGTTCGGTAAGTTCTGTTGCAAAATATACATCATAAAAGCAGCTCTTTTTTATCTTTATCTTTAGGTTTGGTGTTAAATATGAAATATATGTATAAAATCATTTTCTTTTTTGGTCCGGACCAAAACAACCAATAGAACCGATCTATAAGTGTGAACACTCCCTAAAATTAAAGGGTTAGTTCACCTAAAAATGAAAATAAAGTCATTTATTACTCACCCTCATGTCGTTCTACACCCGTAAGACCTTCGTTCATCTTTGGAACACAAATTAACTTATTTTTGATGAAATCTGATGGCTCAGTGAGGCCTCTATAGACAGTAATGCCATTGAACTTCTCAAGATCCAGAAAGGTACTCAAAACTTATTTAAAACAGTTCATGTGAGTACAGTGGTTCAATCTTAATATTATAAAGTGACGAGAAAACTTTTTGTGCACCAAAAAAACTAAATAACGACTTTCAACAATATCTAGTGATGGCCGATTTCAAAACATTGCTTCGAATCTTTTGTTTCGAATCAGTGATTCGGATCGCGTGTCAAAATGCCAAACTGCTGAAATCACGTGACTTTGGTGCTCCGAATCACTGATTCGAAACAAAAGATTCAAAGCAGTGTTTTGAAATTGAACCACTGAACTCACATGAACTGTTTTAAATATGTTTTGAGTACCTTTCTGGATCTTGAGAAGTTCAGTGGCATTGCTGTCAATGCAGGCCTCACTGAGCCATCGGATTTCATCAAAAATAACTTAATTTGTGTTCCAAAGATGAACGAAGGTCTTACGGGTGTAGAACGACATGAGGGTGAGTAATTAATGACATTATTTTCATTTTTGGGTGAACTAACCCTTTAAAATGACTCTTTGTGTAACTGTACCTTCAAGACGTCCACATATAAATGACCTCTACTACGATTGGCACAGTTCAAGCTGTCTTTCATTAAGCCACTGAATATTGACTAGGTGTTAATAATAGGTCTGAATACTTGCTAATCTTATGACGCACATCAAATGTCTGAATATTTAAGACTACATGCTGATATGCTCATGTTTGTGACATTAATGCAATGTGATTTCTGAAAACATCATTTTTGTAGCTTAGTTTCAATAAACGGTCTGACAAGAAAATGTGTATGTGTCTTTTTACAAAAGAGCAAGAAAAATCCTGTTTTCCATATGATATATGATATGTCACCTTTAACACAACGGAGTGAAAGAAGATACATGTGACAAATGGTACACCAATGACAAACTCACCATGTTGGACGGTAAGGATGCATAATTGGGGTAGCCCAACACATCACGTATGAACATATCGTTACAGCACTTCCCCACCCACAAATACATCACCTACAGAGCAAAGGGCAGAAATCACAGTGAGAGAAGATTTCGCTTCACAACATTGTTCTATGTTTGTAGAGATATACTCACGCTGCCACAGTCCATGAGAAACGCTCCCTCTCTAGTGAGCTTCTCTGCTGTGAGCTGCAGTAAGGGAGGCTGAGGAATCACAGAGTCATTCAGATGCAGCGCCGCCTAGAGGACAGACAAAACACATCAATCTATTCAGTCTAAACTCAAACTTCACCCTTACTGGCCATTTTTTTAAAAACTGCCTGCTGGCAGCCAATTTTGTTGATTTATCAGATTGATAAAGGATGTTAGCACTTAAAGAAAAAGCATCATAGAAATAAGCATAAAGCAAAAATTTCCTTGAAGAGTTGTTTTTGTTTATTGTAGTGCACCAACTAAAACTAATTTATTTTTTTGTCACGAGTCTCTAAATGATTCATTGAACCAACACCACTCTAATATGCTGATTTGGTGCTCAATTATAAATAATTGTTCTTATTAATGTTCTTGCTGCTTAATGAATCTTTTTCTTTGCTGAATAAGAAGTTCAAAGGAAGAGTTTTTTTTTTTAAATAGAAATCTTTCGTAACATTATAAATGTCTTTACTGTCACATTTAATGCATTTTCTTGCTGAATAATTTTTTTTTTTTTTTTCTTTCTTACCCCAAACTTTTGAATGGTAGTTTATCACAGTTTCCAAACAAAGAAACATAAGCAGAAAAAACATTTTCAACATTGATAATCAGCATAATAGAATGATTTCTGAAGGATCATGTGACACTAAAGACTGGATTAATAATGCTGAAAATTCAGCTTTGATCACAGGAATAAATTACATCTTAAAATATATTCACATAGAAAACAGTTCTTTTAAATTGTAATATTTCACAATATCACTGTTTTTACTGTATTTTTGATCAAATAAATTCAGCCTTGGTAGCATTAAAAAAAGTTTTCTTCAAAAACAAAAAATATGAATTATTCAAAACTTTTGATCGGTAGTGTAGATATTTAAGAACTTTCTAAATAGTGGAAAATGATAACAGGTGGAAAAGGAAATCAATATTATCTTTTCAAGGTTTTAAGGAAAAAATGTGTTTGATGTTCATGCTTATATTATTGTAGTATGAGTATGTTATGTCTATGCATGTTAGTCATATAGTGACGCTTTCATACAAAGCAATTTACAGAAAACGAATAATACTGTAACTAATTAAAGGGTCAGCGCTCCCTGAATAACCTGGGATTAAATGTGTTCATTGGTAACAGATGGTGATAAGGAGCATTAATTATGAGGGATGGACTCTACAACCTCATCCTGGTAAATCACATGTACCATTATAAACCACACCTGTATGAATGTGCGTTACCTGTTCGGTCATGTTGTCGATGCGGTACAGGTCCGGATGAACCATACGCATGATCTGATGCAGCGGCTGACTCTTGAACTCACACATGGAAAACACTCGCTCGTCCAGACGGGTGCTGGTACCAGTTCGCAGAGCTTTCTGTAGGACGAAACAAGAAAACATATGAAATATATTTAATGAGATGAGGGGGAAAATAACCCAACAAGAATTTACAGCATTATAAATACACTTTTCCCCTAAAGAACAGATTTCTATTATCTGTTTTTATGGCTTTTGAATGAAGTGCGGTTAGTCTGTGGATACAGCACCCCCACCTGTTTGAGCAGGGCAAGTACATATAGAGGGAACAGACGCAGGGCGGCAGGAGCGATCAGGCCGGAGGGCTGTATGTTTGAGCCATTAGCGCGATACGCTGTTAAACAATCCACCACAGCATTGACTAACGCGTCTCTCGCATCAGACAGACTGGAGGAGATGGAGCGATCGATAGCTGCAAAGAAACACATAGAGAGAGATGATGTTTCTAGCAAGCAAAACAAACAGAAATCTTTTGTATTATTATTATTATTAATTTTTGTGTGTGTGTGTTCCATGTGTTTTATTATGTGATATGTGAATGTATAGTATTGTCTGTTAGGATATATTTTCTATGCCAGTGTCAAAGACGGAAATCTGTACAGACAATACATCTCGTCTTGTTCTCAGTGAACTCAATCTCGTGTTTCGTCTCGTGAGCTACCTGTCTCGTCACACCCCTAATTGACATATTAATCAATTATCAAAGTAATCGTTAGTTGCAGTCCTACCATAAATACAATGCGATGTCAAACTGATACGTACATACTAGAAACACAATATACACATACTAGCTACAGAACATTGTTCACGATGTATTGACATTGCATTCGGCACTTAAAATGTCAATGTGTTTGTTCTACTCACCCATGTTGGCCAGCAGGCATGAGATGGCCTGGATATCCGCTCCAGCAAACACTTCACTCAACTGACTGACCACCGGCAGACACAGAGTGTGCACTCGGATTCGACGTTTACCTGTCAATCATACATATATACCAATCAGAAAAAATCTCACTTAGCTGACAGGCTACTTCCACAGTAGTGTTGGGTCAGAGTCCATCTTATTGAGTCCAAGTTTGAGTGGGAGACATTTAATAATGTCTTATCTTAATTTTGTTTTTTTTTATCTTTCATGTTACACATAACATGGATTCAAATGTTTTCAGAAATGTCAGAATCCACCCGAGTGCGTCCGAGGTCATTCATAATTGCAGTCAGAGTCCAAGTACCCCCAAATCTATTCCATAGACCAGGGGTGTCCAACCCTGTTCCTGGAGATCTACCTGCCTGCAAAGTTTAGCTCCAACCCTGATAAATCACACCTGAATCAGCTAATTAAGATCTTCAGGAGCACTTGATAATTACAGGCAGGTGTGTTGAGCAGGGCTGGAGCTGAACTCTGTAGGAAGGTAGATCTCGAGGAATAGGGCTGGGCACCCCTGCCATAGACTATATCGAAACTGGACTAGTGTGCACACACTCATTTACCTTTGCTTGATGTGTAAAGAAGAGCCGCTTGAAAACAAGCGAGCGACGTATCGGCTAAACTCTCCTCGATGGACATCTGCACTGCAAAACCAGAGTCGGGGTTCACGTTGGCCAGAGACAGCAAATCAGTGGAGCGCACAAAGAAGTTGCCATGGAAAGTGTGGATGGACAAGCCTGTTGACCAATCAGAGAAAGTGTCACTAAAAAAAAAAAAAAAAAAAAAAAAAAAAAAAGAGAATACTGTACGGTTTGTATCTTTAATTTTCAAACACTTGTTTCTCAAATCAGTCTAAACTCTATAGAGATATAGGACCCTAGGAAATCTGTTTTAATTTAATTATTCTGGATTCTGTTTAAATGGTTTAATTGAACTTTAATAATCAAAAAGCATGTCTAATAAACAGAATTCAAAAAATTATGAATGAAATGTTCAGAAATTATGTGTTGTCTTCTTTAATTTTACTTGATTCTGTGTTCTTTGATGCAAATTTATAATCAAAAACGGTGGTAATCAGATGAATGCATAAAACTAAATTTAATTAATCTTTTAAAATGTAATCAAATGAAAATGTATCACTTCCTTTTTTTCAAAGTGCTGCAACAGAGGTTTACTGTTTAAATTAAAACCAAAAAATTGTGATATTCCTTAAATTATGTTTTAATAAATGGTATTATTATTATTACTTAGAAATGTACATTCTATTGTACAATAGTATCCTAATATATTTCTGTCACAATTTCTTCAAGTTAAACCGAACTTTTATTTTGGCGGGTTGTTGTGTAGACCTTTCAGTTTCTGTGTATTTGACGATAGTTTTATCGAATGAATTGGTGAAAAGCTTGTGAAGTGAGACTCAGAGCAGCTCTGCAGATGAAGTTCATGCATTTTTTTCAGTATAATATTCAAACACTAGTCCATACTGGAATTTGATAGTCAATTTTGATTCATTTCATTTTGACTCATTCAAATTCCGTAACATTATGCATCATACAGTAAATTTCATTTTTACGTGATTCTGTCCGCGTTTCCTGCATAGCGGAAATCGCAAGGCCCTACAGATACTGGTCAACGGAAGTGTCAATCAAAGCAAACACGACACAGGATTGGCCAGCGTGTCTCTTCCCCCTCACCTTTGGTGCACCTGATCCTCATGACGGCTTCAAATCCGATCTTTCTGGTGAGGTATCGCTGGAGATCCTTCTGGAATTTCTGTCTCTGCGCTGTATTGTGAACGTGATGGAAGGACGGGTAGTAGAAGACGCTGCCGGCGGAATATTTGGACACACACGCTGCACAAGAAGAAAGAAAGGTCTCGTCTCTCAACTTTAAGTCACACATAAGAGCTGAGAAAGAACATTAAGTGTGTGTGTACCTAACGAAGCCAGGTCTGAGTATTGGGAGCTCAATAAGAACAGATCCACTCCGATCTGCTGTCCAGAACAGTCCAGAGCCAGTTTCTTGTAAAAGTCTGTAGCAGGACCCAAGTGCTGGACATTCTAGACACAAACCAACAAAATCACTCAAAACGCTATTCCTTCAAACATCATACAGTAGCCTAATGGCCCTTGAGAATTATCAGGGTTTCAAGACTTTTTAAGACCTGCACAAATCAAATGAATGCCATGTGTCTATACAGAGCAAACTCCTACAATCTCAAAATAAATCATATCTCAGATTCTATATATAATGCGTTAATTAATGTTCTTAGTCTTTCCTTTCTGTGACAGGGCGACCCAGAAAGAAGTCACAAGAGTTGAATTAAATGGCAAATACAGTTTAAGCAACCGAAATACCAATGATATCCAGAAAAATGTTATCCATAACGTAGGACTTTTAATTATAAACAAGCCTAAAATACACTGGGACTCGTATTTTGAAATGTCTATGATTTCCAGCTGCTCACTGAAAAAGATGAGAGAGATAAAATATGCACTCTTACAACTATGTACAACATCTTACGATAGAAACACCATATAGTAAACATTGTCATAATTCATCAACACTATATCATAAGCAATTGCTTGGCATAACTGCCGCATAACTTGGCATATTCATTATGAACTACTTCCTGTTTTTCAGTCCTCAAATTTAAGACCTTCTAAAATTATAATTAAGACTTTTGTTATAGCATTTAAAGTAACCATTAATTAAAATTGACAGTGTTTTATTATAAATGAATTATCCGTGCACATCATTGATTTAAATTCGTATGCCTTGTAATCTTTAATCAAAATAACTCGCTCTTGCAGCAACATCTCTTCTCTGATGACGAGGGCGGGGCAACCTGTCACTCACATGAGATCCACCAACCATTCAATCAATTCGTCCTACATTTGTTCTTGTTCCAGAAGCAGTTTCACTCAGATATACGCCACAATGTCGACTTTTTATGACCTTAAAATTTTATCAAACTGAATTTAAAACTTTTTTGACCCGCAGAAACCCTGAATATTTATGTCTGGAACAAAGCTTTTTATTCATGACTCTAACTGGAAGGCCAATTTCTAAGCTTGTAAATGCTAATTCCCTTATGACTGCTTGAAAAACATCCCATGTTCCAATCACTGAGCATCCACTGATATGAATGTTTGTGTTTATGTAGGATCAGCGTTTGTTGAACTTGAACGATGATTCAGGATAGTTACCTTGGTGCTGGATCTGAGGTTGGGGTCTTCCCGCGACTGCAGGAGTCCAGCGCCAAGGGTGGGCAGCTGGGTCTGAAACACGGACACTCGGCCTCCGGTCGGGGACATGAGTTTATATGCCGCCTGCAGAGCTGGACCCAGAGCGCTCTGAGTCTCACGCGTGTGCGTGAACATCCCCGGCAGAGCGTTCAGCAGGTCCTTCACCAGCTGCGAGCACATGCACAAACACAGATAATGCAGCTGCAAAAACGGTGTTGCATATCAAAGCTTGTGTGGTACAGAGATATGAAGCCGGGAAATGGGAACACAAACACAGCGCTGATCTCGCTCTCTCACACACACACACACACACAAAGTTATGAGGACTTAAAATACAGAGAGGGAATGATAAGATTCAAACCTCTTTACTCTCTTTGAGATTCACCAGCAGACTGTCGTGTGTTGGGATGAAAACATCTAAGACAAAACAAACAAATCTCTCATCAGATTGAGTACAAAAACAATGCATCTCTTTGCACACATTATTTGAATTAAAACTAAAATGGCAATATGGCCTTGTGTGATTAATAAACCTCAATAGACTGCAATGTAATGAAATTAAATAATATAATATAAATATGTTGCATGCTTCAAAGCGAAAGCGTGGTGTATTTTTGTTTGAAGGGATCTACATATACTACAAGTATACTTTTGAGCAAAACAAGTTTAATTTGAAGACAAAAAAGCATCACTTGCTAGTTACCATGTTTAACTACTTCTAGTGTCTTGATATTGAAGGAGCAGCAGAAATATGAGACTATATTCTATATATAATTTTGCAGTACAAATTGCAAAATGATTTTTGACCAAATCATGTGGCAAATGCATAAACATTGTCATGAAAATTTCAGGCATTGTGGATTCAAAAAAAAAAATAAAATACCAGTTACACATACATACTGTATATGCACAGAAATATAGAGTACTATCAGTTTGGAAAAAAATAAATATTAATTAATTAAAAAAATATATATACATATTTATTATTTTCTAAACATTTTATTTTCTTGTTTTAAGAATGAGTAAAAGTGAGGGTCAAAATTTATATTTAATATAATATATAAATGATATAATACAAATTATATACATTTTTCCACTTTTTCCAGACTAGTAGTACTCTACTATATTTCTGACAAATGACATTAGAGAGTCTGAATGGTATTTTAGTGGTGGTGTGCCAATATAGATATGAAAAGCAGCTTCTCAAGTAAAAACAGATAAAATTATGCCAATTTTAATTAACAGATCTAATAACATCTCATGTGAAAGTGGCTATTATCAATCAAAAATTGCCTATTTTAAATGCTAAAACTTTTCTGATTAATTAGACAAAAGCCACTCTTGATGTGCAAAGCTAAAATCAGTGAACACAGAGAAAGAAATTAAGAGAATCAGACAGGATTACCATCAATATCAGACACCACCAGCATCTGAGGCTGAGAAAGACCCTCCTGCAGGTTATAGAAGTGGATGGTGCTGTCAAACGTCACAAACCCGATGCGTGTACGTGTATCTCCGGGCAACCTGAGAGAGAAACACATACAAGCCTTGTCATATCAGAGGGCTGCGAATAAACATGCTATACGATTTGAGTCCAGACTTATATCTCACTTTTCTAGGTTGTCCAATAACGACTGGCAAAACACATTCAGGTAGCCTGACTCCACGGCATTATGGGATACGTCCAACACAAACAGGTACACAGCAGGCTGAGGAGGCCGCAGCTAGAGAAGGAAAGCAAACATGCATGAATATGCAAGCGTAACAGGAACATTGAAGCTCTTTTAAGAACAGACAGACACACTCACCATGTAATCCGAGGAGGCGATGAACTCCACAGTTGAATTCTGGACCTCTGGTCTTTTGTGGGGCTCACCGTATGAACGAGTAACAGGATTATACATGAACTCGTCAGGAACTGATCGAGAAGAAGAGACTCTGAGAACACTAATATGCTAACATACATAAATATGAAAAACTATTTATATAACCAGTAGGGCTCTTACCATCATTGACTCTGTAACACAAATTACACTTCCACCTGCGCTGGTCCAAAAACGAAACAAAAGGGTTTATATACGTCCGACACGAACGACAACGAACTATTGTGTTAGAGGTGATGACCGGTAACTGCTGCAGAGACAAAGAGAGAGAGAGTTAATGAAAAGATAATTATATATATAATTATAATAATCGTATTTGCATTATCATTATCTAATGTCAGTAAATCTCTAGATAAGACAGAACGAACAGGTGTATGACACCCATTTATGACACCTTTATCAAGAGCTGATAAAAAATTGTTACACTATGTGGGAACTCAGAGTAAAGTTTACTGAAATATTTTAAGGTTGTGATGTCATAACTATGAATAGCTTTAAGTTTTCAATGACTATGTTTACATGGTCACCAATAATGAAATTTTTAACAATAATCAGAGTAAGGATTTGGGGTGCTTTCACACCTGAGCGTTTGTTTCGGAACCTGGTGCATTTTCTCCCTTGGCTCGGTTCGTTTAGGCATATGTGAACACGGCAATCGCACTTGGACCCGCACCAAAACAATCGCTCCGAGACCGCCTGAATGAGGTGGTCTCGGCCCGATTGCAAACGAACTCTGGAGCGGTTCGCTTGTGGTGTGAAAGAAATCCGACCCAACGGACCAACGAACCAAACGATATCATATTTCATAGTGGGAAATGCGTTATATAAAATGCAGCAGTGTTTGATTCTGTGAGTGAGCACATTAATTACTGCAGTTAAAAACCAAAGAGCACCTCATCATCTTAAAATGTTGTGTAGTCACGCTTATCCGTGCAAGTCTGCAAGAACGCTGTCCTGACGAAGCCTTGATTCCCGCTCTTGCTGCATTATAACATTCATATAGTGTTTCAATGCGTCTCGACACTGTTAGCCTACTAGACAGCGCTGAGAGATACAGAGAGAGCGCGCTTGAATTAATATGAATATAATTTAACAGCGATAATGACGGCTACATTCGTATAGTGTTTGCGTGTGTCTCGACAGTACAAAAAACGCCACAATATGCTCATGGAGCGAACTTGTCAATCATTTTAATGGATGACGCTGAGAAAACTAACCAATAAGGAGACAGTTGTACACGCATGTGACTTGCATAAACACATTTTGGTGCGCTTTGAAATATTGCCTTGTGAAAGCAAACCGAACCAAGAACAAAATGCAACATTGTAACAAATTTAGTCCCTGTTTCGTAACAATGCAATCGATCTACAGGTGTGAAAACACCCTTAATCGCAGTTAGATGTTTACATGACACAAGCAAACCTCTTTACTCCCGTTTACATGCAATTTTCATTATTCTAATTATTCAGTAAGAAGTGTGGTTATTTTTACCGCCATTATTTGCATACTGCACAGTACAAATGATGAACTCCCATACAGTAGGTATTATTACTGGCCACCGTATTAATCTACTAGAGGGAAAACTTCAGAATAATGTCACGGAGTTCATTCATGAAGCTGTGTGAACAACACACGTGCACTCTGGTCAGAGCAGCAATAATGTGAGGTGTTTACATGCCTGTTCACTGTGATTAAAACTGGCATAAACCATATAGTTTACTGCGATTATGGTTACTACGATTATGAGCTTAATCACATTAGTTTAATCAAAGTATCGTGTTTACATGAGGTAAAGTTTAATCGCAGTATTGCCAAAATCCCATTATAATCACATTATGAGGGTGCATGTAAATGCGCTCAATGCCTGAGTATTATTTGACTGACAAGGGTTTTTCAATGGCCGATGTTGATAGAGATATGAAACACATAAAATATAAACTTAATTTATCTTGACTCAATTGATAATCCTAAAGGGTTAGTTCACCCAAAAATGAAAATTCTGAGAAGAAGTGAAGAAATTTTTGAATAAAGTCATTATTTTTGTTTTGTTTTTGCACACAAAAAGTATTCTCGTCGCTTCATAACATTAAGGTTGAACCACTGTAGTCACGTGGACTATTTTAACTATGTCTTTACTACTTTTCGGGAGCTTGTGGTAATTGCGGGGATCAGATACCTCTCGAATTACATCAAAAATATCTTAATTTGTGTTCCAAAGATGAACGAAGGTCTTACGGGTTTGGGACGACATGAGGGTGAGTAATTGATGACTGAAATTTCATTTTTGGGTGAACAAACCCTTTAAAATGCTCAAAATTTAGCAAATCAAGAGGCCTGTAAATTATACACTGCTGTTCAAAAGTTTAAAGTCGTTAGATTTCTTAATGTTTTTGCATGAAGTCTCTTCTGCTCACCAAGGCTACATTTAACTGATTAAAAATACAGTAAAAACAGTAATATTGTGAAAAATTATTACAATTCAAAATAACTTTTCTATGTGAATATATTGTAAACTGTAATTTATTCCTGTGATCAAAGCTGAATTTTCAGCATCATTACTCCAGTCTTCAGTGTCACATGATCCTTCAGAAATCATTCCAATATGCTGATTTGCTCCTCAAGAAACATTTCTTCTTATTATTATAACTGTTGACAACAGTTGTGCTGCTTCATAATTTTGTGGAAACCATGATCTTTTTTTTCAGGATTCATTTTTGATGAATAGAAAGTTCAAAAGAACAGCATTTATTTGAAATAGAAATCTTTTGCAACATTATAAATGTCTTTACTGTCACTTTTGATCAATTTAAAGTGTCCTTGCTGAATAAAAGTATTCATTTTTTTTAATGGTAGCTATTACATAGACCAAGAGTTGAGTTTGACTTGTGCTTTCTGCTCAGGTGACGTCCTACCGTTAAATCTCTGAAGGGATGCAGCAATAATCCAAGAGGCAGACGAGCTTTATTCAACAGAGCTTGAGTCTGGGGAATGTTAGTGAGAGTACAGCGAAATGTGCTGGAAGAGAGACAGACAGAGAATGAAAGAGAAACTGATAAACAAAACACAAAGCTGTTTCTATGTTTGCACCTGTTGTGTGAAACCACAACATCCTACACACACGTCGTCTCTGTGCTCTTACTCTGGGCTGCAGTTGACCTTGCGGAGGTCGTTGCTCAGGTTGGGCTCAGGTGGAGGAGCCCGTTGGGGAGGAAGGATGTTTCTCTCCTGGAGTAGATTCACCGGTCTTAAGGTTTCCACATCTAGCTCAGGAACGCCGCTGAGGCCTCCTAAAGCTGACGACAGCTCGGACAGAGATGGGAAAGGCTACAGAAACACAAACACAGCCGTTTTTGACACTGAATGACACTGAAATATCACAAACTAGCACCGTTGTTGGTACCTGTGAGTACGGCTGGTATCCTGGTGGTTTGTATCCTCCCTGTGAGGGGGAGGAGTCTGGCCTGGGGGCGGGGTTTTGTTGGTAAGCAGGATGCATGGTTGGGTAATTGTATCCGAAAGGTGGAGCTTGCTTGGTAGGAACACTGGCAGGAGGAGCTGCATGATCTGAAGAGAAAGATGAGATGAATATGTATCAGCAAGTCGTTCATGTGTAGATCTGGCATTGAGATGTCACAGTGAGTGCTGTGAGGATGTACCCGTGTAACTGCCGCCTTCCAGAGACTCATAACTGTTAGGAACCGGAGAGGCACTGCCTGTGGTTGTAGACGAGCTGTCTCCACCTGCAAGAGTTTACAAACACACAGACAAGAGGGACGTGTGGTTTGTGATTGTTCTCATTTTTATGCATGCAGTAAATTACTCAAACTTAGAAATGCATATTTTTTTAACTATTTCAACTAGGGGTGGACCGATAAGATTTTTTTGGACTGAAAATGGAATGGACCAATTTAACATTCAGTAAGCCAACATAAATACAATGGAACAAAGAAACATATGAAATAAACAGTGCTTTTTTAGGTAGGTTTAACAGTAGTTTTCAGGCACAGAAATAAACAAATATAAAATAACACTGCATATTCTTCACTGTATATTAAATACTATAAATAATAATAAATAATTTTATTTCTCAGCTGTTTACGTTCATTTAAGACATAACCGACTTTGTTTACAAGGATACTCACCAAGAAGGCCATTTTGTGTGATCAAAAATCGGCTGATAAATATTGGCGGCTGATACATTGGTGCATCGCTAATTTAAACTAATTATTCAAAACACTGATTCAGCAAATCAAAACATTTCACAGAGGTCTCTGTGTGGCATATTATGCCTTGAAATGTCATATAATCAAATATTATATATATATAGGATATATAATATATACGTTTGTTGTCAGTAAGATATTTTTAGAGAGAAATTAATACTTTTATTCAGTAAGGACACATTAAATTGATCAAAGATTGATCAAAGGTGACAGTAAAGACATTTATAATGTTACAAAAGATTTCTATTTCAAATAAATGCGGTTCTTTTTAGCTTTCTATTAAAAGAAATGCATAATTATGAAGCAGCACAACTGTTTTCAACATTGATAAGTTTCTTGAGCAGCAAATCAGCATATTAGAATGATTTCTAAAGGATCATGTGACACCGAAGACAACAGAAAACAGATAATATATAAAAAAACAAAAATATAATAATTTCTCTTTTGAGCCACATCAGAGCCAACACAAACATCTAAATATTTAATTAAATGAATAAACAAACAATCAAACATTGAGATGAGTTTCAGCAATATTTCCCAGCTAATGGTCTCTGTGGATACTCATTGGCCAGTGAAACCAATAATAATCTCTGTTTAATAGACCCCTCAAACCCAACCAACACCACAGAACAAACTCAACTGCTCTAATGATGTGATGTGTGTAAGCTAAAGCTACATGTCTAATTTGTTCTCTGATATTCTGTGATATCACAGAATCAGGACTCTCAGAGAAGAAGATTAACCTAACACTAATCCTCCATAACACAACTACTGAAACCAGACCAGAGAGACAGAGAGAGAGAGTGGCCGTGATTGGCTAAGCCCCTGTTATCCTGCGCTTAATCTGTTATCTCACTGGGTCAGCAGTCTGAACTTAAGAATGGATGAGAATAAAACATCCACCACACTTTATAACTGTACAATATAAGTGGACACATGAAATGTTATTTTCGGCACAACTGTTGCTCGCCAACGATTACAGCTCAACCACAGGAGAAGGGAACGACCAGTCAAGAGCAGAAGAACTTCCTCCTGAGACCCAACATACGAACCCAAGACACCCTCTCAAGCACAAGAAGTCCAAGAAAGGAGACGTTTCACTCAGCGAAGGTTGATGAAACCTCTGGAGTGTGTGATAAATCAGTAGCATGTTTGTACATGACACATCCAAACTCCCCATGAGAAAACACAACACCCCGACACACACTTCATAATGTAAAGCTAAAAATAGAATCTGCCCATGACACACACACACACACACACACACACACACACACTTCTGTATAAAGCAGAAGCAAACAGGGTTACCAAGATTACCAGTCCATTTACTGGAGACTGAAATAGTGCCGGTGCTCGTCCAGAGAATCTGGGAAACCAGATCCGGTCATGTTTCCTTTTATTTCAGAGCTGAATGATGTTACAGACTGTCAAACACAGTACTGGTCAGCAGTTTGGAATAATTGCGATTTTTCTAATGTTTTTGAAGTCTCTTCTGCTCACTAAGGCTGCATTTATTCGATCAAAAATACAGTAAAAACAGTAATATTTTGAAATATTTTTGCAATTTAAAATAGCTGTTTACTTTGTGAATATATTTTAAAATGTAATTTATTCCTGTGATCAAAGCTGAATTTTCAGCATCATTACTCCAGTCTTCAGTGTCACATGATCCTTCAGAAATCATTCTAATATGCTGATTTCCTGCTCAAGAAACATTTCTGATTATTATCAATGTTGAAAACAGTTATTTCATATTTTTAAAAACAGCATATTTTTGTAGATACACTACAAAAGTGTGGAGTAAGATTTTTTTTAAAGGGGGGGTGTAATGCTATTTCATGCATTCTGACTTATTTACACTGTTAAAGAGTTGCATTCTCATGCTAAACATGGTCAAAGTTTCAAAACACGAGTTGGACGTATGACGGAGTATTTCTGTGCCAAATACACTACTTCCAGTTTCGGAGTTTTTTTCGAGTATGGCCTGTATGACGTCAACAGAGACCGGAATTCCTTGTATAGGCACTTCTCCCTGATAAGCGCGCACACACATCACCCAGAGCAAGAGCAAGAGCACGCCCATCAACGCGTTTCGTTCAGGATACGGAAGCCGAGAGATTTTTCAACAATGGCTGTGTCCCAATTCAGGGGCTGCACCCTTTGAAGGCTGCATACATCATCGAGGCAGTCTCATTTAAGAAAAATAACCATTAGATTGCAACGTAATAAAGAAATTACAGTATTTTACACCTCACAATGAATATCAGTCAATTTCTTTACGGTTACTTTTCTTAAATATGACATCCTTGATGAAGTATTCAGCCTTCAAATGCGACCTCCAGAGGACGCAGCCTCCGAATGAGACGCAGCTCCTGTAAACAAAGGAGTGTGTTTTTGGTTGTGAGGGAAAGATTACCTTTTTCAGCTTCCCAAAGAACCCAGCGTCAAGGGAACAGTGGATGAAGTTTGTTTTTCCGGGGCAGCAACGGAGTTGTGTATGTTTGTTTGTTCCTGGGATTTTGGTGATGAATACTTTGTAAACAAGTCCCAGTTCAGCGCTGGATTTGCAGATCGTGGGTGGTGAGTAAAGCTGCATCAGATGTCTGTGTTTTGTTGGCAATCGGCACGCAAGTGCATATAATGTAAACACAAACGTTTTTGTTCCCTTTTTATTTATAATGATGTCACAGCTAGCAGACGTTCTCTACACAAAAGCTGCGCACGCTCATGACTCTTTAGCTCCGCCCACGGCACTGACGGCAGGCACGCCTCCAGGAGCTCAGCTTTTTTCGGAAAGACTCGGTTTAGCGTATCTATCTTTTATAAATATGATAAAACTAAAGACTTTTTGGAGATATGAAGGATGCATTGTTACTCTATATGTACTCAAGATTAACATGAGATTGGCAGAAACTGTGTGTGATACCCCCCCTTTAAAAAAAGGAAGAAATTAATACTTTTATTGAGCAAGCACACATTAAATTGATCAAAAGTGACAGTAAAGACATTTATAATGTTACAAAAGATTCTATTTAAAAAAATGCTGTTCTTTTCTTTTCATCAAATAATCCTGAAAAGAGCAGAAGAAACTTCTTTCAACAACATTAAAAAATATCAATTATTCCAAACCTTTGACAGTATAAATTTTAAGATTGAAAATCATTTAATTCAGTGTTTGTAGGGCATAAGAAGCTGACTCTAATTGGGAGTTATAACGAATAAATATGATATTTAAAATAGTTGAATTTCAAAAGAACTGATAAAATAAAATCACAAATAACAAATAAAAACACATCTATCCCATTAAATATGAAACGTTCTGTTTGTGTTCACAGGCTGCCTGAACATTTAAAAAAAAAAATCCCTACTTCCCCTTGCAGGAAAAGTGTGTGTGTGAGAAAAAGAGTGGGAGTGTGACTCTCAGACGAATAGCATTAGGAGTCGGGGGAAGCAGAAACACATTTCTCATCATTCCTGAAACTGGTTCTGCGAGAAGTGTGTTTTTAAAATCAACATTTTTAAACTTTAAGTGAAAACAATTGCTGTTCTTCAGGTCTGTGTATGAGCAGATAAAAGAGAGACAGAGGGACACAGGAGAGACCCCCAGGAACAGAACGCTGGCATTGAGTGTGCATGTCAGTATATGATGTTTATAACGTTTATAACGCTTCTCACACCCTGGGTAAACAGCATCCTGTGTTATATTGCTTCACATTTCACACTGCTCATACTTTACTCAAGGTTAACAATTAATCCTGGGTATTCATACGTTGACATTTCACACTGTACATTCCTAAACACTGAGTTAACGTCCTTATTTGCATATAAGTGGTGTCAGCGTCACAGATTTGACGAATACAACCTGCTCTAGGCATTGCGCGTCCTCATATAACACATTGCCGACTGTACTATCAATTTTTTCTGAACAGACTTTTTGGACTATAAAAGGTAAGAATAGTCCGAACAGTCTTCACTCCTACTGATATGTTACCATCGCCGTTTGACGTTTTCCACCTTGAACCCTGAAATGACTGTTTATTTACTGTACAAATGTGCAGTGTTTCTGTGACTGTCCTAAGCACGTGAGCATGAGGTACGAGATTCTGGAGCAGGGTTTCATTACCCTGGGTAAAAAGCAGCACTAACCCCGCTTCTAAATTACAAGTGTGAAACACTCCTTTACCCGGAGTTAAAAGCAGTAATGTTTGTGTGCACTAGCTCAAAAACATTAAAAAGAGTTAAAAGCAGGGTTTAGTATGACAATAACCCAGGGTTAAGCAGAGTCTGAAAAGAAGTAAGAAGGGCATATCAGCCTGAATGACTGACTAAAAATATATATGCATTTTATTATATATATATATATATATATATATGCTTATTATTATATACTTTACTGGTATGTTGTCAAAAAATGGAAACTATATTAACACCCAGCGATATATTAAAAGTTGGAGATATACATTCACGTAAAGTACAGTATATTATATAGAAAATCCGATAGCTTGTTTCATTGCAAAATGTAACTATATTGCCCAGCTCTAATCTGCTAAATGCAATTAATAAGGCATGCAGATATTACAATATTATAAACATTTAAATCATGATTTTGTGTATTGTGAAAAAAGTTTTATATAAATTTAATGACTTGAAACTGCTGGTATTTTGATTGTTTTTCTATAAAGTCAAAGGGAGAAGTCAGAAACATGTAATTAGAGTAACTGTAATATGAATGCACCACTAAACATGCATTTTAATGAGGTCATGTGACAAATGAAGCATACTATGGCTTGAAACATTTACCATTGCATACTTATAAATACACAAATGTGTATATTTATGAATTGAATAGTATGAATTCATAAATATATATTATGAATTGATTAGTATGAAGCAAATACTATACAGTATGCTAGTAATGTTTTTGTGCACTTGAGATAGCACAATGAAGGTCACCAGAAAACAGGATAAACTGTATGAACTGACTGTATGAACGTGTGTAAATGTTTATGGGAATTGTAGACTTCAAGTGAATGAATAACTTGCAAGAATGAGATACACAAATCTGGAGGAGCAGTTAAAGACAGCAGAACATGTGTATATTTGTGTATGTTAATCATTTTAAAAGGGGAGGAAGATGTAGGGATGGAAAAAGACATAAATCTGAGATGGAGGGATGAAGGAACAGCTACATGAGAAAGGGAAGTGAATGGAAGAATGAAAAAGCGAAAGCAGACCTGCTTCCTCATCCTCCTCATCCTCTTCCTCATGGTCAGAACTGGATGAGGAGTGATCGCCTGCTGCCGAGCTAACGGCGTTATTCACCCCACGGTCACCGTACAGCAGTCCTGAAATACAGCAACCATCAGAGACAACAGACGGTTGAGTACAGAAAGAGAGGACGAGAACTGAGCTGGAGTTCTGCGCTTCTCCTACCCAAATCTCACGAGGACGACACTAACACAACCCCAAAACTAGCAGCACATGATGTGAGAAAGAAAATGCAAAGGAAGAGATGAACCAATAAGAAAAGCATGAAAAGAACTCTGTTGACACACAAAAAACAAAACACATCTTGAGCTAAAGAATCATCAGAAGAGACAACCTGTCAGGAATGACACACCAACATTCATAATGAGGGCTGCAATAAATGATCAATAAAAACAGACAATGACAGTAGCTGACAATGTCACTTTACAGTGCTAATGCAGTTTTTTCACAGGGATGTAAAATAATATTCTTATAATATGAAGGCAAGATGTACAGCTGCACGAAATCGTTATAAGGCTTAGTGCAATGATCAAATCACAAAGGCTGTGATTTAATTAAATATATGCGCTGTGCGTGTCAGACTGAAACGCAGCACTGTTTATTTACACGAGCAGCTCATGATCCGGTGATTTCAGTGTCTCGGAGAGACTCAGTTTATAGTAAATGCTGCTCCATTCGAACTTCATCTTGGGCCACTTATAACATGCATTTGGGAATGTAAAAGGCGGCAGCCATCTTCTCAAACGTAATGAGAATTGCATATAAACCAGCTGTTGTCAACAAAAGAAGCTTTAACCCATAAACTGTCACCCCCCTTTTTGAGCATAGACGTGAAAATGCACTATCCAAACTTCAATCATTGTAATTCAAGAAAGCTTTCGAATATAGACCTAAGTTTGGTCTTGTTTTAAAGACACTCATCAGATTGTTGCTGAATTGAAAGCAAGCTTCAAAAAAAATCAAAGTATGAAAAAGTTATAGAAGTTTAAATTTACTGTAAATCAAATTTACTGTACTTTTTTATTTGACCTAAAATATATATTTAACAAAATAATTTTTACTCTAAAACTGAGATAAAATCAAAGCTATATGTCTAACCAAGTTGTGTTCCAAATTTGAAGTTGATATCACAAAAATTAAAGTTCCCATGAGATTTTATTTTAGGCATTGTACCAAAAATAGCCACCGGGTGTCATCCACTTTCCGTTGAAATTTTTTTGATGCATTGTCCTGTAACAAATTAATAAATTTCTGTCCAAATATCACACAAAACAGATGCCAAATATGGAAGCTTGAGATTCAGACCTTTCCGACAATATGTGTTTTGTCAAGATTAGAAAAGTTTTGACTGAAGTAGTTAAAATAAATTGTAACATGACAACGCCCACTAGGGGGAGGAGCCCACTAAAAGGATTTACCCTTTCCATGGTAACACAATGTCCAATTTCAACACGGTTTTCACAGGATGAATTCTGAGTTTTTAAGCTTTCAAATGATACCTAATTTATGATGATTACTAAAATATGTGATACAAAAAAAAAGGCAATAAATAAACGCTGGCAGGACGGTGACAGTCAAGGATTTAAGGACTCCCTGTGGTTTTATGCCAAAATAAAAGCTTGAAGGTTTAACTTTTGAAAATTAAGAAATTAAGACATCCATAAATATTAGTATTGTAATTTTACAGTTTTACAAAGAAATATTACAATAATAAAATTTCTTATTTTGTTTAATATTTGTATTTAGTAATAATAATAACAATAATAATAAAACATAATAAGTTTTATTATTAATAATATTATAATAATTGATCATTAATTATAGAAATTTAGGCCAAATTGTGCAGCCGAACAAACATGGAGCTTTTTTAAAACGCACTTTAAATTGCAATTTTTATCTGAAAAAAAAAAAAAAAAAAAAAAAAAAAAAAATCACAATTAGATTTATTTCCCCAAATTGTGCAACCCTAGCAAGATGTGGATTTATTTTTTATATATATTTTTTTTACTACATAAATGCTGGAAATTTAAAAAAAAAAAAAATATATAAAAATGCTAAAAATAACAGACAGCTTAATTATCAATATAGCTGCAGCTCTAATAATAAACAAAACAAGACTTAAAAAAAGACACAAATAATGTCAAAACGGTCTACTGGAAGAAATTAAACTATCAATTCACGTGTGAAAGTAGATCGTTCGTACCTGGATGGTGTCGTGGTGAAGAATGCACAGACGTGCCTGGGGTTCCTGAGGGCGGTCTCTCTTTATCAAGGCTCTCTTTGTTGGGAGGGGCCCCACCGTAATGATGGCTCATGGGATTGTGGAGGTTTTGGTCGTAGTGTTGTTGAACTATAAATACAGTGGATAAAACAATCAATACAATTGATATGAACATGTTACATGCGTTTTATTCCATTCTGTTGCATGAACATACATAATGCATTAGGAGGAAATGCATTCAAACCAACCTGCATTCGACTGGCCATTGACAGCGGCTGTTTGGCTAAGAGGCGGAGCTCCGTAGCTCGGGTGAGCTGGTGTAGGTGTGGCCCCGTTCCCTTGAGAATACTGTTGCAAAGTACTCTGGGTAGGTGGCGGTGGCATTACCGTAGAAGCTGGTGGCTGCCCAGCACCAGTTTGAGAGGATCTCAGAGTGCCATACTGACTGCTTCCAGGGCCTGATGGGTAAGAAACGATGGGGTACAGCGGGGCGCCGAGGTTGTTGCCGCTGGGTGCTGCCACCAAGTTGGGCTGAGGTTGAGGTTGGGGTTGGGGTTGAGTTTGACCCTGTGAGGGGTGACTGTACGCCTGTCCGTAATACCCGGCTGGCATAGTGTACGGCGCAGTCTGCTGGAATGGCTGTACCGGGGCATTTGAGGTGGAGTACTGATGGGCAGGTGGCTGCGTTCCAGGTGGTGCTGCGTACAGCGACGGCCCTGAGCTGTTCTGGTAGTAGTTCCCACTATAGTCTGTGCTCGAAACTGGGATTTTGCCAGTGGGAGGAGCGCTGTGTCCCGCCATGGTGGCGTAACCAGTAGGCGGAGCAGAACTATAGTAGCTGGATGCGGGAAACACGGCAGGGTACGACTGTCCCGGACCTGTAAAAAACAACAACATCAATTTGATTTGTGAGATTGCCATGCAAATGACGTGCAAATGCAACAAAAGTGCACGTCTGTCATTAGACGAAACACAAATTTTATACAAACTGACCTATAAAAACCAACAGCAGTTGAAACTCGCATCAATCTTCATTTCCCTTACAAATAAGTTTAGTGATGGTAATATGAGTACCATATACATATATTAATTATTTATCATATTTATACACTGTGGTAACAGAGTTATTATAGTTAACTAAAACCATTGAAAAACAATTGTTACTTGAAATAAATGTTAAATGAAATATAATAAAAAACATGGATATCAATAATAAAGATATACATATACACACACACACACACACACACACACATACGTTTTTCCAAGAAAATTATTATTTAGTTTAATTTAATGTACTAAAATAACCAAAACAAAAAAATAAAAGTTAAAATAGACATTTAAAAATAAAAACTAATAAAATTACTAAAACTTTAACTAAAATTAAAACGAAGACAGAAAATATATAAATAAAAAAATTCTAAATAATAATAAAAGTCAATGTATACTAAAATAACGCTGCATGATAATCAAAGTTATGATATAAGTATTAACATGTCCAAAAGACTCTTTAGACAGATATTTCTCCGACTTTATTACTAAATGACAATTCGACAACATGCACCTATCACGTCATGTTAATAAAACTGTAAGATACACAATAGAAAATACAAAACAAATTGCTATTACTTCATTTTATGTAGTTTAACGGTAAGAATACGGTCAGATTATATTAGCATGAGGTAAAATACATCTTACATTCGTAAAACCATAAAAATGTATTAGCAACTTACCGTAAAGACAAGTCTTAAGACATTAAAAGAGAACTGTTGGTTTGTTGGGAATAATTAATAAATATTTATCACATATTTATTCTGCGCAATACTGCGAGCTCAATTTACCACAAATATGAGACATCTGATCAAGACAATGACATATTTCAGTTCCTAATTCAGATGACAAAATCTTAAGAGATTAATAATCCGGACCTTTAAGCTTTTAAAACGAGAGAAATAACAAACTGAGCTACCTGAACTAAACTAGCCGCTAACGGGCTAATGACAGGAGATGACAACAAACTAACTGAAATTAATCTTCACTAAAACATATCGACAGTTGCTAAATGATTTTAATAACAGGTACAGGGAAATGTTCTTATTATATATTGTGATCTGTAACGGTCGATGTCCCCACCCCAAAGACGCAAATGACAGGTGCTTTAGCTTGGCCTCAATCTCTAGGCCTTTAGCTGGCTAACTTATCTTAGCATTTCAAAGTGGATGTGAATGTGATTTTAGCATTTTAGCACGTTAGTTTAGCCATTAGCGTCTTAGCCTAACACTTAGCCAGTTATCTTAGCTTTGTATGTGATTTCGCGTTAGCTTTAGCATGTTAGCTCAGGTGGTTTCGCTTTAATCCCGTACCGTTCTGACAGGGCGCCGCTGCCGCCGCTCCGCCTCCGTTTTGTGTTGAATTCATGCTGTAATTATTCACGGACGAGTTTGGATTCGTGTGTCCCTGTGTGGACATTTCTATCCGAGAGGTTACGGATCCTCGATAGTATAAAAAATAAACGCCACTATCACCAGTTGTGGGTCTCCATCGACCTGCCCACAGCTGAGCAGAGGGTCTGTCTGACTAACGGTGATGATGATCACGGGCCGGTGAATCCAGGGATCAACAGCGGCATCACTGACAGCTCTTCAAAATAAAAGTCTAAAAATAAAGTAGAATTTTCTTTTTATTATTCTTCAAAAATAAATAATGCATACATACATACATACATAAATCAAATAAAAATAAAGGGATGAATGAAAGAAAAAAAGAGAAAGAAAAAAGCATTTTTTTTTCTTAAACTCAAAGATGACTTTTAGTACAGGTGTAGAACAAGAACAGGTAGCTCATCTTGAGGGAATTGATCCATCATTACTCTGTGGACAGATTTAGATTCTAGGTCTTTCTGTGGTGTGTACTCTTCACTAAAACCTTTTTTTCA
The DNA here is from genome assembly GCA_039654765.1 of Mylopharyngodon piceus. NCBI lineage: Eukaryota > Metazoa > Chordata > Actinopteri > Cypriniformes > Xenocyprididae > Mylopharyngodon > Mylopharyngodon piceus. The sequence continues at coordinate 29,893,676 of CM077439.1, forward strand.
CATTCATTTATATAGCCTAGTGCTTTATACAATACAGATTGTTTCAAAGCAACTTCACGGTAATAAACAGGAAAATAACAGTGGTGATGCTGTAAAGTTCATCAGTTATGAAAATTTAATATGTAGGCTCTTATTATAAGCTACAAGCAGGATTGAGCAAAATCCAAAATGTAGGCCTAACAATTGCTTCCCTTTTGTTTCATTGAATTGGTCAAACCCCATGATGTTGAATTGGAATGACAGAAACAGGAATTTACTCCATCACAATTAAAGGCGTCCTTGATTATGATTTCACCTTTTTAACTTTAGTTAGTGTGTAATGTTGCTGTTTGAGCATAAACAACATCTGCAAAGTTACGACGCTCAAAGTTCAATGCAAAGGGAGATATTTTCTTTTACAGAAATCAATTTTTAAGGACTACAACAAACGGCAGGTATGGACTACAACAAGCTTCTTCCCGGGTTAGTGACATCACAAACCCCAAAATTTACATAAACCCCGCCCCCAAGAACACGTGAGGCCGTGTTGGGCTGCTTTAGAGAAGAGGAAGAGTTGTTGTAGTAGAGTGTTGTTGTCATGCCGTCATTTTACGCCGGACTGCTTCACAACCGAGGGTCAATTCAACGCTGGATTTGCACAAAAGATTAACATGACGGCACATGCTAGTCGATGAGTTGAATCAACTCCACAGCAACTACATAAATTTATCCACTAACCGTTCAGAAACATCCAGTTTCATTCTAAAAGTTGTAACTTCTTCCTGAGTCTCTCCATCAGTGTCGACTCCGGTTTGCTGAACACCGTTACTGACAATCCTCATTTTGGCTGCGTGAGATTCTCCAGCTTTGTTGTTGTTGAGCAACTGAAGCGCGAGCTGTTAAAGCTCCGCCCTCTTCTGGAAAGGGGGCCGGGAGCAGCAGCTCATTTGCATTTAAAGGGACACACACAAAAACGGCATGTTTTTGCTCACACGCAAAAAGGGGCAAATTTGACAAGCTATAATAAATGATCTGTGGGGTATTTTGAGCTGAAACTTCACAGACACATTCTGGGGACACCAGAGACTTATGTTACATCTTGTGAAAAGAGTCCCCTTTAACACAATTTCACTAGGGTTTTGTGATAAAATATAAATGATTGCACCATACAATTTATTCCCTTATCATATTAAGTCATATCAGTCCAGTCATGGACATCCAGATCAATCCAACCAGGTTTTAGGCTGAAATTTGTGGCGTTCATTATACTGTTGATCTTTACATCAGTGATCATATTTTAAGTGTTTTTTCTTAGATATCCTGATTTAATGCATGGTGAAATGTTTGCATTTCACTCTGAATCTGAGACATTTTTGCTTGTTTTTATATATATATATATATATATGATTTCTGAGTAATAAATACCACTCCCTTTCGCCAAGTAAATAACACTCTCTGTCTGCGCTGGAGGCAAATATCTGCCTGGCAAAAGACTGAGATTAGTAGGTAGCAACGGGAAGGAGTGATTGACAAAGCTGGATGGAAAATAACAGTCTCTGAATGTGTTACATACACTTGATTCATCATTGCTCAATGAAGCCACTGCATCAGACTACACCAGTTTCCTTCCATGTTACCACAGAGTCACTTTACTCATATCTAGAGGCAGTATGTAACAATGACACTGCAAGAACAACCACTTCTTCAATTTGGGTAACAGTCAATTTTCTAAATAGGCATGTATGAATAAACAACAAGTTCAATCATGCAAATGCAATTAAAATAGCTTTATTGAAAAACTCTCAATAGTTAAAAACATCATCAATAATTTTCAGCAGTTACACATACTCTCTAAGTAGCTGTACAACAGATACTTTAAAACCCTGTCTAGCTTAATGAAGCGCCAGGCTTCCTAAGAACCATTAGTAGTGTTAAAGTCGGCGTGAAATGGTAACCAAAACACATGTTACTTCCATAATGTGATATTTTAATGATGAAAAAATGTTGTCCATCAGGAATTGATATGATGTTATAAAAGTGAGTGTTTATAATGAGTTAAACATGAATGCATTCACTTTGAAAGAGGCTTTTTGAAAAAGTGAAGAAATTATTGTTTTGATGAGAGATTTACAAATACAAATTCCAAATTTCTTTGGAGTAACATGCACCTATGAATCGATCACAATAAGACCACAAATGTGGATTATGGAAGTAAACATGGACGATTCAGATTCCATGTTGACTTTAAATATTCAAACCAATCACAATCTCACAATTAAAAATCATTCAGAACCAATCACAGCGGTTTAGTAGTGAACTTAAAATAACGAGGATTATTTTGAGTCAGAGGCACAACAACTGTGCTCTATACACTACCGGTCAAAAGTTTGGAAAAAATTATGATTTTTTCAATGTTATTGAAAGAAGTCTTATATGATCACCAAGCCTGCATTTATTTGATACAGTAAAGTTGAATTTTCGGTCTTCTGAGTCACATGATCCTTCAGAAATCATTCTAATATGCTGATTTACTGCTCAAGAAATATTTCTAATAATTATCAATGTTGAAAACAGTTGTGCTGCTTCAGATTTTTTGTGGAAACCATGATACACTATCATGTTACTTATATATAAGATTAAAAAAAAAAAAAAAAAAAGTGACAGTAAAGACATTTATAATGTTACAAAATATTATATTTCAAATAAATGCTGTTTTTTTTGTTGTTGTTGTTTTTTGACTTTTTTATTCATCAAAGAATCCTGAAAAAAGTATCACGGTTTCCACAAAAATATGAAGCAGCAAAAACTATGTTTCCAACATTGATAATAATAAGAATCATGATTAATAATTGCTGAATCAAAATATTAGAATGATTTCTGAAGGATCATGTGACACTGAAAACTGGAGTAATGATGCTGAAAATTCAGCTTTGATCACAGGAATAAATTACAGTTTACAATAAATTCACATAGAAAACACTTATTTTAGATCATAATAATATTTCAGAATATTACTGATTTTACTGTATTTTTGATCAAATAAATGCAGCCTTGGTGAACAGAAAAGACTTCTTTCAAAAACATTAAAAAATCGTAATTATTCCAAACTTTTGACCAGTACAAATCTCAGTCTTTCTGCAGCTTGTTTCATTCTCTCCATGCTTTTGAAATGTTTGCATCTGTTTGTTGTTCACAGCGCTCCATCACTGGTGTATGAAGGATTTCCGAGGCCCTCCGCTTCTCCCATCCCGCCCTTTCGACACGTCCTCCGTTTCCATAGTACAATAGCGAGCACCAAAAACAGAAGCAGGAATCCGACAGACCCCGCGATGATCCCTGCGCTCAGGGCGGCTTGGTTGGGTTGCGGTGGCTCGTATCGGGCACAGGACTTTTCACTGAGCCCTGCTTGATTCCTAGCCGCCACACACACTGTCTCCCCAGTTTTTAGTCCGGGTATGGCACTGTTCCTTATATTTTCTCCAAAACTCAGCTGCTCTTTTCCGCCATTCAGTATGACTTCATAATGGGTGACGGTGGAGCGGGGAGCGCACCAATGCACAAACACTTCCCCGGAGCTGCCCGGCTTCACCTCACGGAGCTCCGGGGCCCCAGGTCTCTCCTCCGGGCCCGTCAGCCCAGGACAGAGGCAACCCGTCTGGGCTGAAATCTTGTCGCAGGGGGTGGTTTGAACCACACAGGGGTCATAATCACAAGGTCGGGATATTACACGAGAGGTGGTGACCCCAGGCAACTGGGGCGTGATCGTCGTCTTTGAGCTTACGTCATCGTAGTCGTCCTCGACCTCGATAACGCGAACACGTGTGAGGGGAGGCCGAAGCAATGACGGACTGACAGATGTGGCACGAACCGACTCCATCACGCAGAGGAGAAGGAGGAAAGTGACCTGTGACCACAGCAACATCTTCACCCTACAACAAATAAAGGTGCAATTACTGTAAAGTTCATTTTAGCAGCTTCATTCGTTCATATTATTATTAAACACGATACATGAACAAATTATAAGAACATAAAATAAAAATTGACGTTGTTAGGATCTTAGTACATGTTCTTGGGCCTCATAATCATTGCATGTTATTGCAATAAACAAAAATAAAAAATTAACATGACTTTTCAGCTGATGCCATTAAGCCCCGTACCAAATGCCTTTCATAGAAAACACTTTTCATCAAGAATATTTGAACTGAATTTAAATGTGTTATTTTTCTAAACATTTTTTTTTGTTTTAAGCATATATTAAAAAAAGTGAGGTTATGCTGCACTAAAAATGTATATATTTATATACACACACACACATACATTTTTAAATATTCTGTATATATATTTATCATTTTTTAGTGTGATCATATATATATGTATATATAAGTGCTGTCAAATTGATTAATCACAATTAATCACATCTAACATAAATGCTTGTGTATATGTGTGTATATATTGTATGTATTTATACATATATATATATATATATATATAGAGATAGATATATATAGATAGATAGATATATACATTTTTTGTGAGCATAACCTCACTATTTTTTATTTATACTTGTTTATATATTTGACAACGGGGTCAAAAACAGGTCTTATTATCTTACATAATTTTTCTTTTCTTTTTTTAAAAAGTTTTCTTTTTGAAGGATGTCAGTATTTTTAAGGAAATGTTATTTGTTCTCAATGTAATTTTATATATATATATATATATATATATATACAATATTTTCAATTTTCATTTTAATTTTAAAGTTTGAGTATTTTTATTAGTCATTTTAGTAATTATTTTATTAGTATTTTTTAAATGTCTATATTTATTAATTTATATTTCAGTTTTAGTTTTTTAGTACATGAAATGAAAATGAGAAATGTTGATTGGCAACTATAGCTGAAAAACAAAATGTTTTATATTGTATTTTGTTTCAGTTAACATTTTATTTCAAGTAACAACATATTTTTTATGGTGTTTTATGGTTTTAGTTTTAGTTAACTAATACATGTTCCACCCACTTTACAACAATCTCTCTCAGCACATGAACATACAGTCTGAATGCTCCTTCTGGACAGAATTAAAGTCAAACTGAACATCAGTGTGTATTTTTAACACAGGACACACACTGTGCTGCTCACACACATCGGAATGGAACGAATCGCCTGCCAGTTTACCGTGGGAACCTGAATACAGCCACATGAGAAACCCTCGTCCCTCTCAATAATGCCAGCTGGCTGAAAAATCACAATTTAAAAAGTTATTGCTGCTACTTTTCTAAGTGACCAGACTAACAAGTTTTGATCTTTGGCTGACAAAACAGGCAATAAAACCCACAGACTAAGACTGAAGGGACTCGAGGCATAGACTCGAATATCACAGAGACTTGAGGATTGACTCTTATGACTAAGAAACATCTACGCTAGCATAACAACGTGCTAAAACTCATTTTATCTTAGCACCGCCCTGACAATCACCCAGTTATGCATAAATATCAAGATATCATTAGTTATAACATATACATAGTTAACTGAAACTAAAATTAAAACTATAAAAACAACATTTTTGTTACTTGAAATACACACACACACACACATATATATGTGTATGTATGTATATATATATGTGTGTGTGTGTGTATAAATGTATATTTATAAACTAGATGCGATTAATCACAATTAATCGATCTGATAGCACTAAAAATTAATGTTAACTGAAATAAAAAACCTTATTTCAGCCATGATTTTATTTAGTTTCATTTGATGTACTGAAATAGCGAAAACTAAAACTGAAATAAAATAATTAAAAACTATGTAACTAAAAAAAAGACAAAAAAAAAAAAAAGGAAAGGAAAATACAAAAAAAATACATTAAAAAACTATAATAGTATCTCAATGATGCTAAAATAAATGGTTATTGTTACTAAAAATGTAAATTATATTAAGAAATAATTACATAAAATAATCAAAATAACAGAAAGATTCTGAAACTTATTACACATTAATTTGGATATATTTATTTTCTATTTATTCCAACATTTACAGAAGTCTTAATAACTGTATCCAGCGTTTGGGTGGAAACTGGTTCCCATGGTAAAAAACACATTGGTCCACTATTACAGTTCCTACAGTTATACTGATCATCATGTCAACCTGTAGCCTCAGCGTCAATAAAACTTGAGTCAAAATGACTGGCGTACCTGTTTGACGGCAATCTGAATGGTTTCTGCTCACGTCTTGAATGAGATCTTCTCTCCAGCAGCCTTCTGGTGTATTTTCTCTTGGTCTAATGAATTCTTCTCCTTCACCTTCCCTTTTTTCTTTCTCTTAAAGCCCCTCCCTCCGTACACCCCCTCACTCGTCTGCCGCCCTTCCACCATCCTGTCTCCCTCGTTTTTCTTGCAACATTTCCATCTTGCTGCGTTCATTTTCTCTTCGGGACTCTCTTCACCCCTCAATACTATCCTCCCCCTCCTCACGTCTCTCTCTCTGTTCTTTTCAAGTTTGTTTGTGAGTCCCACTGAGTTTTGTGCTGCCCTGCATGTTAATGTCTCCAGCAACAGGAGGCATGCTGGGACTCATCTGGTTGTCCCGTCCTGTATATGTGCAGGCATGTGCAAATTTGGCTTTTAAAGAAATAGTTCAGTGACAAAGTGTGTTTGTTGGATAAAAACCTTTGCCAGTGTTATGGAAGAATGAGTTGATTTAAAGGGGTTCTTGATTATGATTTCACTTTTTTAACTTTAGTTAGTGTGTAATGTTGCTGTTTGAGCATAAACAACATGACGGCACATGGTAGTCGATGAGTTGAATCAACTCCACAGCAACTACATAAATTTATCCACTAACCATTCAGAAACGTCCAGTTTCATTCTAAAAGTTGTAACTTCTTCCTGAGTCTCTCCATCAGTGTCCGACTCCGGTTTGAACAATGTAAGGCTGAACACCGTTACTGACAATCCTCATTTTGGCTGCGTGAGATTCTCCAGCTTTGTTGTTGTTGAGCAACCGAAGCGTGAGCTGTTAAAGCTCCGCCCTCTTCTGGAAAGGGGGCCGGGAGCAGCAGCTCATTTGCATTTAAAGGGACACACACAAAAACGGCATGTTTTTGCTCACACCCAAAAAGGGGCAAATTTGACAAGCTATAATAAATGATCTGTGGGGTATTTTGAGCTGAAACTTCACAGACACATTCTGGGGACTTATATTACATCTTGTGAAAAGGGGCATAATAGGTTTCCTTTAAAACATGTATTAAGTGTTTTGGTAGTTTTAATGCATTTTGAATGTGAAATTAACTGCTATGACTAGTTGAGAGTTAGTAAGGAGAAAAAAAAGTGAGAAATGTGTCCTAGCGAAAAAACTGTAATTCAACGTATTATTTGTCATTTCTTTGCGAACAATATCGAAACACTGACTAAAAGAATGTTCTTTTTTGGTTGAACTGTTCCTTTAAAAAGCCCTTTTTAGTACAAAAGCTGCAATGTACAAAGTCTCAGCTCATTATTTGCTCCGTTACACATTCCTCTCCTCTATATAATTGTAAATGTCCAGCAGAGCATGATCCATGACAGAGAGAGAGAGAGAACAAGATGGCTGATATTAATTTCTATTGACCCCCATTGTTGCGTTTTCCAGGAGGAGGGGAAGAGGAAACCTGTCCTTATATGGTCATGTTTGCTGTGAGGGGTTTCATACATTTTAAGAGCGACAAGACTTGTTCACTGTTCAGCAGATACCTATACAATGAGCCAAATACACACACATACACATTCAGGTGAATCTCATGACATAAGAACAAATTTAAAGTCACATTCCAGCCCAAAATCAAAAGAAGAAGTAGCACAGAAGCTATTAGTTAACACTTTATAGTAATGTCTCATTTGTTAATATTACTTAATGCATTAGTTAACATGAACTAACCATGCGTAATATATTTTTACAGCATTTATTTAAACTGTGTTAATGTTAGTTAATAAAAATACAGTTGTTTGTCAGTTCAGTGCATTAACTAATATAAACAGATATGACTTTTGATTTTAAAAATGTAATAGTAAATGTAGAGCATTAACTAAGTGCTTTAGAAGTATTATTCATTGTTAGTTCATGTTAACTAATGACTAATGTATTGTAAAGTGTTACCAGATATAATATTTTGTTCAAGCCACATTGTGGACCCATTATTATTTTTTGCATTTTTTTTTTTTATGAGATATAAGCACATATTCCCACCGAATTATCCTCAACATAATGGTAAAACCCACATTCTCATTACTTTAATGTGAAATAAATAATAATAATAATAATATATTATAATATAAATGCATATATTATTATCATCATATAAATTAATTATATATTTTTTATTTTATAAATAAAATATATATATATATATATATATTAAAATATGAAGTAATATTCATTTATTCACATGATTTAATATATTTTGTAAAAAAATAAAAATAAAATAAATTATACATCATGGTAGTCTTTAACTTGTGCATATTCAATTATTAAGGAATATATTTTATGGTCAAAATGACTGTACTGAATCTAACAAGAATCAGCCTGAGAAATACAAAAAGTATTGTCCATGTTGCAAGGCTTTTACAGCAGGGTTGTGGATGCCGTCGTGCTGGAGATGAGAATGAGATTGTCGGTTCTCCTCCACGCCCACATCCTGACTCAGAAACATCTCAGACAGCAACATGAGTCACACTATCATGGTGAAAAAATCTGTGTCAGGCATGCATGGTCATGTCAGGTGAACACCGTGTGTCTGCATGTGTGATCAGCAAGACAAAACATACATATTCACTGTCTGAACATTGACAATGCGTAGAACCTGCGTATATAGGGGAGACTGCAGGGCTAATTGTCTCTGTTAACACTCTGGGTGATGAATAAGTCTCAGGGTGGCTTTATTTCGGCATAGAAACAAACATTAAAGCCTTGACTACAAACAAGCTTCACCATTATTGCCCAAGAAACACACACTGAACACACACTGACCTTGCACGTCCAGTCCTGGGAACGAGCCATTAAACAACATAGTATAAAAACATGCAAGCAATAAAATAATTATAAAGCAAAACATTTCATGAAACAGCAAAGATGTCAAAGTTAACAACGCAAAAACACCAAACCATTGTTTTGGCCAACAGAAATTGTAATCAATCAATTAAACATAGTTTGGAACAATTATTTAATGTTTTTTAAAGGCAGCTTTAACACTCATCAAGGCTGATTTATTTGATCAAAAATACAGTAAAACAGTAATATTCTGAAATATTCATTGATTATTATAATGACTGATAATAACTAAGCTGCAAATCATCATATCAGAATGATTTCTGAAGGATCATGTGACACTGAAGACTGGAGTAATGATGCTGAAAATTCAGCTTTGATCACAGGAATAAATTACATTTAAAAATGTATTCAAATAGAAAACAGCTAGTTTAAATAGTAATAATATTTCACTGTTTTTACTGTATTTTTGATCAAATAAATGCAGCCTTGGTGAGCAGACGAGACTTCTTTCCATAAAAAAAAAATGTAAAATTATTAATTATTCCAAACTTTTGACCGGTACTGTATTTATAAGTATTTGTGCACCTTGTTTTTTTTAGTCAAAACATATTGGTACATACAGCTTAGTTACTGGCATAAAGCCCTCATGACTTCTTCCCCATGTGACAACATGCCCTGGTCCAAACAGACTGACTCCTACAGAAATCATCACTGGTTTCTATGGTAAAGTTGTTGTGGTTTTTATACGTGAAGTTCTCAGACAAACAGACTGATTCTATCTTCGATGACACTCAATTCGCTCGCTCACGGGGTCAGTCAAAATACACCAGACTGACGTCATGTGACGAGGCACTGGCACCCTGTCTCTCTCTCTCTTTCCTGTGGTGGAGTTCATAATGTCTCATTCCACCACCCACTTCTTCCTGAAGACCCCCATCATTCAGTCTCTCGCTCTCTCTCTCCACTACATACTATTAAAAGAATGTAAATCCATAGGGAATAAGCAGGCCTCCTGACCTCCTCACCTTAGCTCCAGTCTCACACTCCATTTTGATTCCTCAGAGACAGAGACGTCACAGGAAAAGAAAACATGTCTTAAATTTCAGAAAGCTCATGTCATGATATTATTGGCCAGAGTATGAAACCATTTTTTACTCATAGAGTCAGTGGAACAGAGAACAGATATATATATATATATATATATATCTCTTAATTATGTCAGATAACACTTAAGCAAAACATTGTCAGGTCAAAGTGTCTGAATAATTTTTGGTTCTAAATTTGTATCAGTGTCCTGCACCCACTAGTAAAAATATATCAAAAATATCAAAAATGTCTGAATAATTTTTGGTTTGACTGTATATATGTGACCCTGGACAAAACCAGTCAGAAGTCACACAGGTATATTTGAAGCAATAGCCAATAATACATTGTATGGGTCAAAATTATAGATTTTTCTTTTATGCCAAAAATCATTAGTATATTAAGTAAAGATCATGTTCCATGAAGATATTTTGTAAATTTCCTACCGTAAATATATCAAAAATTTATTTTTGTGAGTGGATATGCATTGCTAAGGACTTCATTTGGACAACTTTAAAGGCAATTTTCTCAATATTTTGATTTTTTTGCAGATTTTCAAATAGTCGTATCTCGGCCAAATATTGTCCTATCCTAACAAACCATACATCAATGGAAAGCTTTATTCTCATACATACAGTACACTCCTGTACAGTGATGTATATATAGCAGATCTCAACTGCTTAATTTTTTTATTTTGTCGCAAAATTTAACTATATTATTGCCCAGCTCTTTGTATAAAGTTGGATATATAACTGTCCAACTTATCCACATACATACAGTACATGATGATTAGATAGATAGATAGATTGTTCCCTGTAAAGCAATGCTCCACTCAGAGTTTCCCTCATGAATTACTAACACATCCACCCACACCCACAGTTATGAATAAATGATCCAACACTAACTCATGGATGTGTATCAATAATCCCCTGATAATGAGCCATCACTGAGGTCAAATACTAAATTTGTTTCTTTACATCATATTGGGCTAAAAATTGCAATAAACAAAGACCGTGCTGTATTTGGTTTAAAAATTCAATAACATGACATCCTGACAGTCCTGTAGCAGATTTAACTCAGTGTTTCTCTCACACTTCTCCTGCATATTCCTGGATGGCGTTCTTCTCTCAGTGTTCAAAGTACATTTTCACAATGTTGTTCAGAGCCAGAGTTAGTGGATTATTAGCATTCACAAGACACTCCAGTTTCTGTTTTGACTTTTTTTTTAATTGAAAAAAGGTTCTTTTTTGTGAAATATCCAGTTTGATTTGTGTGTACTTCAGAAAATATTTCTTGGAAGCCTATGCATATTTATACATTTCATTCATGTTACTAAATGCAGAAATGAAAAAGGGAGAATGGAATACATCTAGATGGAATTGTCAGTTTCTCTTCCCCATTTTGAGGTTTTATAGTTTTATATCAAATCCAAATACAGACTTTCAAAGAATCCTGCCTTATTTAGTCAGAGGGTGTGAGTGAGAAACTCTGATTAAATTCCAGAAAATAGATGAAGCTTATATCAAATGGAAAATTGCCTCAAAGTGTCTATGACATAATTATGCATTTAGTTTCCAGTAATACCACAATAATACACAATATAGGACTGTCCATATTATGATATACACCGATCAGGCATAACATTATGACCACTGACAGGTGAAGTGAATAACAGTGTGGTGGTCCGATGTGGTCCAAGGAAGGAACAGTGGTGAACCGGCGACAGGGTCATGGGCGGCCAAGGCTCATTGATGCACGTGGGGAGCGAAGGCTGGCCCGTGTGGTCCGATCCAACAGACGAGCTACTGTAGCTCAAATTGCTCAAGAAGTTAATGCTGGTTCTGATAGAAAGGTGTCAGAATACACAGTGCATCACAGTTTGTTGCGTATGGGGCTGCATAGCTGCAGACCAGACAGGGTGCCCATGTGACCCCTGTCCATCGCCGAAAGTGCCAACAGTGGGCACGTGAGCATCAGAACTGGACCACGGAGCAATGGAAGAAGGTGGCCTGGTCTGATGAATCACGTTTTCGTGTGCGTCACTTACCTGGGGCACACATGGCACCAGGATGCACTATGGGAAGAAGGCAAGCCGGCAGAGGCAGTGTGATGCTTTGGGCAATGTTCTGCTGGGAAACCTTGGGTCCTGCCATCCATGTGGATGTTACTTTGACATGTACCACCTACCTAAGCATTGTTGCAGACCATGTACACCCTTTCATGGAAACGGTATTCCCTGGTGGCTGTGGCCTCTTTCAGCAGGATAATGCTCCTGCCACAAAGCAAAAATGGTTCAGGAATGGTTTGAGGAGCACAACAACGAGTTTGAGGTGTTGACTTGGCCTCCAAATTTCCCAGATCTCAATCCAATCGAGCATCTGTGGGATGTGCTGAACAAACAAGTCCGATCCATGGAGGCTCCACCTCACAACTTACAGGACTTAAAGGATCTGCTGCGAACATCTTGGTGCAGATACCACAGCACACCTTCAGGGGTCTAGAGGAGTCTGACGGGTCAGGGCTGTTTTGGCAGCAAAAGGGGGACCAACACAATATTAGGAAGGTGGTCATAATGTTACGCCTGATCGGTGTGTGTGTGTGTGTATATATATATATATGTATATGAGATGAGACGTATATATCATATCTCATATCCTATATGAGATAACATACAGATGGCTAGATAGTGTTAGTAGCATAATAAAATAATCTCAGCTAAAAAATTATAGTTTAAGACCCGGTTCTTGACTTTGGGATTTTGATGAAACCATAATACGTACCCTAATAAAGTTTGAAGAGTGTTGCCTCAACAAATAAAAACTTTCTTGGTGAATCGCGCCCCCTACTGGGCAAATCATTTAAGGATAGCGATTGTATTCCTGTCATCTTTCCAGTCAGGAAAAGAGCTATCAAATCATCTCTTCCTCTGACATTATTCATGCAGGTTGTTTTGAAGGGTCGCGACCGGTCCATGCGTTTCATGATCAGGGCTCATATATTAATCTGTGCTGCACTCTAGTGGTCAACAGCGGTGGTAGCGATTGGAGCTGATACACACACCTGTGATTTAACAAAGTCACTCACGTATGATTAATACACGGCAAATCAAACAAAGCAAACAGCTGGAGGGGAAACATAAATTTCAGTATGCAAAAATACAAACGAAGAAATAATAAAACGATCATATAGCCTATTAAGTGCACCTGTTGTTGTATTTCCAAAACTTATGTAGCCTATTCATATTTATAGTGCAATGCAAAACGCGTGGGTCTAATTTTTGCAAAAGCAGTTTAATAATAATAAAAAAGTAGACTTTCTAAGTTGTTTTGGATAAAAAACATCTGTCTAATGTAAACAATGCACTGTGAAGCTGGATATTTGTTTGCATGTGGGAAGTGCACATATGTACGGAAGGCTGTGTGGATGTGTCCCTCTGGTCACATTAGAAGCATTACTGTACAGGGAAGCGCGTCACGGATCCTCCCCCTCCATACCATAATAACCCGTCATGGCTTCCCAAACACGCCTCTATATGCACCGATTCCACGCCCGCTGCCGTCTACACCGACAAAACTCTCATCCGCGGTCCTGGAGAGCGTTCAAAACGATGCCCTTGACCTATTTATAATCGGGAACTGTCTGATTTATGACTAGCATTGATGGATTGTGCACTTGCCATTGCAAATGCAGCTGCACCGGCCGTGGAATCAAATGCACTGCTCACCGGATGCGCTCGGTTTCATCTGTTATAGTGGACGACTCTGTTGTAAATGTGCCAGGAGGCACCTATAAAACTGTAAATCTGCTGTCCACGCGTCATCTATACAGTTCTCCGCGCGCTTCCTCGTTTCAGGCCAATTGCGGGACGGGCTGAAGCACAGAGGAGGGGGTGGTCTCCGGTATCCGGTTCTTTCCGTAATCCTGCGCCGGTGGAATTTTAAATCCGTTCCTCCAGCGGGATCTGCTCAATGGAGATTGTTTACTGGAACTGCTACATTGTTCTTTGAAACGCGTAATTGTTTCATTGTAACATTCGCAGAATGCGCGTTGTTGTTTTTAGAACGTTTAATTGATACATTGTCACACTCGCAGAAGGAGCATTGTTTAGAACGTTTAACTGTTGTATTGTAACATTTGCGGTAATGTTTAGAACGGTGAATAGGCTAGTTGCATTATGGCTCCCGCAGAATGAGCGTTTAATTGTTACACTGTAACAGTGCATAAGTGAGCAGAGCAGAGCAGCCCACCGGGATCCGGTGTAAATATTCAACAAATGATAGAGGAGGAGTCGGTGCACGATAAAAGGGATGTGAACCGAGAGCAGAGAGCTTTTGGACTCGGTTTAAAGCGCGCGCTCTCTGTTTTCTCTTCATAGGACGTTTGGTGGAAGCCGTGCTTTTATGAGAGGATTTGGGCATTATCGATCGGATATGAGTGATCATGCATGCAAAGTGACACGAGATTGACTGGGCTCCACTTAGTTTCAGATCTCTGAAAAACTCTTGAGTGGATTTATTTCTGTTCTTTTTTTTTCACCCGTTCTGAAGCTTATGATACAATAGTTTTTCAGGAAACATATTTGCATCCGTTCTGTATAGGATGCACCCAGAAAGCAATGAAAACCCCGCGGGAGCAGCCAGTGGGACACCTGGTTCGGAGAAATCGACCGCTGAACCGCAGGCTGAACATACTGAACAGCCCCTTGCGATGGAGCACAAAGACCCGCAGGAGTACGAGGAACCGGAGCGTAAGCTCACCCCGGAGGACAGCACGGTGCAGCTGATACAGACCGGCTGCACCGACAAGCGTCCGGAGACGCCGCCCGACTCACACCCGGGACCGGGGTTCGTTCCCCCGGAGGGAGGGTTCGGCTGGGTCGTGGTGTTCGCTGCTACATGGTGCAACGGCTCGATTTTCGGCATACAGAACTCATTCGGTATTCTGCACATGATGCTGGTGAAAGACCATCAGGAACTCACGGACCAGGCGTCTCAGTTTAAAGTGGGTGAGTTGAGTCTTCCATTTGTTTTACTAAGTGTTGTAAGTGTGTGAGGTGAAAGGAGATTCCAGGCACACTTGATCCTGAGAGGCTTAAGGGATCAAACCTGGTGGTGTTTAGAGCCTCAGAGTCTGGTGGCAGCCGCCTGGAGCTGCTCTCTGGACCCGCCACAGCTCGAGGGAGACGCCCACTCACACCACACATCACCGCCACCTGCTTCCATATCAGCAACATTATTCTGGAATTTTCATCACATTATTGTTTTCATTGGAACAGATGTCTTTTAAAAATAGGCCATGTTTCTTGTGTGCTTTAGACCAAGTCTTCTGAAGTGATTGTTCTTCGTAAAAAATGTAAATCAGAAAGGAGTTGTTTTAAATGAACATCAATTTAATAAACTCTCTCAAGCATAAGCTGGTCAAAACTTTGGAATAATTGAGATTTTTAACATTTTTCAAGGAAGTCTCTTTTGTTTACCAAGTGCATTTATTTGATCAAAAATATAGTGAAATATTATTATAATTTAAAATAACTGTTTTCTATGTGAATATATAGTAAAATGTAATTTATTCCTGTGATCAAAGCTGAATTTTCAGCATCATTACTGCAGTCTTCAGTGTCACATGATCCTTCAGAAATCATTCTAATATGATGATTTGCTGCTCATTTGTTATCAATTATTATTGGTGCTCAATTATTAGTTGTGGTTCTTAGTATTATCAATGTTATTAACAGTTTTTGCTTAATATTTTCTTTAAACTGATAAATTTTCCAGGATTCTTTGACAAATAGAAAGTTCAAAGCACAGCATTTATTAAAATCAAAATCTTTTGTAACTTTATAAATGTCTATACTCTCACTTTTGATCAGTTTAATGCATCCTTGCTTTTTTGAAAAATAAAAATTCATACTTAAACCAACCTTTTGAAAATCATGGTTTCCACAAAAATATGAAGCAGCACGACTGTTTTCAACATTGATAATAATCATAAATGTTTCTTGAGCAGAAAATCATCATATTAGAATGATTTCTGAAGGATCATGTGACACTGAAGACTGGAGTAATGATGCTGAAAATTCATATATGTTATAGATTTATATATACATATTGGATTTTCTACATTGTTACAAAAGTGTTCTGAGTTTTTTCTGCTCTTCACTGTAAAGATTTAACAGCAGTTTCTTCGTTTTATCATTACTCCGCTTCCCTCCGGCTTTCTGTTTCTCACTCCCATCATCAGAGAACCCTCGCTGCGAGCAATCATCACAATAAACACAGACCAGTGGAATTAATGCAAACGGTCCTAGAGCTGCTGATTAATAATTTGAATGTTCCCAGTTATTTATATTAAATATCATATGTTGTGCACTAGTACAAGTTAAAGCAGCATGTTAGCAGCTCTCGCATTCTGTAAACCAGACCAAGATCAATTCCAGTTGAAAGCAGTATCTGTCACGAACCCTCCTGAACCTGTGTGTACCCATCAACCCCTGAGCTCACTCCTGATCCGCTGCCTGAACCAATGTGAGAGAAAACAGGAGAGAGTCCACATGCTAATAATCTCGTAAATGTCTCGCAGGCCTCTGGCTGTTTTTCAGGAAATCGCCATCTGTCTTCCACGCTGAGCTTGATTTTTACAACCAATACTCTGTTCGTCTGAATGTTTACACTGTCGCTCTACTGTACAGCATCAGTGTTTGATGTTTACCTCTGAGTATGAGTAGAATCAGGGCTGCAGGAGGAAGATGAACGAGTGTTTGAGGAGAGAACTAATGAGGGTTATGGAGAGAGCGAGTTAGTTTGTCTTCTCTCTTGTGCCTGATGAAGTGATGCTGTGAAGAATGAAAGGATGAACATGAATTATTTGTGCCAGTGTCTCCTATTTTGTTTGTGTGTGTGTGTGTGTGTGTGTGAGAGAGAGTGTGTGTGTTTGTGTTTGAGTGTTTGTGTTTGTGTGAGTGAATGAGAGAGTGAGTGAATGTGTGAGTGAATGAGTGTGTGTGTGTGTGTGTGTGTGTGTGAGTGAATGAGTGAGTGTGTGTGTGTGTGTGTGTGTGTTTGTGACATATCAGGACACAAATTTGTATAATGACATGGGTATGACATAGGTATTACAAGGAGAGGGTGACTTATGAGGACATTACCCCATGTCCCCATTTTTCAAAAGGCTTATAAATCATACAGAATGAGTTTTTTTGAGAAAGTAAAAATGTGCACAGTTTCCTGTGATGGGTAGGTTTAGGGTAGGGTAGGGCGATAGAAAATACGGTTGTACAGTATAAAAACCATTACGCCTATGGAATGTCCTCACAATTCACAAAAACAAACATGTGTGAGTGAGTGTGTGTCAGTGAGTGTGTCAGTGAATGTGAGTGAGTGTGTCAGTGAGTGTGTGTGAGTGTGTGAGTGTGAGTGTGTGAGTGTGTGAGTGTGAGTGTGTGAGTGTGTGAGTGTGTATGAGTGTGTGTCAGTGTGTCAGTGAGTGTGTCAGTGAATGTGAGTGAGTGTGTGAGTGTGAGTGTGTCAGTGAGTGTGAGTGAGTGTGTCAGTGAGTGTGATTGTGTGTGAGTGTGTGTCAGTGTGTCAGTGAGTGTGTGTGTGTGTGTGTGAGTGAGTGTGTCAGTGAGTGTGTCAGTGAGTGTGAGTGAGTGTGTCAGTGAGTGTGTCAGTGTGTCAGTGAGTGTGAGTGAGTGTGTCAGTGAGTGTGAGTGTGTGAGAGTGTGTGTCAGTGAATGTGAGTGAGTGTGTGAGTGTGAGTGTGTCAGTGAGTGTGAGTGAGTGTGTCAGTGAGTGTGTGTGTGTGTGAGTGAGTGTGTCAGTGAGTGTGTCAGTGTGTCAGTGAGTGTGAGTGAGTGTGTCAGTGAGTGTGTCAGTGTGTCAGTGAGTGTGAGTGTGTGAGAGTGTGTGTCAGTGAATGTGAGTGAGTGTGTGAGTGTGAGTGTGTCAGTGAGTGTGAGTGAGTGTGTCAGTGAGTGTGATTGTGTGTGAGTGTGTGTCAGTGTGTCAGTGAGTGTGTGTGTGTGTGAGTGTGTCAGTGAGTGTGTCAGTGAGTGTGAGTGAGTGTGTCAGTGAGTGTGTCAGTGTGTCAGTGAGTGTGTGTGTGTGTGAGTGAGTGTGTCAGTGAGTGTGTCAGTGTGTCAGTGAGTGTGTGTGTGTGTCAGTGAGTGTGAGTGAGTGTGTCAGTGAGTGTGTCAGTGTGTCAGTGAGTGTGAGTGTGTGAGAGTGTGTGTCAGTGTGTCAGTGAGTGTGAGTGAGTGTGAGTGTGAGTGTGTGTGAGTGTGTCAGTGAGTGTGTCAGTGAGTGTGTGTGTGTGTGTGAGTGAGTGTGTCAGTGAGTGTGAGTGTGTCAGTGAGTGTGTGTGTGAGTGAGTGTGTCAGTGAGTGTGTCAGTGTGTCAGTGAGTGTGAGTGTGTGAGAGTGTGTGTCAGTGTGTCAGTGAGTGTGAGTGAGTGTGAGTGTGTGTGAGTGTGTCAGTGAGTGTGAGTGAGTGTGTCAGTGAGTGTGTGTGTGTGTGTGTGAGTGAGTGAGTGTGTGAGAGTGTGTGAGAGTGTGTGTGAGTGTGTGAGAGTGTGTGTCAGTGTGTCAGTGAGTGTGTCAGTGAGTGTGAGTGTGAGTGTGTCAGTGAGTGTGTGTGTGTGTGTGAGTGAGTGTGTCAGTGAGTGTGTGTGTGTGTGTGAGTGAGTGTGTCAGTGAGTGTGTCAGTGTGTCAGTGAGTGTGTGTCAGTGAGTGTGTGTGAGTGTGAGTGTGTGTCAGTGAGTGAGTGTGTGAGAGTGTGTGTCAGTGTCAGTGAGTGTGAGTGTGTCAGTGAGTGTGAGTGTGAGTGAGTGTGTCAGTGAGTGTGTGTGAGTGTGTCAGTGAGTGTGTGTGTGTGTGAGTGAGTGTGTCAGTGAGTGTGAGTGAGTGTGTCAGTGAGTGTGTGTGAGTGAGTGTGTCAGTGAGTGTGTCAGTGAGTGTGAGTGTGAGTGAGTGTGTCAGTGAGTGTGTGTGAGTGAGTGTGTCAGTGAGTGTGAGTGAGTGTGTCAGTGAGTGTGAGTGTGTCAGTGAGTGTGTGTGTGAGTGAGTGTGTCAGTGAGTGTGTGTG